>CM077096.1:154477078-155040191 GCA_039513925.1 Platanthera zijinensis
TCTCCTTCACATAGAGCATTTTTCACACCCCTATCTTCTATATCTATTCCTCGTTCTTGGCAGGAAGCTCTTGAGCACAGTGAATGAAAGGAAGTCATGCTGGAGGAAATTGTGGCCCTTGACAAGAATCAAACTTGGGATCGTGTCCATCTCCCTAAAGGTAAAATTGTTGTGGGATGTAAGTGAGTCTTCTCCGTGAAGCAAAACTCCCAAGGCCTTGTTGAACGGCACAAAGCCAGGTTGGTTGTTAGAGGATATACCCAAACAACTGGTATCAATTATCAAGAGATATTTGCTCCGGTTGCTAAAATGAATTCAATCAAGATTTTACTTCCATGTGTCGTGTGTAAAGGATGGAGCCTCAGTCAGTTGGACGTGAAGAAGTCATTTCTTCATGATGATCTTGAGAAAAAATTATGCATGTTCCTGCCTCCTGGTGTTCTTTCAAAAGGGTCAGCGGGAAAATTATGCAGGTTGAAGAAAGCCATGTATGACTTGAAGCAGTCTCCACATGCTTGGTTTGGGAGATTTCACCGGGCAATGATGTTTTTTGCAGACAAACAGAGCAATATCGATCACACCCTGTTTGTGAAATACAGGGATGACAAGTTGGTTGTTCTCATCATCTATATGGATGATATAGTGATAACCGGTGATGACACAGATGAGATTGAACACTTAAAGTCTAGATTGGCTAAGAAGATTAAAGTGAAGGATCTTGGACCCCTAAAGTATTTTTTTTGGCATAGAGGTGGTCAGATCCAAACATGAGATCTTTATATCACAGAGGAAGTATATTCTAGATTAACTTGAGACAACTGGAATGATTGGAAGCAGACCCGCTGACACCCCAATTGAAGTCAATCACAATCTTGATAGAGATGGTGGAGAAATTGTTGATGACATACCAGGTTTCCAACGACTAGTGGGGAAACTTATCTATCTCTCCCATAGTCGTCTGGACATCTCTTATGTTGCGGGGGTCCTTAGCCAGTGCATGCACTCTCCTAGATCACATCACCTTGATATTCCATACAGAGTCCTGAGGTATCTCAAATCCTCTCATGGCAAGGGCATACTGTTCTCACCCAACGAGTCATTGACAGTAGAAGTCTATACAGATACGGACTGGGCAGGTTCAGTTGATGACCAAAGATCTACATCAGGATATTGTTATCTTGTTAGGGGCAATTTGGTGACCTGGAGGAGCAAGAAACAACACATTGTAGCCAGATCCAGCATTGAGGCCGAGTTTCGAGCAATGACACATTGGATATGTGAAGGATTGTGGATTCAGTCCATTAAGAAGGACCTGGGTGTGGAGTGCGCTGGTTCAATTAGGATCTATTATGATAAAAAAGATGTTATCAACATTGCCCACAATCCATTCCAACATGATCGTACCAAACACGTGCAAATTGACAAACACTTCATTAAGGAAAACATAGTTAGGGGGATTGTGAGTACTCCTTTTGTCCCATCAAACCAGCAGCTTGCAGCTTACCAAGGGTCTGAGTCAGTGCTCTTTTGACAAAATACTTGGCAAGTTGGGCATAACAGACATTATACGTCCAACTTGAGTGAGAGTGTTGGATAAATTAGTATTTTTTTAGAGTTTATTGGTAGTTAAATGTTCTCAGATAGATATAGATATAGATATAGATATAGATATATATATATATCCATATATATCTCCCTCTATGGATGTTAATAATAATTTCATTTTCCCCCTCTCCACATTTACGACAATGAGTCATACCATAAAACTATGAGAACGAGTAATAAAAAGAAGAGTAAGATGAGAGACTAGCATCTTGGAGAATCAATTTGGATTTATGTCAGGGAGAGACTCATTGACAACTATTGAGAAATAAAACAAGATCTGCATATGTTGTTTATCAATCTTGAGAAGGCTTATGATATGATTCTAAGAGAGATCTTATGAAGAGTCTTAGAAAAGAAATATGTAAATGTATCATACATTGATATAATCAAAAATATGTATACAAATTCAGTGACGAGGGTGAGGACATCTGGAGGATTAATACAAGAATTCTCTATCACTGTTGGCTTACATCAAGGATCATCTTTAATCTCTTCTCTTTACGCTTATCTTAGATGAGCTCACTAGACATATCCAACAAGCAATACTTTGGTTTTTATTGTTTGCGGATGATATTGTTTTGGTCGATGAGAGGAATATGTAAATGTATCATACATTGATATAATCAAAAAGATGTATACAAACTCAGTAACGAGGGTGAGGATATCTGAAGGATTAACACAAGAATTCTCTATCACTGTTAGTTTACATCAAGGGTCAACTTTAAGTTCTTATCTCTTTACCCTTACCTTATATGAGCTCACCAGACATATCCAACAAGCAATACCTTGGTGTTTATTGTTTGCAAATGATATTGTGGTCGATGAGACGTGTTAGGGTATAAACGTGAAACTTGAATCTTGGCGAGACACTTTAACAAAAGAGAGTTTTAGGTTGAGCAGGGTAAAGATGAAGTAAAAAGAGCTTAAATTTAGTAGTGCAAGAACGACGTATGACTTCGTTATTAAGTTGTGTGATCAAGATATTTCCTACAATGAGTGATTTAAATATCTTAGATCGCTAGTTCAAAAGGATAAAAGTGTAAATAAAGTTGTGATATATAAAATCCAAGCTGGTTGAAGTGGAGAGGCACGTCAGGGATCGTATGTGATTGTAAAATACCATAAAAATTAAAGGCAAGTTTTACCATACTAATATTAGACTAGCGATGCTCTATGGTTCTTAGTGTTGGTTAGTGAATTGTGTACATGAGCAAAAAATGAGAGTTGCGAAGATGAGAATGCTTAGGTGGATGTATGGACACACGAGACTGGATAAAATTAGGAATGAATGTATTAGGGATAAGATAGGAGTGACACAAATTATAGAGAAGATGTGAGAAGCTCGATTAAGATGGTTCAGGAACTTAAAAAGGAGACCATTAGAGAGACTTGTTAAGCATTGTGAGAGTTTAGTCACTAGGCATGCCAAATGGGGGAGGGGTAGACCAATAAAGACTTGGAATGAAACTATAAGGAAAGACATGATGTGCTTAGGTATTAGTGAGATTATGACTAAATGTAAGGCACAATGGGGACAAAGGATCCATATAGCCGACTGGTACGAACCGGGGGGTGGAGGAGGGGGTCGGCAGGTTACAGGAGAAAGGGAGAGAGAGTGAGAAAGAAGAAGTGGAGAAAGGAAAGAATATGGTTCGAGAAAGAGGAAAAACATACATTCATCCAACATAAAATTAATACACGGTCCACATGCCCTCTTATAGTGGCGAGGGGCGAATACAAAAGGGAACACTGAAAATAGAAAACATGGAAAATATTAAAAACGCATCAACCAAACATAGCAACATATTTAATATTAATTATTCTCCGCGGGCTCGGTGGTCCCCAGTGATATACGCATCTGGCGCGTGTATCGCTTGCCATGGTGGCTCGTCGTCATGTAGCTTTGTAACAATGTCGTTGTCTGAGAAATGTGTCTTGTCCTCAAGGCAGTAGACGGGGAACTTGTGGCGGAAATCATCCCGGGAAAGCCACGTCGCATCTGAGTCAAGACGACCGGTCCAAGCCACATGGACTTCCTTTGGCGTCGGGTCCCCCGGAAGCGGCATCGGCGATCGAGGATCGAGGCGGGGTAGTAGGGCACTTCTTCGGAAAATTCAAGGTCGGTCGGGAGGTGATCCGTGGTGGCGTGATCGCCTACTGCGTGCCGTAGCTGTGAAACATGGAAGATCGGGTGGATACGGCTCCCGCTTGGAAGGCGAAGGTGGTACGCGACTGTCCTGATGCGAACAAGGACTTCGAACGGCTCGAAGAATCGAGGAGCTAATTTTGGGCACGACCGCCGGGCCACCAAAAGCTAACGGTAGGGGTGGAGTTTAATGAAGACATTCTCTCCTACTTCGAAGGAAAGGTCCTAGCGTTTCTTCTTGGCGAAGAAAACCATCTTCCGTTGGGTCCGTTGGAGGTGGTGCTTCATGTGATCCAGAATAGTGTCCCTGTCGCGAAAAGTTATGGCAAGGCTCTCCACCTAGCATTCCCTTGGAAGGTGGCGGGCGATAGACGGAAGAGGCCGGTTGTAAACTACCTCAAACAGGGTGGTGTCGGCCGCCTGGTGCTGGGCAGTGTTGTACGAGTACTCAGCCCACCCAAGCCACTTAACCCCACTACGATGTTGTTCTCCCGCGAAGTAGCGGAGGTACGTCTCCAAGCACCGTTTGGGGACCTTTGACTGGTCGTTGGTCTGGGGATGGTACGTCATACTCATGCGAAGGCGGGTGCCTTGCAGGCGGAACAGTTTCGTCCAGAAGGTACTCAAGAAGAGCGGGTCTCGATCGATGACGATCGATCAGGGAAACCCGTGGAGGCGCACAACCCCCTGGATGAAGCAGTCGACAACAGTGGCCGCAGTGTATGGATGGTGGAGGGAAATGAAATGAGCATACTTCGAGAGTTGGTCCACCACGACTAAGATGCAGTCGTATCCCTTAGAGCGGGGCAGTCGTGTGATGAATTCCATGACGATGTTGTCCAAAATGCGGTCGGGAATCGTGAGGGGCTGAAGTAGACCACCCGGAAAACATGCTACGTACTTGGCCTTCTGGAAGAGAAGGCAGGCGGCCACGAAGGGCTTGACCTGTCAGAACATGTGAGGCCAATAGAGTGAGGTTGCCAACCGTCGGTATGTCCTATACGCACCGGCGTGTCCCCCCGTTGGGGACGGATGGAACTCAGTCAGTAACAGAGGAATGCTCGGGGAGGAGGGGGCGAGCATGAGGAAGCCCTTGAAGAGTAGGCGGTCGTCGACCAAGGAGTAAGGTGGGCGGGCTATGGCTTCTGCGAGGAGTGTTGTCTGAATCCCATTGAGCGTCGGGTCAGCTTTCCACTTCCCGTTGGAGGGCGTCTGCATCCTCCCAGACCGGGTGGGAGATGGCTGGAAGTATGGGGTTGTGGGAGAGAGCATCGGCAGCGCGGTTCGCCTTCCCTGGACAGAACTCGATGCTGAAGTCGTAGCACAGTAGTTTGGGCACCTACACCTGTTTGGTGGGCGTCACAATCTTCTGCTGCAAGAGTTAGTGGAGGCTATGGTGGTCGGTGCGGACCACGAATCATCGGCCTAGGAGTTAGGGCCGCCAGTGCTTTATTGCAAGGACGAGGCCCATGAGCTTGTTCTCGTACGTCAAGCGACTGCGGATGGTCTCTGAGAACGCACGACTGAAATAGGCCACAAGGCGGCCGGCTTGCACAAGTACGGCCCCCACGCCGATGCCCGACGCGTCGTACTCTACGAGGAAGGGTTGGGAGAAATCCGACATTGCTAACATTGGGGCGCGAACCAAAGCCTGTTGAAGAGCTATAAAAGCGGTGGAGGCCGCCGTCGACCACTTAAAGGAGCCCTCAGTCGACTTTTTGAGGAGCTGGGTGAGGGGCCGGGCAATTGTACCATAACCCTGGATGAACCGCCAGTAGTACCATGTCAGTCCCAGTAACCCACGAACATCGTGGAGAGACGACGGGGTTGGCCACTGCAGGACCGTCTCGATCTTGTCGCTATCCACCGCGACTCCTGCTGCGAAAATGGTGTGTCCCAAGCAACACACCTTCGGGACTCCAAAGGCGCACTTTGTCGGGTGGAGCTTGAGTTGGTGGTGCCAGAGAGCCAACATCTGTCGGACGTGTTGAAGGTGCTCCTGTCAAGAAGAACTGTAGACCAAGATGTCATCAAAGAAAACAACAATTCTAACTTGGGATCGTAGAACCCGCGTCCTTCTCTGGCTTGAGATCGTTGAGCTCGCAGAGTCTGCATCCTTCTCTCGTTGACCTCGCCGGTCTTGCACATTCTTGATTAAAGTTCGCAAAGCTTGCCAAACTCTCGCTTGAGCTCTCAAACTATCTATCGATGGACTATCGTAGAGCTCATAGAGCCCGCAGTTTAGTTAGACTAAACTAGCAGAATTCTCCATTGTTTGTTGAGCAAATCGTAGAGCTCATAGAACCCTTATCCCGTACCGTTTAAATCGTTAAACTAATTTTTGAACTCGTCATTGCTCGTAGAGACGTCCATCGCCGTCTCTCCCATCTAGTGCTCCCAAAATTAAATTCTCTCGAGAACTCGCAGAGCCTGCGATTTAGTCCAAGCAAGAACTTCGCATGGCATGTGGTTTAGTTCTCTCTTGAGCTCGAGTTTTCTCTTTGAGTTTGTGAAATGGGGACAAATGTTGCACCTGCTTCATCCACTACTATGGTTTCTTTTGTATTCTCTCTCATGTACGAGCTCAAAGATGAGGTGAAGATTACTATTAATGCTCTAATTGGGAAGAAAAAATTTGTTGAATGGGTCCATTTGGTCACATAATACTCCAAACTAAGGGTCTTCCTCATCATGTACCTGTGACCCCTCGACCGAGCCTACTGAGCATTGCATCTGTGAAGATGGTCGCGCTCAGTCTAAGATACTGAACTCTATGAATAGAGAGCCATATCGAATGACAATACATCACAAGATAGCCAAGATGAGGGAAAAGATGAAGTACATCTACTCTGGCAAAGGTAGCTTCCACTATTTGTTCTTCTTTCGGGATCATTAGACCATTGAGCCAGGTTCAAATGGTAATATGACTTTCTTTGTGGGTTGCTTACTCAATCCTCAGAGCCTATCGCCTCGGACACTAAAGAAGGTAGATAACGTATTTCTAATAATTAATCTTATATAATGGACTCAAGTGCCACAAATCATATTACTATGCAAAGGCCATTGAAATACATAAATACCATATTTCCCAAGTCCATTATTGTAGTTAATAGAGGAATCACCCCAGTTAGCCAATCTCGAGACGTGTATTTTACCTTAATTCTCTATCTTCGGTCTGTAATTCATGTTCTTGGATTATAATTCAATCTTTTTTCAAGTAGTCATCTTACTCATGATCGCAATTAACAACAACAAAAATCAAGCCTTTATCCCACTATAGTGGGGTCGTCTATATGGATCATTTGTCTTCATTGTGCCCTATCTTTAGTCATCTTACTCATGATCGCAATTGTTCCATACAATTTTCTTTCTCCTTTATGATATTACATCTTCGGAGATGGAGTATGTTACGTTCCCTAAATTGAGAGCGTGTGCACGGGGGAAGAGGAGGGGAGTACTCTGGGGAGGAGGAGGGAACCGTCTTGAAACTCCGACGAGCAATGGCGGCGGCGGCTTGCGACGGCGGGCTGGCGCGGGATCACATAATGGGTTGTGCGGCTAGGACGTCGAGGGGGGCGGGTTCAATGAGATGAGAGAAGGGTTAGAGAAAAAGAGAGGAAAATAGATTAAATTTAAATAACTTGCTTACTTGTCTCATTTGGTTCCCCACCCGAGTACTAAATAGTCACACCAAAATGCCCCCTCCTTGGGCTTAGGCACGGAGGATCAAATGCGCATAATAAAATATAAAGTAGAACTAGATAAAGGTCTGTGATATACGCGACCAAAGCAGGACCATAAAATCTACACCCTGCCCGACGACAAGCTTGCCCTCAAGCTTATTCTGTGGTGACGGTCGGCATCAGATCCTTCGTGTCCGTGTCGGCATCCCGCTCTGCGACAGGACGTCTACCTCCAACCAGAAGAGCCGCTTGCAGCGATGTCCACGAAAAATGGCTTTATCGCAGTTGTAACAGAGACCCTTGGCACAACAACCACTCATCTCCTGTATAGAAAATCGGCGAATGGTAGCTGGGCGATCGACATCGCAGTCCAGAGCGAAGAGACTGGCTGTGGACGATGGCAAAGGGCGCAGGGTATGGTTGGGCCCCTCGTTGTCTGGGTGATGCAGATGAGGGCGATCCAAGAAAAGACGCTTCTCGCAGATGCAAGTCAAGCTCATTGCAGTCGTCAGATCTGGGGGTGCCTGAAATTCCACGTCCATGCAAAGGCGTTCATGTAGTCCTGTCGTGAAGATGGGAACCTGTTGTGTCAGATGCACTGAGGGAGTGCAGGCCAGACGGAATTGAAATTGTTCGAGATACTCGTCGATCGACCCGATCTACCGGATAGAAATGAGATCCCCCAATATATTGTTGTGGAGGGGTGGGCCGAAGCGGAGGGTGCAGCTCAATTTGAAATCCTCCCAAGATAGGAGTGGTCTCTCATGTTGTAGTTGGAAAAACCAAAGTTGGGCGGGGCCCATGAGGTGGATGGAAGCAGCATTGAGTCATTCTTCCCAAGAGGTGCGCTGATAGGCGAAGAACTGCACACAACGAGAAAGCCAGGCCAAGGGGTCTTCGTGACCGTCAAATATTGGAAAGTCCAGCAGCATGTATCTTGGCACGTCGTTGCCCTCGTGCCTCGGGGGTAAAAACTCTGGCGGGGTTGGCAGAATCGGCACGCCATCGGAGGAGCTCGTTGTCGGTTGGGCCGTTCGGTTAGCCGCTAGTTGGGTAGTGACGGCGAAAATAAGGGCGGTGTTGTTATCCTCTAAGAGCTTGGCGAGAAACTCAAAAATTTGAGAGAGGGAGGGTGGTTCGGCCATTGCTTGGGGAGAAATTGGTGGGTTATCGGTGTCGGAGGGATTGGACGAAGGAGGGACCGACGGCGGAAGAAGTCCGGTAAAGGCAGCGAGCAAGGGGCCCCCGTCGATAGAGGAGCCGAGTAGTATGCACTTAGGAGTAGGGCTGGCGGAGAGTGGCCGAGGCGAAGCCGATCGGGGCAGCGTCGACTGGGCGGAGCCTGTTGGGGCGGAGCAGGTCTGGGCGGAGCCTGTCAGGGCGGAGGAGGTCGGGGCGTAGAAGGTCGGGCAGAGCAGGTCAGGGCGGAGCAGGTCGGGCCGGAGCCGCTCAGGGCGGAGCAGGTCGGGGCGGAGCCGCTCAGGGCGGAGCCGCTCAGGGCGGAGCAGGTCAGGGCGTAGCCCCCGTCACTATTGGAGCTCGGTTAGGGAAGAGCAAGTCGAGGCGGAGCCTGTTGGGGCGGAGTCGGTTGTGCGAAGCGAGCGGGGAGGCGAAGCACGTCAGGGATGGCTGGGTCGGCCACAACGGGGGTAGAAGACGGTAGATCTGGAGTTTCGACGTCGGGGAGGAGAGTTCACACTGATACCAAGTTGTTATGTGCCCTAAATTGAGAGCGCATGCAATGGGGAAGAGGAGGGGAGTCCTCTAGGGAGGAGGAGGGAACCGTCTTGAAGCTTCGGCGACCAATGGTGGTGGTGGCTTGCGGCTTGCAACGGAGGACGCGGGCTGGCGCGGGATCCCTTCCATTCACATTTCCCTTTTATCTATAATTTTTAGAGTTTTTGAATGTGTGTTTTGTTCAACATCTTGATCCTTCTATGGATAAGTGGCACCAGAGGGTACCATCGTCATCTGTGTTGGTTACTTCGGACTCAAAAGAAGAATGTAGGTTACTATCCAACTGATCAGAAGGTTGTGACATATGCAAGTGTTACATTTCTCGAGGATCAACTTTTCTTTCCCCCCTTCAATTCCACCCTAAACTTCACTTGATTTATCTCATCCCTATGTGTCTATTGATTGTGCATATGCCTTTGTGATATCAACAACACCTCCCTATCTCCTACTACAAGTTTACACTTGTCATCTGCTGACCTGAATGCCCCTAAACAATCACCCACTACTGATGTCGTTCTTGGTTTCAATGATATGCTTATCACTCTTCGTGAGGATACACACTCTTGTACTGCTCACTCACTTTCTCATTATGTTTCCTTTCACCATTTATGTCCTCCACTAGACAAGTTTGTCTGTTTCTTACTTTACGTTTGTTTCCATCCTTTCTTTTGTACATGAGATTCTCCCTCATCTAGGGTAGTGGGTTACTATGGATAAAGAGATGCATGTCAATGGAACTTGAGAGTTAGTGTCACTCCCCATGGGCAGTCTAGTGTTGGTTGTAAAAGGGTGTTCACTGTTAAATATCATCTGGAAGGTTATGTTGAGCGCTTGAATATGCGTCTTGTGACTTTGGATTCACTCAGTGGTATGGAATTTGATTAAGATAAGACTTCTCGCTCGTGATCAATCTTAATACAGTTCGAGTATTGATCTCTTTGGCAGTTGATAATCACTACTAATTGCATTTGCTTGATATTAAGAATGAATTCCTTAATGACGATTTAACTAAGATAGTATGTATGCAACAACTTCCTAGATATGAGAGTCTCTAGTATGTCGCCTACGCAAATCTATTTATGGCTTAAAGCAACCTCTCATGTGTGGTTCGACAAATTCAGTAAAGTGGTTCAAGCGGTTTGTTTTATGCGGAGCTTGGTTGACTTCTTACTTTTCACACATTGTCGCTAAGAGGGTATCATAATTCTTTTGGTTTATGTTGATGATATCATAATCATATACAATGATATGAATAACATATCTATGATTAAAAACACTTGACCACTCACTTACATACCAATGATTTGGTTCGTCTTCGATATTTTCTTGGTATTTATGTAGCTCATCACCATGATAGACTCGTATTATCCCATCGAAAGAAAGGTAGCAATCTACAACAAAATGCAAGATGCTTTGGGTGTAAGTCAGTTGATGCACCTATGAATGTCAATCTCAAACTCTCTGCTCATGAGTTTGTATCTGGTCTTTCTCCAGATAATCTTGAATATTATCGACGACTATTCAACAATCTTATCTAACTGTAACTCGGCCAGACATCTCCTTTGTTATTAGTGATGTTAGCAGGTACATGCATGCTCCTCGAAAAGCTCACCTTCAAGTCGTTGAGCGCATCATTAGATATCTGAAGAATGCTCATGTTTAAAGATTTGTGTATAGGCCCTCATCTTCCCTTTCGTTGATTGCCTACTTAGATGCTCATTATGCAAGATCCAAAGATGATCGCATGTATACAAGCGGGTTTTGCACCTATTTTGGGGGTAATCTGGTGACCCAGAGGAGCAAAAAATAATTTGTTATGGCTTGGCAATCCGTCAAGGCTAGTGTCGCTCAATGGCTCATGCAGTTTCCAAGCTTGGTTGGAAAATCATCTTACAGAACTCGGTGTTGCCTCTCATTACTCCTACGGTCTTCTAATGTGATAATAAAGTTGCAACTTGTAACTCATAACGATGGGAGCTCTAGCTTCCATAAGCGTACCAAGCATATTGAAATTGATTGATAACTTCATCAGGGTAAAACTCACGCTTCGTAAATTGATCTAATCATTCTCATGTTGCCTCTCAAATCTCGAAAAATTTTACCAAGGCCTTTCCACAAAACTTTATTTTCAATTGTTTCTTAGCTTGAAGCCTACAATTGTATGCTCCAACTTAGGGATCTTCTTTTACAATATTGAAATACTTCTCGAAAAAAGAAACTTATTAAGTAGCTTTGTTAGGCCATACATAACAAATGGTAATTTCATTTCAAGGATTATCTCAAAACAAAATAAAAGTAATTGTCTGTTCAATATCTCACTAATCATTACTTTACTATTGTTACCTCTATATTGATCAATATTCCTGAGAGATTTTTGTCTTTGGAAAAGGATAAAAAATCAGACAACGTCAGGAAATTTCCTGCATTCTTGCTACGCGGGTTCCGCACCAAATTGTAAGTGATTTCAGGATTTGATATAAAAGCTACAAAGAAGAAATATAAACATTACTAATTCAAGTTTAACAAAAATAAAATAAAGACCATAAAGTATGTAGAAAGTGCATGAAAAGAGGATGCTTTTGAAAATGAAAATTTAAGGCACAGATCTTGCTAAAATTAAAACTTGTTTTTAGACATCACATTCTCAGAAGAATTTTGGGAATAGAGATTATGCCTCAAATATTACCCAAAATGTCTGGAAATTAGTTTATAAGATAATATGTTTCTAGGAAAAAATATACTTACGCTTCAAATTTTTTTGGATTTCTTCCAGAGTGAGATTAAAAGTGAATATTCCAGGAGTGCTTTGAAGATCTGGAATATTAGAAGTACGAGATCTGAAGGGAGACTGAGCAACAGTAGTATCATCTATTAGGTTGATAGAACTCATGCATATGAGCTTTCCATCTTGCGTTACTTGGACAGGACAGTCAATAATATCCGCACCATCGTCAACTGCTTTCTTATACGCAAGATCTGTGCAGTCTGGGTAGTCTCCACTTGCTCCATTGTGCGACAAAACTACAGGCTTTCCTGGAAGGCGGCATAAAGAGAAGACTCAGGGATGGATAATGGTCAAATATGAGACAAGATAGATGAGCAGCCAGTAACATAATAGAAGGGTCATACCATGGTCAATGCTGCTTTTGTTTATATGAGAAAAACACCCTAAAACAGACAATTGCATTAGTAACTGAATGACAAACCTGAGAGTCAGAAGCACAAACAAAAAGCTTACTAAAAATTATTTCTGCAAAATATGGCATGAGCAGTGTACATTTTCCTCAAATATGAGTACAATCATAAGGGAATTTGAAATATCTCCAATTAACATGGTAATTACATGATGCAATTACACTATCCCAAACATGCACTTTATATTGGACAGCTAGGATTGATTGAACCAGTTTGTTTCAGAATCCAATTATTTTTGACGGCATTAATCTCATTCACCAAAAGTGGACTACATGGCTGGGATAGGGGCAATTGCACCATGCACTGACACTGGGAATGAGAGGATCAAAATACAGCCAAGTGGACAAGAAGAATGGAATTGTTGAAGTGGTTTGCATTGCCACCATGCGAAAACCAGCGGTTTTGGCTTAGACCATACTTAGACATGAAGTTTTGTAAATAAAGAAAAACATAATTTCATAGTCGAGGTCCAAGAGAAGAAAACATTACCAATGGCTTCGGATGGAGTTACAGGGAAATCTGTTAGAAAACCATCAATGGAGAATTCACCGTTGTCAATAAAAGAAAGACATTCAGCTAAAGGATCATAACTGTAATTGTAGGGAATGACAACATCATTCACAAAATCTCCTGCATATATTTCCAACCCCTCCTTATGAGCATCAATGACGATGGAGGTGTGTGGTTCTAGATAATCATCAGATGTTACTGGCCAGATGTAATGCTTAGGAACAAGGATGCCAGATGCAAAGGTCTTGATGAAGGTAAGATTTTTCACCAATGTACCATACGTCTGATTTGTAGAAGGTTCCGTAATATCTTCCCCAAGAAAACGGAAAACCAGCTTAGTCTTGGAGTTTTGAAAATTTGTCACGAGGCTTCTAAGGAAATCAACTTCTGGTGATGAGATGTAGGTCACTATAACTTTCCTTGATACAGAAAGAATGTAACTTCTCATACTTAAGTTATGCTGCCTGTAAAAAATATCATTCTGTACTGGAATTATCAGTCATGATTCAATAGAAGCAGAAATTGCACATTAAATGAATATCATCAAATGCAAAAGTATCAACTGCAGAGAAGTACCTGCACATTAAGCCATAATGTGGATGGTTTAATTTGTTCTTGCACATCTTCAACAGAAAAGATAGGATAACTGTTCAAATCAAATCTACCCGTCCGAGAATAAATTCCCTGTGTCACTGATCGAGCAGTGAAAGATGGTTAGTATATCATCTAACCATGTACAATGCTAGGAAATCATGAGTTATAGAAATACAGTTTTTCTACCCTGAAATACAGCTCAAAACAAAATAAATAGAAGCATAAATGACGGTGATCATTAAGGTCGTCGCATGGTGGGACACACTTATGTCTATTCGCACAGGAGATCTTGACCGGATCGACGATCCGAAACCACGGATGCACCCGGAATGTTATTTACCCATTTTATATATTTTATTTTATAGTTTTATGTATTATTTACCTAGATCGGACACCATACTATGACGGTCAATCATAGTTGTCAGATATGGTCATCCTAAATTAGTTTTGCTATTAATAAGATGTCGAAGGCATTCATAAGAGGTTCAGTGCAGATTTTAGAGATTTCATCTCGGAATCTGGCGATCGCTCGTAGTGCCGACTCCACCCATCTAAGGTGATGACTCCAGGGTTTTCTTACCTTATTCTCCTTCTTTCTGAGCTTGCCATCTACTGTACCAATCCGGCCTTCAACAAATCTATCCAGCCGCAGCCCCTCCCAGGTCTATCCCGCCGCCAACCTTCCCCCTCTCCTTCCAGCCACTGCCTGCCCTATTTACAGCCTCCCCAACATCCTAATCCCCTCCCAGCCACCGTCGACCACATCCAAGCCCGATGTCGCCTCACTCCACTATCAAGCCATCGCCAACTGCCCTCATCTTCACCCGTTGCAATCCAAAGCACCTGCTAAGCCACTGCCGGCTCCCCTACACCCTTCCAAACTTGCTCCAGTCACCCCACATCCCACCCGCTGCCACCTCACAAGCGCCCATCCCTTTCCCCTCCACAAAACAACACTGCAGCACCTCAAAAAGCCCGGTACCGTCAAATCCAATCCGGGACAGCCACTATTACCCTTCCGTATGGACACCAACACTCATACAGCCACCTAATCTCATCATCCTCATCATTGTCTACTTTCCCTTTATGAGTATTTATTGTTTTGTGTTTAGGTTTCTCTTTATTATACTGATTGAGATCATTATATGATTTGGAATACTAGCTTGCTATTGTGTTGGTTTCATGGTTGTTTACAGATTGAAGGGCTTATTCGCTTTAACATTTGAAATCAAAGCGCTTGCACAGAAGAAAGTCATACACACATTCTTTTCAAATTAATTTGTTCTTTGTCTTGTGAAACCTACATGGTTTAAATTCTTGATTGCTATTTATAATGGATACCAGATAATCTATTTCATTGCATACATCATCCTAGGTTAGTAAGGGTTTGTTTTCCCCAACACCGCATCTAGGATTGCATATTTAGAGTTCACCTCCACAGCTTACCCTGCGTCAATAACCGAGTAATTTTTGAGTGGAAGATGGTAAGTTCTGTTGATAAATAAAAGTTCAAAATCTTACTTTCATGCAAAAGTCTGCATCTGCATTGTTGGCACCGGTTAGATTTTACTTCATGAGAAAAACAGTTTTTTGCGCTGCTAGGTTTTGCGATCTAATGGAGATTTCGGTATCACAGTAGAATTTCATGCTGCGTCCGTTGGTGCCCGTTGGTGGGTCCTGGTCGATGTTTCTTCTCTAGCTTTCACTTCCAGGACCGCGCTCTTGGTTACAATTTTGATCTCTCTTGGTGAGTGGTACAGCAAGGATGGCGAACAATCATATCAGGTAAACCTTTGAAAAAACATTATATATTGCATTGGATGTTTTAAGTAGGGACATTCTGGCTTCTAATTGGGAAAAAAATTAAGGTTGTTAAACTACATGGGGTGATTTTTGTTAGATATTGTAGAAAAGCACCAAAGTGAGAGAAAATAAGGAATGATTTTATTAATTCTCAAAAAATGACACATACAAGAATACAAGTATCTACTCACTTATATAAGAAGTGAGAGGATTCTCAATCCTATGATGTGGGACTAAACTAAGTTACATGGGCCTAAAACATGGGACATTAACATAGTTTCTTAAACACTCCCCCGCAAGCTGTAGCAATACAAATCATATACACCAAGCTTGGACAAAAACTGATGAAACAACTGTCGTGGAAGCGCCTTGGTGAGAATGTCAACAACTTGCCCGGTAGTAGGAACATACTCTAATTCCAATTTCTTTAGTTGAACTTTTTCCCGAATGAAGTGACAGTCAACTTCAATGTGTTTGGTTCGCTCATAGAATACAAGATTCTTGGCAATATGTATAGCAACTTGACTGTCACAAAATAAAGTTGATGGTGAGGATAATTTTACTCTCAAATCACCAAGGAGACACAACAGCCACCATTGCACGATACTCAGCTTCAGCAGATGAACGAGCAACAAAAGATTGTTTTTTGCTACACCAGGTAATAAAGTTTCCTCCAAAGTAAGTACAAAAACCAGTTGTGGAACGTCGATCATCAAGAGAGCCAGCATAGTCAGCATCAGAATATGCAATCAAAGATAAGAGAGAAAGATGGTTTGTACACAAGCCCTTGTCCAAGAGAAGTCTTCAAGTATCTGAGGATGCGTCCGATGGCCTGGAGATAAGAGGTTTGTGGAGCATGCATAAATTGACTGACGACACCAACAATAAACAAGATATCAAGTCTTGTAACAGTCATATATATCAGCTTTTCTACAAGATGTCGATAATACTCTGGATTTGGGAGTAGTTGATCGAAGTTAGAGTCATGAACACAGAGCTGGTGGTTGATATCCATAGGAATGTTTGCATCCCGAATAACCAGCATCCTAAAAAAGGTCGAGACAGTACTTGCGTTGAGATGGGACAAGGTCATCAAGTCGTCTCGCTACCTCAAGTCCAAGAAAGTACCGAAGATTTTCCAGATCTTTGGTTTGAAAAATCGAGTTAAAGCTGCTTGATCATCTGTATTTTGGTGGAGTCATTACCAGTAATCAAAATGTCATCGACGAAACCAAGAGAATTAATGTGTCGGTTGGTCGATGACGAGTAAAGAGTGAGAAATCAACCGAGCTTCGAGTGAATCCAACATCACAAACGACCTCACTAAACATGTCAAAGCATGTGCGAGGAGACTGTTTGGAGACTATAAATGGATTTATTTGAGACAAACACAAGATTCCCTCGTGGTCTCAATCCCAGGAGATTGTTGCATGTAGACTGTTTCGACAACGTCGTCGTTAAGAAAAGCATTCTTGATATCCAACTGATGTAAGGGCCACTGTCGATGAAATGCCAAGGAGATAAGGATCCTAACAGTATTTAACTTAGCGACTGGTGAGAAAGTTTCACCATAGTCGAGACCTTATTACTGAGTGAACCCCCGATTCATAAGCTGAGCCTTTAGACGGTTAACTGTCCCGTCTGGAGCATGTTTTAACGCAAAACCCCACTTAAAGCCAACACAAGTCTATCCTGGAGGAAGAGTGACAAGATCCCAAGTCTGGTTAGCCCATAAGGCAGTCATTTCTTCATCCATGACCGCACGTCACCCGGGGTGTTGAAGAGCCTCCTGCAAAGAGTTAGGTATAAAAATGGAGGATAGAGACAGCGCAAAGTTGAGAAGAGGTGGTGAGAGGCGGTGTAATGAGACATAATTCACCAAGGGATGAGCCGTAGAAGGTGATGCCAGATCGGTAGACCGTCAGAGATCACTAAGAAAGCGTAACTATTGCAGGGCATCAGATTTAGGAGGACGGCGAGTGTCTACACGAAGAGGTGGTTTGGTTTGTACTGGTGTTGGTGTTGTTGGTGTTGGAAGAAGTGGTGGAAGGCGAGACGTAACAAGGACGGTAGGACGTGGTAGAGAGGGATGTTCAAGAGGAGTCGTAGATGTCGGTGTTGGTGTTGTTGGTGGTGTTGGAAGAAGTGGTGGAAGACGAGACGTGACAGGTACGGATAGGACGTGGTAGAGAGGGATGCTCAAGAGGAGTTGTAAGAGAGAAGTGAAACGGTTTGTCCTTCTAGGAAGGTCACATCGGCCGAAACCATTGTTTTGTGATTGGAGGGAGAGTAACACACATACCCTTTCTGAGTGCGGGAATATCCAACTAACATATATTTGGTAGCTCGAGCAGTAAACTTGTCAACGGATGGTCCAAGATTATGGACATAACATGTACATCCAAAAACACGAGGCATGATGGAAAATGGGGTTCGGAAGGAAAAATGAGACTAAATAGAGCCGCGAAATTGAGAATGGAGGAGGGCATGCGATTTATTAAATGACAAGCAATAGAAGACTGCAAAGTTCAAGTGTAGTGTGGGGACCTGCATTTAAATCACGAGTGATCGGGCGACGTCAAGAAGGTGACGATTTTTTCGCTCGTCCACACCATTATGTTGGGGAGCATAAGCGCATCAAATTTAATGGATGATGCCAAACTCAACACACAGATTTGAAAAAGTACGGCTAGTATATTCACGTGTATTATCTGTGCGAAGAACTTTATTGCAGTGGAAAAATGAGTTTGAGTCTCAATAATAAAGGCACGGAAGGTAGAGGCGATTTCAGCGCGATCGCGAAATAAATGCAACCAAGTTATGTGTGAGTAATCATCAATAAAAGTAGCAAAGTAACGATGGTCACCCACACTTGAAGTTTTATAAGGACCTCAAATATCATAATATACTATAACAAAAGTAGCATTACTCCTAATATAATGAGGGACAAAAGACGCACGATGTTGTTTGCCAAAAATACAAGATTCACAAGAAAACTCCTGAAGGGAGATATCAGGAATAGCTTTCTTGAAAATCGGGAGGGGAGCATGCCCAAGACGCCGATGTCAATCAACTGAAGAGACTGAGGAGAGAATTGTGGGGGAAGAGGAGACAAGGATGTAGAGCCCATTTGACAGCAGCCCTTTACCGATGATCTGCTGCGTCTTGCGATCCTGCACAACACAAGAGGTGGAAGAGAAAGTTACATAGCAGTCAAGATTTTGAGTGAGACGACTAATAAAGAGAAGATTAAAAGTAGAGCTCGAAACATGAAGCACTAAGCGAAGAGTGATTGAGGGAGTAAGGTTGATGCCGGCATATCCAGAGATGGGAGTGGTGTCCCCATTAGCAACATTGATGAATTTTGGATGCACAGAGGCCAAGTAGTGTTGAGGTTTTGTCGGGGTAATGTGGTATGTTGCCCCGGAGTCCGTAATCCAGGATGAACTATGGACGCGACGGAAGATCCCTCCATTAGAAATAGACATAACAGAGCCCGGGGATTGGCCGATCATACCTTAAAGTTGCTGGATTTCAGTGCGCAAGGCACCAAGGTCAGTTTGAATGTTGGTTGGAGTAGAATGTGCATCCATTGGAGAAGAGCCAAACAAAGCTGCAGGAGATCGAGCGGGCAAGGAGAGCTGCGAAAGAAGCACAACAAGATGCTGCAAGCAGCAAGATGTAGACAAACACTAGCTTGCGAGCACACCCAAGGCGCGAGCGAAGGCAGGAGAGGGGCGTTGCGATCACGCTATCTTGCGGCCAGGGACTTGCAGTTAGCAGCTTCGAGTAAAGATTGTGGTCAAGTAGGCAAAGGCTGAGCGGGAAAGCAACCTGAGGCTGCGGTTAGCAGAGGCAAGAAGATGTGGATAGACGTTGCGGGTAGAACTGCGGGTAGGACCGCGGCTAGAATAATCAACGACAGTTAGAGAACCGTGGCAGGTAGAACAAGCAGCGGCGGTCTAGCAAGCAGCGGCGGTCTAGCAAGCGGCGGCGGTCTAACAAGCAGCAGCTGCTGCGGTAAAGAAGCAACGGCCTGAGCAGCGGCCTGAAGGAGGAGCAGTAGCGGCTTGAGCAGTGGCCGGAGGAAGCAGCTGCTGGAGAACTGGCGGCGGCCTGAGAAGAAACCGCGGCTTGTGAAGAAGTTACGGCCTGAAGAAACAACGGAGAGAAGAACCAACGGCGGCCTGGAGAAGAACCATATGAACCGTACAAACCTGCAGGCTTGTGAAGAAACTGCATGAGCTTGTGGCTTGGGAACCTGCGGGTAGAGATGATCTAGTGATCGACGGCTAGTGGGGGGAAACATTATAAATGAGAGCAACGACGAAAAAAGCTGTGAGCAGAGGCGGAGACTATGAGAGCGAGGACAGTTACAGGTAGATGATGCGGCTAGTGGAGCAGAGGCGTCGGCTTGTAGAGGTAGCGGGATACCAGCGACCAGGATAGCAAGCTCTTGCGAGACAACGTGCCCAAGAGGGATAGGAGAGAAAGCCGCTACTAGCTCGAACAGACCGCAGAAGTCGTTCTCAGGCGAGACCACCCGATCTAAAAAAGAGGGAGCCGGGAGGGATGAAGGAGCACTGGAAAAAAAGTGAGCCCGCAATCGAGGGGTTGCGGTTAGAATTGTTCTGGCCGCCCAAGGTAAGAAAAAAAGGAACTCGTAAAGGGGCTGCGGTTAGAAGTTTTCTAACCACCTAAGGTAGAAAGGACCGTTTCGCTCTGATACCGTGTAGAAACGCACCAAAGTGAGTGAAAATCAGGAAAGATTTTATTAATTCTCAAAAAATGTCACACACAAGAATAAAAGTATCTACACACTTATATAGGAAGTGAGAGAAGAGAGGATTCTCAATCCTATGATAGTATGATGTGAGACTAAACTAAGTTACATGGGCCTAAAACATTGGCCTTAACATAGTTTCTTGAACAGATATAATATACAGTCTATAGAGATAACTTAGGCTCACCATGGGTGTTGTCAGCACTCTCTCATGTACATTTATATATATACTCTATTGTTGATGTGAATAGATTCATTTGATCATTTTCCTATCATGGTATCAAAGCCTAGGGTTTTCAACGTCGCTCTCGTCTCCTTCTAGTTCCTTGTGTAAGCCTTTACGCATCCTCGTTTCTGCAACTCGGTTGATCTCGTCGACAGTCACAGCTTCTCCTCCGCTAGTCAAAGCTCGTTGTCGAAGTTGACGCTCCTTCTGATCACTGATGTTGTTGTTTCCCCCGATCGCTAGCATCGTCGTGGATGTCGCTGCTTCTGCGCCAACTGCTTTGACGTCTTTTTCCCGCTTCCACGCGCTGCTTCCACACTCTTCTACTTCTGTGTCCTGAGTATCACAGACGCTCTGCTTTAGGAGGCTCGCGCCTCGTCCTCCACTGCTTCCCGCAGCCCACCTAACATTGTCGACCTCCTCTGCTACCTCCTGCAGCTCATCGGACTTCGTCGGTCTCCTCTGTACTCTATCAAGCTCACTCTTGCCCTAGGCGACCACCTCCGTCCTCCATTTGTTCGATGACATCGTCTCACTCCTCATTTGCTTTCCTTCAAAAGGCTGATGCCATCCTCGACGGGCGGAATTACAAGGCATGGTCAGCCACCGTCAGCGTGATCCTCTGTGGTCTCGATCCATGGGGCCACATTGACAGCACCGAGCTTCCTCCGCCCCCACCGGCTGCAAATTCTACGGACACCCCACCGGCTTCCAGTCCTGCGGACTCCCTCTATTCCACTGTCAGCACGACCACTTCCTCCCAGCGCTCCGACTGAGCGAGGTGGCGCTCTGATGAGGCTCGCGCGATATCCGTCATCTATCAGTCCCGTGAACTCTTCATTTGCATGACCGTGTACGAGTTACCTATAGCGAAGGCGATGTGGGATCACATGTGTTGCCTTTACTTGCCATCTAGTCAGGCTCCGGGTACTCCCTATTTCAGACTCATGGTATTTGCTACCAACGTGATTAATCTATACAAGATTTCTTTGATGAGCTCCTGGACCTCTAGCTTCAGTGTGATGAGATGGCGCCTTCCCCTTGCGTTACTTGCACTCAGTGTGTTGTTATATCTCGGGATCGCGACTACTAGTGTATGCATGAGTTTCTTATGCGTCTGCGCCCCGAGTTCGAGCATGTTCAAGTAAAGCGAGGTTACTTTAAAGTTAATGTGGCGCTCCATGAGTTCTTTCTGATTTATTTTATTATTCTAGATATGGTTACTTTACTATTTTGTTCACTTTTTTTATTTGACACATTTGTCTGCTACCCACCCGGACTTCATGTCTACAGTCTCACCGTCCTCGTCTCCCCAAGATCATGTATCTTCTTTACCGAGGGGTACTCGCGCTCCAATTATTGTCTTTATTATCTTCATTAAAAAAACTCACATTCTAGGCATCGTTTGTACCATCTTATTTGAAAGTCTTGGCATTCCATTCATCTCTAATGAGTTCAAGTTATCTTCATTCTTCAACAGTTATGTCATCTCCTCTTCAGCTGCTGGTTCCTTCCTCTTCGTCTCTTCATAGACAACGATTGTAGGTACTCATGTTAGAAATCATTCTGGTATTATCCTTCTTGTATTAAATAATATTCAGAATTTAATTTCCTGACTTCTGAGGTGTGAACCTTGGATCTCCAATTTCCATTTAAAAATCCAAGGATCACGATCATGTAATGTTGATGCACTATTCATGTGGCTGAAGATCGCGACTCAACATAAGGTAAAGAACTTTGGCTTGTTGCTCTTGAAATCTTATTTTACAATTACATTTTTTTGAACAATATATTAGTTAATTTAATTTGACTAATTTATCAGCTACAATTATATTTGTCTTTCATGATTAATATTAACTAGTAATTGTATACCCGCTATATTTTTAAAATAAAATATTTCAAAAAAATATGCGAATAAAATGAAAAATACATTATATAACTGTAAAAACTGAAACCGCATAGCAAAAATAGACCTCAAAGCGCACCAATGTCAAACCATGTTGCACGATTTTGGTACAGTGCCATTTTGTTCAATCCAAAGCCGGCTTTTGGTGTGATTGTGATTTAGTTTAATAGTAAGTATTGATATTATAGATAGATATTAAAAATAACAATATTATAATAATATTAAATAATAATAATAATAAACGGTTCGCGGTTCGATTATGCTTCGGTCTGGTTCGGGTCGCGTCTAAAAATCTTGAAATCACTTGAGACTTGTATGTTGCGGTTCCGATTTCGGTTCCGGTCCGGATAATAAAATAAAATAACCACGCCCGAATCAAAGTTGTTCATGTTTCCAAAATTTAAACCAGAACCCGAATAATTTGCGAACGGTTCGGTCTGGTTCCTTGCGGTTCCAGTTCAATTTATGGTTTTTGATTTTAAGTGGCAACTTTAATCTCATGTGATGTCACATTTGACATGTCTCATCCTTTCTTTGCATCATCTGTCCCCTCGACCTCACACTCATTTGTTACTCACTCTGATGTGTGGTTTCTCACTCTCCTCATCTCCCTGCCTCATATATCCTCTCCTTCGGTATGTCTGTCTCCTCTTCCCTTGTCGCAGTCTACTCAGTCACCCTACATTTTGAAAGGCACGCCTGAGGCGTCGGGCGCACGGGGCATAGGGCAGTCGCGCCTTGGCAAGGGAAGAGGAGGTGGGCATACCAGTTGGGCGTGCGCCTCAAAGCATAGCTTAGGCGCGCCTCTGTTACGAAAAAGATAGAGATTTGGGAGAGAAAGAGAGATCTAGGGTTTGAGAGAGAGACTAGGAAATACCTGGAAATACTTGCTTGTCTCCTGCCAGGAAAACCTAGGGGTATTTATACGCCTCGGACCATGGAGGGGACGGTCGGCCCCTTCCATAGGGGCTGAACCCGTCCGGTTCAGCCCCCAACCGTCGTCTTGTTTTAATTAGGGAGGGCTAAACAAGATGGTTCAGGCCCGCTTGATGTCGTGTCCTTCCACCGTCTTTGTTGTTGTCCCGCGAGCAGATCGTTATGAGGATTCATAACATTCTCTTCCCCTTCAAGAACTAGCTTGTCCCCAAGGTGGAGATCTGGGCAACAGTAGGGTCGAGTGTTAGTCTGCTCAATCCTTTCCTTCAGGCTAATCACAGTTATGTCGTTCTCTTGTTCACGCAGTCTCTCCAAGCAGCGAAGAAAGACCCCTTTCACTAGTGAGAGTCTGATCTCGTGCATGCAGTGTTCTCTACCATCCTGAGCAAACTTTATGGTCACGTTGCCCCAATCCATAGTTACCTTACCAAACAGTCACAACCACTAGACCCCCGGAACTATATCTGACCCCTGGATGGGCAACAAGTAGACATCCATCCTACAGGTGTATCCCTACACCCTGACCCCTACTCCCTTCAGCATCCTTTCGCACTGCAGCTTATTTTCTCCTGCCACCATAACCTGGGACGCGGCTTTCTTGTTAATCTCTTGCCCCAGCTTCTGTGCCACAGCGGGGTTGATGAAGTTATGTGTACTCCCACTGTCAACAAAAATGGTCATCTTCTGTTGACTGATCCACCCCGCAATACTCATAGTGAGCGGCATGGACTCTCCCTCCATGGCAAGGCTAGATACCCTGAACTCGATTGTATCTGGAATGTGCCCGTGTTCCCCTCCTTTTGTATCTAGCATCTCGCCTTCTTCCTGCAACATGTACACAAGGATCATCTGGCATTTGTGGCATGGGGTCAATTTCTCATCACAGTTGAAGCACAATCCTTTTCATTTCTTGCCTGTAGCTCTAACCATGTCAATTTCTTCACTGTCACCCTTTCCGTCGCTCCTTGATAATTTTTTGTGCCTGACGGATCTGTAGCGTTCTTTGTATTTCCTTCTCTGGATTTCTGTCGGTTAAGTCGCACTTCTTGAATAAGGGTCAAACTGATAACATGGGTTAAACTGCGTGACATGTAGGCATGTACCTCATCCTTGATGTCCTCCAATCCTGAAATGAAGCAACTCATTAATGCTTTCTCGCCCCACTGCACCTTGTTGGACAACCTTCCAAACTCTGCTCGGTATTCCATCACCATTCCTTTTTGTCTCAGTTTCTAACTAAGGGCCTCGAAATCTTCGTACTCTAGTGGGCCAAAGCGGCCTGTGAATCCGTCAACAAATTCGTACCATGCGTATGGTCCCGTCCTCGAAAGAACCATTGGGTCCATTGGTATGCGTCCTCCTCAAGGTGAAACGATGCTAACTTTACCCACTGTTCTTCTGAAATTCCCTAATAATTTTAGAACAATCTGCCTTTTGGACCCATTCCAAAGCATCTCCTCCTTTGAATTTGGAGTAGTTCATGCGTGTCATGGCGGCATGTATGCCCTGGATTGCAGTTGCCCGGGTCCTCCGTACTCTTGCTCGAGTCCTTGTGGTCGTCATCGATCAGCGACCACGTGTGGGTACCTCCAATCCCCTCCACAGATATTTCCAACCATTATTGGCAGCCTAAACTCTCATCCGCCTCCTCTGCCGCCATCAGTGTGTCCCGGCATTCCTGGAATAGGAAGGAGTCCAGCTCGATGTGGGTACCCCATCCCTCTGGGTCGTCGGTCCTCCGGGCGCCTCTCCTGGTAAGGAAGAAAATCAAAGGCAGACGTGTCGATTCTGCCTATCTGGATTGCCTCAGGCCCTATTGGTTGCCGTCGTGAGCCTCCTGTCCTTTTGTTGTCGATCCCTAGCCCTCTATTGACGTTGGAGGCCCGATCATTACCCTCCCTACCCACACAGTCTTCGTATCCCGTTGTTGGGTGTGGAGGATGTATCTGGACTGCGCTAGTATCTTTCGCAACAGCTTTACCATTGAGGTGTTGAGTCAACAAATTTTAAATCTCGTCCATGCGCGCATCCAACTTTTCTTCCAGGCATTTTTCCGATGCCTTCAACTTTACTTCGATGGCCGCCACTGTGTCTGTCAGCCCGGTGTAGTTCTCTTCGAGAGTTGCCAACCGAATGGATTCTTCCTGGGAACGAGTCACCATGGTAGAACTCAAGGAACTGGCAAGGGACTGGGCAAGGGTAGCTGGCGGATTTAGGGTTTGGCCACCGCCTGATCCCGTCTGTATTTGAAGCAGTCAAGGTAGACGAATGAAGGTAAGGGGAGAGTTACTGCAATATCCCAAGAGTTGCAGCAGTTAACGCTGGGCAGGTGACTGCGTTCAGAAGCAGTCGTTGCTGGGCGGACTTAGACTGCAGATGCAGGTCAAAGAAGATGACGGCCGATGAAGGAGCCAGCGACGCCTCTGGCAGTCCACGCTGGGATGGAACGGGACTGACGAAGACGGGACGGGTCTGCCGAAGAAGTCGACGGAACGGGCCGATGAAGGAGGCAGCGACGCCTCTGACGACTACGACTCTCGTAGTCGTCGGTGGATGCGTTCGAAGAGGTTGAATGTACGCCTCAAGCAATCGTGCGTCATAGTCATCTCGATCGAAGGAAGCCTCCGACTCAATCGATCCACTCAGTCGGTTGTGGATTCGTTGTGAGAAATCGGCGGCTAAATGGGAGGAGTAAAGAGACCTCTGATACCAAATGTTATGAACAAGATAGAGATTTGGGAGAGAGAGAGAGAGATCTAGGGTTCGAGAGAGAGACTAGGAAATACCTGGAAATACTTGTTTGTCCCTACCAGGAAACCCTAGGGGTATTTATACCCCTCGGGCCATGGAGGGGTCAGTCGACCCCTCCCATAGGGGTTGAACCCGTCCGGTTCAGCCCCCAACCGACGTCTTGTTTTAATTAGAGAGGGCTGAACCAGATGGTTCAGTCCCGCTTGATGTCGCGTCCTTCCGTCATCTTTGTTGGTGTCCCGCGAGCAGATCATTATGAGGATTCATAACAGCCTCAGCCCAGGACCGGTTTAAAATTAAAAAAAACCCGGTTCATATTTCCCGTAACCCATTTATGTTTTAGGGCATCAGCTTAGAACGAGTATTTTTTCCCATAACCCACTTATGTCCGCCCGCTCTTCTTTCCGAAGTCTCCGCCTGTATCCTCGATAGTTGTCCTCGATAGTTCTCGTCGGAGTCACCGCCTGTAACATCCGTAAATTCTGACACGAATTTTTATTGTAAATTTTAGGGTCGAGTCGCGACGGATTTTGACCAAGACAGCGCATCGTCAAGGTACATCGTTACTACGCTTAGGGTCGCGTCCATTATTTGGTAACGTATGTTAGCTATAATATTAGTGTGACGCACATTAAAAATTAATAGTGTTACATAACGAAATTGTTTTAGAATTTAAGGTGATTGAGTGGCGTGGTTTGCGTATAGCAACTTAAGGTTGGTTTTGGATGGATTTGGGGTGCCAATATCGTTTTTCCCCCTTCACCTCATGCGGTTAATAAGAAAACCCCCCCATCCCGTGTTCTATTAAAACCCGCACTCCCTCTTCTATCGGGAGAAAAACCGCAAGCCGTCCCGTCCTGTTCCGTCTCCCGCAAGAGGCGAGCCCGACGCTCCCGATTCCGCAGCCGACGCACTCCGCCGCCCTAGCCGACGCCCGATACTCCTCCAGAAGCCCATTCCGACCACTCCTCCCTCCTCTGCAGGCGCCGGGGAGTATTCCTTTTCCTTCCTTGGCCTTGGAAGTACCGGGTTTCAACCCTAACCGGAGGAGTTGAGTTTCGTTTTGGTTCCGGTGAGGCGTTTCCTCCCTTACCTCGATTTCCTCTTGAAGATCCTTCGTTTTGGAGGTAGACTAAACTAATTTTCATTTCTTTTGCGCTATTTTAGGTTTTGGTGTTCGAGTTTCACCGCGGAATTCGAGTAGGACGCTTTGAGAGCCCCAATTTCTCCGCATAAAGGTAATATACAAAGCTAGTACGCGTATTTTTGCAACCTTAGATGACTTGGAATTTTTCCACCGGAAAATCCTAAAGCGAAAAATTATGAGTTTAGGTTGCCTTGAATTGCAGGACTTTGGTGGGGTTCGAGGCAGTATTCTGAAGGTCCCCAGTAGTAGGTTTTGCCTTCGGAAGAGAAGATGTCGCCGCGCAGAGTCTACGAGCGCCGCAACACCGCTGTAAGGAAACCTAACTTCTGCTAATTAGACATAGTAAAAAGTATATGTTTTTTTTTTGTATACACATGAGTAGATT
This sequence comes from Platanthera zijinensis, assembly GCA_039513925.1. NCBI lineage: Eukaryota > Viridiplantae > Streptophyta > Magnoliopsida > Asparagales > Orchidaceae > Platanthera > Platanthera zijinensis. The sequence goes on from CM077096.1 coordinate 154,504,486, forward strand.
TATTTCAAGTAGCATGTCCATGCATAGAAAGGTGTGGTGATAGGAAAACGGTTACGAAAAATGTGTAGGGTGACACGATTTCCCTAAGACCCAAGTAGTCGGATTATGAACAGAAACATAGAGTACGAAAGCGTTAGCCGTGTTCGTAGGTTTGGAATTTGTTCCGAACAAGGGCGTGAATGTCCCTTTAAGTCGACCACATGAAAGTCAAGTGTCGCTTAGTAGTACACCAGAAAAGATATCCCTTGCAGAGTAGCGTCAGACCAAAAAGGTCAGCCAGCACACAGAGTTTCTTCCGTGCTAGGTAGAGGCGCACTACCTTTCTCATAAGGCACATGGAACCTTATGAGTAGTACAGACTTGGGAAGTGTCTTCCCTTGAGCCAGCTAGTAGATTCGAGACCGTGTCCGCGTGACACTAGAACAATTGGGTTCGTAAGATGGTCTCGGGTCGTCAGTTTCAGTTGCGCGTTAGGAGCTACTCTGCCTAGAGCCTTCCTAGTAGATGAGCAGGTTAGAAGCCACCTAGAACTCAAGTATAGACCTGACGTGAGTCAGTACGCTAGTTAGTGAACGCCAGGACTTGAGTTAATAAAATAAAGTCGCGTGCTTAGTACGAGTAGATGTGTGACCAGAGAATAGTGCGAAGACATGCATAGCACATAACATAAAAGTTTTTAATGCATAAAATTATTTTTCAAAGGCATACATGCATTCATATGTAAAACTGGGTTTTAGTGTCACTAGGAGGAGTTATTTTTCCTTACTCTGACCCTTCGTGGGCACTGTTTTTCAGGTGACCCAGGTGGGAAACTGCGTCTAGGATGAGCATTATGGTGGCGTCAGTTTGTATTATTTATCTTGTTCAGTTTACTCTATTTCAGCATGTACTTGTAGAGGAGAACATTGTAACAGATTAATGTTTCTATCTAATTTGTATCAGACTATTTATGGTTAACCAAATTTTCAGTCATTTCAGTTTTATATCTTGTTTAGTAGCTCTGTGAAATCCAGATATCAAGTATATGATTACCCTTAGTTTACTTTATTCAAACTTTCGCTGTAAGTCTTAAATTGCTTAGTATATATTTTATTACATGCTGCTACTAGTTTTAATACTGTTTCCTAGTTTTCTTTATATCGCTGACCCGGCCGGACGGCTGATTTCTGAAATACTGGGAAGGGGTGTTACAAATTGGTATCAGAGGAGGTTTAGGATCCCTGGACCCTAGAAAGAATTCACAGAGCCATAGGAGCGTATAAGAGTAAACTCTTGTTAGTAAAGTATTTTAAGTGCGATTAAGCCCTAGTGTTCGCTAGAGTACGAAATAAGTTGCTAAGCCAGATTTCTTAGATGCTCAATAAATAATCAGTTTTCTTTTGTATATTCTATCAGGCACCACGAGTTAGTGAACCAGGTGAATCTTCACGCCAGAACTCGGTTCCTAGTGCAACCATGGGAAACGCTGTCATACCACAGGTACCACCAGTTTCAGCAGCTCCAGAGGACACTGACATAGCGTCTCAGATTGCCAAGGCGGTTACTGTTGCCTTGATGGAGTTTCAGAGAGGACTGGCTGCAGGGTTTCCAGCTCCAGTACAAGTGCCAGTCCCTGCACCAGCTCCTGCAGCAGCACCTGTGGAGATGACCCTGGAGCGCTATTTGAGAAATTTTAGAGATTTCAGCCTTCGAACTACAGTGGGGGGAGAGACCCCGATGGATACAGATGATTGATAGCTAACACCAGAGACCTGCTGAATGTTTTAGAGTGCCGGAGAATAAGAAAGTTCCTCTGGCAGCTTTCCTCCTCCGGGGAGAGGCAAAGGTCTGGTGGGACAAATACCGGGCAGATGATCCTGCAGGTAAAATGTTATGATCAATTCCTTTATCTTAGAAAGTAATGTTTTAATTTTAAAATGGTATGACCATACTTTTGGCCAGGTCGTACACCAGACATGTTTACTTGGGGCGAGTTCTCTAGAGCTCTTGCTAGTTGGTTCGTGCCTCCTTCCGCACGACGAGGTCTCCAGGAGAAGTATCTGAGGCTTTTCCAGGGGGACAGGACAGTTACTGAGTATGAGCGAGAGCTGACTCATCTTGCTCGATATGCGGGCGTGATGTAGGGGATCAGACTGAGAGGTGCAGTCGCTTTGTGGATGGTCTACGTGACTCGTTGAGGCAGCCGCTGATGACTATGGTCAACGCTGATTACAGGAGCTTAGTGGATACAGCTCGCAGACTGGAGGCCGACCAGCAGAAAGTCTAGAAGCGAAGTAGTTTCCGTGCGAAGCGATCTCAGGATTCGCATCAGCCGCAGCAGAGCAGAAATGATCAAGGAAAGAACTGGAACAAGAAGCCGAAGCCTGATGCTAAGAAGAATGGTCAATCTGGTGACCGGAGCAAGGACTATCCCACGTGTCCCAAGTGTCAGCGTCGCCATTCAGGAGAGTGTTTGGCCAGTGCAGGCGTATGTTACAAGTGCCGACAACCTGGACACATAGCTCGCTTCTGTCAGGAAGCTGGGACAAATCAGGTAATCAAGGTCCTTTTGTTTTGGTTACATTTGTGTAATTACGATAGATTTTTAATGTAATTTATCCCTGCAGTCGAAGTACGAGGTTGGTGGCTCTAGCAGGGTAGATAAGGGCAAAGCGTTGATGATTACTGATGGGAGACCACAGCAGGGTCGAGATTTAGTGTGCAGCCCAGAGCTTATGGGTTGGGTCAGCAGGAGGCGAAGGATCAGGAGGATGTTGTGACAGGTAAGTGTTGTTTGCTTAACAAGTTGGTTTAAAATCTTCCGTAGTGACACATTAAATTTTTCATCCTTCATAAATCATTCATGTAGGCATCCTTATGATTCGTAATTTACCCTCTAAGATTCTGTTTGATACGGGTGTCTCGCACTCGTTTATCGCGGAATCTCTAGTGCGTAAGTTGGAATTAGAAGTCTTCCCAGAGTCAGTACCGCTGGAAGTCATGATGCCGAATGGATCCCTTCTGCAGACCAGAGACAAGTGCAGGGTGCCAGTGCAGTTTAGTGATGTTGAGATTATCGTGGAAGCTTTGTTGCTACCTATAGCAGGTTTTGACTTGATCTTTGGGATGGACTGGCTTTCAGCAGTCAACGCCAGGATTGACTGTAGGGCGAAGCAGATTCAGTTCGATGGCCCCAACCAGACATCTTTCTCTTTTCAGGGATTGAAGGGAGTAGTGAAGATGATCATATCTGCAGTCCAAGCGAAAAAGTGCATCAGTAAAGGTTGTGAAACCTTCGTAGTACTGATGAGCGCGGAGTCTAAGACTGATTTGTTAGAGGTACCAGTGGTGCAGGAGTTTCCAGATGTTTTCCCGGAAGAGCTCCCTGGTGCCCCTCCAGATAGAGAGATTGAGTTCCCGATAGACTTGCAGCCTGGGGCTACACCGGTAGCCAAATCTCCCTATCGGATGGCTCCAAGGGAACTAGCAGAGTTGAAGAGTCAGTTGCAGGAGCTGCTTGATTTGGGTTTTATACGCCCCAGTACTTCGCCTTGGAGTGCTCCAGTGCTTTTTGTGAAGAAGAAGGATGGTAGTCTGAGATTGTGCATAGACTACCGCGAATTGAATAAGCTGACTGTTAAGAACAAGTACCCGATTCCCAGGAATGATGATCTGTTCGACCAGTTGGTGGGAGCGAGCACTTTCTCCAAGTTAGATCTGAGGTCGGGCTATCATCAGCTAAGGATTCGTGACGCGGATATACAGAAGACTGCATTCAGTACCAGATATGGACACTTCGAGTTCGTAGTCATGCCGTTCGGGCTGACCAATGCCCCTTCAGTATTTATGAACCTGATGAATAGGGTTTTTCGGGAATACTTGGATCGTTTCGTCATCGTCTTCATAGATGATATTTTGGTGTTCTCTAAGAGTGCAGAAGATCATGCAGTACACCTCAGGATTGTTTTGAGCACACTCAGGAAGAACCAGTTGTTTGCCAAATTTCCTAAGTGTGAATTTTGGCTTTCAGAGATTGCATTCTTAGGCCATATCATCAGTCAGAAAGGGGTTAGTGTTGATCCGAAGAAGATAGAGGCTATTAAGAATTGGCCAAGACCGACGACAGTTTCAGAGGTTCGCAGCTTTTTGGGTCTTGCTGGATACTACAGGAGATTCATTAGAGATTTCTCGAAGATAGCCTTACCACTGACTTCCCTCACTAGGAAGGGAAAGAGCTTGGATTGGACAGTTGAGTGTGAGTTGGCCTTTGAGGACTTGAAGGACAGATTGATGACCGCACCGATTTTGAGTTTGCCTTCAGGGCCAGACGGATTTCAGATTTATAGTGGTGCTTCAGGTCAGGGTTTGGGTTGTGTTCTCATGCAGCATGGAAAGGTCGTAGCCTATGCCTCGAGACAGTTAAAGGTTCATGAGAGGAACTATCCCGTACATGACTTGGAGCTTGCAGCAGTCATTCATGCTCTGAAGATTTGGAGACACTACCTTTATGGAGTGCGTTGTGAGATCTTCACTGATCATAAGAGCCTCAAGTATATCTTTGATCAGCGAGAGCTCAATTTGAGACAACGCAGATGGTTGGAGTTTCTAGCAGACTACGAAGTAGACATTCAGTACCACCCAGGAAAGGCGAACGTGGTAGCTGATGCCCTTAGCAGGAGAGGCTCGTGTTTTTATCTTCTCACTCAGCAGGAGGAGTTAGTACGAGAGCTGGAGAGACTGGACATTGTCGTTGTGCCCCGTTGTAGTTTTGGTTCAGCTTGGTTGAGTTGGATGGAGATTTCGTGCGATATTAGAGATAGGATCAGGACAGCTATACCGTTGGATCCAAAGATGGCAGAGATCTGGATATCAGTGCAGTCAGGTCAGAAAGAGAGGTTCTCTATTCAGGATGAGTTAATATTGCATGATGGCAAAGTGTGCATCCCAGATGTTAGTCACCTTCGGGAGGACATTCTTTTCGAGGCACACAATTCTAGGTATTCTATACATCCCGGTAGCACGAAGATGTATGCAGATCTTAAGAAGACAGTCTGGTGGCCAGGTTTGAAGAGTGACGTTGCAGTTTATGTAGGGAAGTGTGAGACTTGCAAGTTGGTTAAGGCCGAGTGTCAGAGGCCTGGAGGCAAGTTGCAGCCACTTCCCATCCCCGAGTGGACTTTTGAGGATATATCCATGGACTTCATTCATGTTTGCCGAGATCGCAGAGTGGGAATGATTCCTTGTGGGTTATAGTAGATCGACTCTCTAAGGTCGCTCATTTCATTCCTCTTAGGAAGACGGATCAAGGTCCGAAGCTGGCCCAGTTATATTTAGACGAGATAGTTCGACTTCACGGTGTGCCCAAGACTATAGTTTCAGACCGAGATGGCAGATTTACCTCCAGGGAGTGGCGTTACGTACAGGAGCGGTTGGGTACCAGGTTACATTTCAGCACCGCATTCCATCCTCAGACAGATGGACAGACCGAGCGCACAAATAGGACTTTGGAGGATCTGCTTCGGATGTGCATACTAGATTTTGGAGGAAAGTGGGAGAAGTATGTTACTCTTGTGGAGTTCTCCTACAACAACAGTTTTCAGGCGAGTATTGGGATGGCACCGTTCGAGGCCCTCTATGGTAGGCGTTGTCGGACACCGTTATGTTGGGCAGAGAGTGAGGAAAGATCTTCCATCAGAGAGACATGGATTGATAAGACCACTGACAGGATTAAGCTTATTCAGGAGCGTATGAAGACAGCTCAGGATCGCCAGGCCAAGTATCATGATCAGAAGCACAGGACAGTAGAGTTCAGTGTTGGAGACTACGTTTATCTGAAGGTCAGACCAGTCAGAGGAGTCTCTAGAATAAAGCAGATGAAGAAGCTGAGTCCCAGATTCGTTGGTCCTTTTGAGGTGCTGGAAAGAGTTGGTGAGGTTGCGTACAGGTTGGCCTTACCTGAAGAAATGAGTGGTGTACATGATGTATTCCACGTCTCCTATCTGAGGAGAGCAGTCAGAGATCCCAGTCAGATCATCAGTACCGAGAAAGCACCAATTGAGACAGATCTTAGTATTGGAGTTAGACCAGTCAAGATAGTGGACTCAAGGATTCAAAAGCTCAGAAATAGAGAGATTCGCATGGTCAAAGTCCTTTGGATGAACTGTGGCCGTCCAGAGTATACTTGGGAGCGAGAAGATGAGCTTAAGAGCAATGCAGACTATTCTTTTCTCTTCGATTCAGGTATGATTACAATTTTCGAGGACGAAAATTTTTATTAGGAGGGGAGATTTGTAACATCCGTAAATTCTGACACGAATTTTTATTGTAAATTTTAGGGTCGAGTCGCGACGGATTTTGACCAAGACAGCGCATCGTCAAGGTACATCGTTACTACGCTTAGGGTCGCGTCCATTATTTGGTAACGTATGTTAGCTATAATATTAGTGTGACGCACATTAAAAATTAATAGTGTTACATAACGAAATTGTTTTAGAATTTAAGGTGATTGAGTGGCGTGGTTTGCGTATAGCAACTTAAGGTTGGTTTTGGATGGATTTGGGGTGCCAATATCGTTTTTCCCCCACTTCCCCTTCACCTCATGCGGTTAATAAGAAAACCCCCCCCATCCCGTGTTCTATTAAAACCCGCACCTCTCCCTCTTCTATCGGGAGAAAAACCGCAAGCCGTCCCGTCCTGTTCCGTCTCCCGCAAGAGGCGAGCCCGACGCTCCCCGATTCCGCAGCCGACGCACTCCGCCGCCCTAGCCGACGCCCTACCGATACTCCTCCAGAAGCCCATTCCGACCACTCCTCCCTCCTCTGCAGGCGTCGGGGAGTATTCCTTTTCCTTCCTTGGCCTTGGAAGTATCGGGTTCAACCCTAACCGGAGGAGTTGAGTTCGTTTTGGTTCCGGTGAGGCGTTTCCTCCCTTACCTCGATTTCCTCTTGAAGATCCTTCGTTTTGAGGTAGACTAAACTAATTTTCATTTCTTTTGCGCTATTTTTAGGTTTTGGTGTTCGAGTTTCACCGCGGAATTCGAGTAGGACGCTTTGAGAGCCCCAATTTCTCCGCATAAAGGTAATATACGAAGCTAGTACGCGTATTTTTGCAACCTTAGATGACTTGGAATTTTTCCACCGGAAAACCCTAAAGCGAAAAATTATGAGTTTAGGTTGCCTTGAATTGCAGGACTTTGGTGGGGTTCGAGGCAGTATTCTGAAGGTCCCAAGTAGTAGGTTTTGCCTTCGGAAGAGAAGATGTCGCCGCGCAGAGTCTACGAGCGCCGCAACACCGCTGTAAGGAAACCTAACTTCTGCTAATTAGACATAGTAAAAAGTATATGTTTTTTTTTTGTATACACATGAGTAGATTTATTTCAAGTAGCATGTCCATGCATAGAAAGGTGTGGTGATAGGAAAACGGTTACGAAAAATGTGTAGGGTGACACGATTTCCCTAAGACCCAAGTAGTCGGATTATGAACAGAAACATAAAGTACGAAAGCGTTAGCCGTGTTCGTAGGTTTGGAATTTGTTCCGAACAAGGGCGTGAATGTCCCTTTAAGTCGATCACATGAAAGTCAAGTGTCGCTTAGTAGTACACCAGAAAAGATATCCCTTGCAGAGTAGCGTCAGACCAAAAAGGTCAGCCAGCACACAGAGTTTCTTCCGTGCTAGGTAGAGGCGCACTACCTTTCTCATAAGGCACATGGAACCTTATGAGTAGTACAGACTTGGGAAGTGTCTTCCCTTGAGCCAGCTAGTAGATTCGAGACGTCGTGTCCGCGTGACACTAGAACAATTGGGTTCGTAAGATGGTCTCGGGTCGTCAGTTTCAGTTGCGCGTTAGGAGCTACTACTCTGCCTAGAGCATTCCTAGTAGATGAGCAGGTTAGAAGCCACCTAGAACTCAAGTATAGACCTGACGTGAGTCAGTACGCTAGTTAGTGAACGCCAGGACTTGAGTTAATAAAATAAAAGTCGCGTGCTTAGTACGAGTAGATGTGTGACCAGAGAATAGTGCGAAGACATGCATAGCACATAACATAAAAGTTTTTAATGCATAAAATTATTTTTCAAAGGCATACATGCATTCATATGTAAAACTGGGTTTTAGTGTCACTAGGAGGAGTTATTTTTCCTTACTCTGACCCTTCGTGGGCACTGTTTTTCAGGTGACCCAGGTGGGAAACTGCGTCTAGGATGAGCATTATGGTGGCGTCAGTTTGTATTATTTATCTTGTTCAGTTTACTCTATTTCAGCATGTACTTGTAGAGGAGAACATTGTAACAGATTAATGTTTCTATCTAATTTGTATCAGACTATTTATGGTTAACCAGATTTTCAGTCATTTCAGTTTTATATCTTGTTTAGTGGCTCTGTGAAATCCAGATATCAGGTATGTGATTACCCTTAGTTTACTTTATTCAAACTTCCGCTGTAAGTCTTAAATTGCTTAGTATATATTTATTACCTGCTGCTACTAGTTTTAATACTGTTTCCTAGTTTTCTTTATATCGCTGACCCGGCCGGACGGCTGATTTCTGAAATACTGGGAAGGGGTGTTACACCGCCGCTCCTCTAGTCCGCTTGCTTTCTATACTCACCGGAGACACAGAAGGAAGCATCAACTCCTCTAGCCTCTATTCTTTCCGGAGTCGCCGGTGCTGCTCTATATGCTCGTCTCTTATTTTCATTGTAAGAATCTTTCTCCTTTCTCCTCTTCTTTTCATTGCCCAGCGTGATGAGTTGGCTTGGTTTAAACTCCCTATTGATTTAACTGACTTTTATTTATCTTATATTTGTAGTTACTTTGGTTTTTAGACTCGTTATTTATGATTATAGCTACGAAGCTTCCTATGAAACAATGAAACACAACAAATAAGGTTTTAATAGAGATCCATTTTAACAAAATTATAAAATGAAACAACAATAGAATCATGTAAGGGGTGGGAAGAATTTCCACGGCTTCAATCATAGGTCTTGAACTCAAGAATTCTGTGTTTTTTTATTAGTTTGTAAGGTAAGTTTATTTTTGAAGTAAATAGACATAGCTTATTGGAGATTAGACTGTAAGACTTTATAGTGTTTCCTAAGATGTTATAGAGTATTTCAGTTTATGTCTACTAGTGGGCCAATTATGGGTATTGTTGATATTAGCTGAGCATGGAAAAGTTGAGTACAATGAAGAAGAAGATTATAGTGAAGAAGATGAAGTCATAATTGATTCAGAGGAGTAATTAATACTTAATGATGACAAGGCCGAGGAAAAATTGAAAAACTATGCGATGTTATGTTATTTTCTTGCACATTAGTTTAAAGTTTATGATTGTTGACTTGCTAGTTTATGTTTGTTTTTTATACGAAACATTGCATTGTTGACCTGGCAATTTATGTTTGTTTGGCTTATTGTTAATTATGTTAATGATTGCTGACGTGTTTATGTTTTTTTGTTTGGTAGGAGTCGGAGCCCTCATTCTGATTCATAGTAAGCGTGCAAGTCTTGATTTACTTTACTGGATATTAGGGTTTAGGGAGCAGAAGAGGACAACATTTCCTTGTGAATCGAGGGACCTAGAGGAAAAGGTGTGGTCTCGGTGTCTGGTAGACCAAAGTATTCCTTGAAGTAAGCATGATTTTTTTTTGCTTTTATTCTGTTTAAGTTCAGTTGTTTATTATCTTGATCTTACCGGATCAATACAAAATATAGTTTACTGTTGAAATATTTATGTTGGTAGATAATGTTGTAGGAACAGTATGTCACTTATCCTTATATGATTTCTATGTCCTCTCCTTTATTTTCTATGACTGTAAATTTTGTAAGTTGCATTGATTGTTGGTAGTTTAGACTATAATTTTAATTTTCGAACTTTTTGGAGGATTTTCAGGAAATTTGTGATTAAATATTTTTCTTTTGCAAAGTTGTTTGAAGAGTTGCGGCTATTCAGTGAATTGGGTGTCCAATTCACTGATTTTTTTTCCATTTTTTCATTTTTGCATCTGACGTAGCTTGGGTATGCGTCTGCGTCTTGCGCCTAGGCTCCAAAACCCCTTTGCGCCTCGCTGTGCCTTTAACAACATAGTTGTCACCTACTCTTCCCTTTCTGCAGTCTATTCTATCACCTCCTCACTCCTCCCCTTTGTCACTCACTTCTCCTTCTGATGAGCTATCCACTTGGGACAGTGCCCCTTCTCTTCCATATCAGTACACTCGTCATCCTCCTTCTATTCCATCGCCTTCAGGGCCCCAAGACTCAACGTCTGTCTCCTCTAATGAGTGTCCTATGAATGATCCTCCAGCGCGCCGCTACCCACTTCGTGAGAGACATCCTCCTGGCCGCCCTAACCATGCTACCCTACCATTGGACCTACTTGCTCTTCCTGCTACTGTCTGCGGTACTCCAGAGCCGACTTCCTATCGTGAGGCTGCCTAGATACCTGAGTAGCAAGTTGTCATGTCTGTTGAGTTGGAAGCACTCGAGCGCACTCGTACCTGGGAGTATATTCCTCTTCCACACGGTGCTATTCCTATTACTTGCAAGTTGGTCTTCAAAATCAAGACTCGCTCTGAGTCTGTGGAGAGGTTCAGCTTGTGGCTCGTGGTTTTCAGCAAGAGCAGAGATGTGACTCCGACGAGACCTTTGATCTAGTCACTCGCATGACTATAGTTCGTGCTCTTATTGCAATTGCTCACCACTGATCTCTATCTAAGCTTGACGTGAAGAATGTCTTTCTTCACGATGATCTTCAGCATAAGGTGTACATGCTTCCTCCTCCTGGTCCCTCCTCTCCTCTAGGCCTTGTCTGGTTCTTGAAGCGAGCTCTTTATAGGCTCAAGCAGGCACTCTGTGCGTGGTTTGGACGTTTCAGCTCAGCCATTACAGCCGTCAGTTTTAAGCCGAGTCCACATTATCCAGCTCTGTTTGTGCACTCCTACTTTCGTGGAAAGAATCTTTTGTTACTTTATGTGGATGATATGATTATTACTGATGAAGGTCCTTCTTATGTGACATTCGTCAATCATCACCTTCAGCAACATTTTCTGATGACTGACCTTGGACAGCTGAGCTACTTCTTGGGCCTTGAGATTAGCTCTATAGACCACAGTTTTTAGATCTCTCAGCAGCGTTACACATCAGATCTCTTAACTCGGCCTGCTCTCTAACTTTCACACATCGGACACACCTATGGAGCTTTACCTTCAGCTATGTCCGGAAGATGGGGTTCCACTCTCTAATCATACTCGCTACCGCTACCTTGTTAGAAGTTTCGTCTACTTCACCATTACTCGACCCGACATTGGTCATGTTATTCATGTGTTGAGCCAGTTTGTTAGTGCGTCTACCTCTGTGCATTATGGTCACTTGTTGTGGCTTCTGCGTTATCTCCGAGCGATGACTTCTCGTGGTATTTTCTTCTCCAGCGGTAGTCTCTACAACTTCGTGCTTACTCAGATGCTACCTAGGCTAGTGATCCTGTAAAGCGTCGCTTTATCATTGGTTTCTGTCTGCTCTTGAGTTCTTCACTTATTGCATGAAAGTCCAAAAAACAGACTGGTGTTTCTCGTTCTAGCACTGAGGCTGAGCTTCGGGTCATGACAACCACTATTGAGGGTATTATTTGGCTCTGTTGGCTTCTTGAGCACCTTGGTGTCTTTTCTCCAGATCTCACTCTGGTGTATTGTGATAACATTGGTGTCATTTAGATTACTCTAAACCCGATGAAAAACTCACTCTTCAAACATATCGGGGTGGATGATTTCTTCTTACGTGAACAATATGGTTGTGACACTCTTACTCCTTCCTTTCTTCCTTCCGAGCAACAGATTGCATATTTGATGACTAAGCCGCAGAGACCCAACATGTCTATCTATTGTGCAAACTCTCAGCGTATGATTCCCCGTGAGTTTGAGGGGAGGGGGTAGATATAATGTACATTTTATATGGTAGAGATTGCTTAGGTTCACCTTGGGTGTTGTGAGCACCCTCTCATGTACATGTAAATATATACCCTATTGTTGATGTGAATAGACTATTGTTGATGTGAATAGACTATTGTTGATGTGAATAGATTCATTCGATCCTTTTTCCTATCAATTTTAACATTATTCTGAATACAGTGAAGAAAGGGGATTCACTCCCTAACCTCACTGCTATTAGAGGTAAACTCTGCTTAGTGTTAGTCTTAGTGACTATGGCTTTTTGGTAGCTTTACCTGGTCTAACTTGAGGCTTGGTTTGGGTAATATTATGCAGAGATTGGATAGAAATTGTGTTAATCATCTTTGGTCTGATATGCCTTTTATAAGGTTACACATCTTAATAGAGCCTTCTCTAATCATCCTCATTTACCCCTGACTTGGAATCTTAATCATACCCAAAATCATAAACCCACTTTACATTTGAGAATATGTGGACCACTCATCCTACCTTCCATGCTACTGTTGAAAATAACTGGCTTGTGCCCTGTGGGCCTTGTAATCCTTCAATAAAGCTCTAACATAGACTCGGTAATATCATGCACATTTTGAAGGAGTGAAATATCATTTTCTTTTGGTAAATTTTTAGTCCAATCTCAATGGTGTTGCTGCTCAAAATAGATTCTGAAGGAATTTATGATAAAATCCTACTGCTGAGAATTTTAATTCTCTACAAGGGCTTAGCTGGGGAGGCACGAATGTCAAGGGCCTTAAACCCGGGCAAGTGCCTGGCATGAAATTCAGAATAAATCTACAGCAAGTTCGCCTTCACCATATCGCCAGGCCAATCAGCCCGAGCTTCTCTAAACGTATTTTTCTCCTGGCCGTACCCCAATAAGTTTGTTGATGGCAATGACTACGAGCAGCCTCCATGCGCAAGCAGCAAGCCTGCAACAAATTGGCCCTAATATCATCTGCTCTTGGGGCGTTAGTGTTCTTGTCTAAAGCCTCGATTTTGACTGTTTGGACTCTTCTTCCATCTATTTGGGGCCCTCCATCAGGGCTTCTGATGGGGGTCCATCAGAGCTAGCTCGACGCAAGGCGGGGCCCACACTCGTATATTCGCAAAGGAAGGCTTGATCGGATTGGGGATTTAACCCCACGGATGCGTACGGCTCGCTGTTCCTAGTTTTTTTCATATATTATATTGTTTAATTGCACATTTATTTCCTATAATCGGACGGTTGCATCTACGGTCAATCATAGTTGTCGACTGTGGGGTGCCCTAGTTTAATTTTAAAGCGAGAGGTGCTACTTTTAGGCCATTGCGGAGTTTGGAAATTTCAAATCCCGGATTCCAACGATCCCTCTACGGTGCCAACTCTGTGGAGCCCAAGGTGACGACTCCTAAGCGCGTTTCCTCCTCCCAAAGGTATCCCCCATCCATTGCCCTCTTCTTCCCCCTCCCCAAGCCATCATCAGCCCTCTACTACGGTACTACCCCTTGCCACCACCCAGAATTTCCCCATATCCCTTGTCGCCACACTTAACAGAAAATGATTAGGAGGCACAATCGAGATATTCTCTCGTGATAAATAGAGGCGCACAATCTTACTCATATACCATAGTAAACTGTATCAGCCTAAACTTTGGAGAGACGACACCCCAGTCAGAAGATTAGTAGATGCTCCCTAAAGATGAAGCTAGTACTTCATATCAGAGACAAGCGATCTTCCTTCTGCGAAGCCATAGGACGGACTATGTTAGAGTTCCAAGAGGTCGTGTGTATACCAATAGAGAATCGATAAAATAAATTCTTCTGAAATGAAATGGGATTTTATCGTTTCGTTGCAGGTATAACTTAGATATCTTGAATATTTTATTTTGCATGGATCTTGTGGGAGTTGTGTATTTCTGGTTTGCATTTGATGTCCGTGAAACACGACACTATTATTCGTTATCTGTGATTTTATGTATGTTTTATTAAGACATTATTTATATTTGTTATGAATGTCGCATCTTCAATTTATGATCGTGTTGGTGCATCACGTCTTAACTTTAGGTTCGGGTTGGGGCATGTGTCGTCTTTATTTTATGTTTGTGTCCTGTATCTGTTATTTAAGGACCCCTTCGATCATGACAGAAGGAAAACAATGAATTAATTCTTTAGACTCACTCTCTCTATGATGACCCAGGCCCGGCTCCAATCAGGACCACGTACATCGAGGGGGACCCACTGGGACCCAACTGGTGTCGTCTGGGTTGTAGCCCAAGCACACAACCCCTCTCCATGCCCACAGACGGGTTGTTAGAGTACGCAGCCTCCCTTTGATGAGGAAACTCTAGTTAAGGGGATAGCACGGGGACTTCCTAGGAGGTCACCCATCCCAGTACTTGAGCTTGGGCAAGAGTAGTACTGGAATGAATTATCTCTTAGGAAGTCCCTGTGTTATCCCCTTAACTGGAGTTTCCTCGTCAAAGGGAGGTTGCGCCCTCCAACAACCCGCCTGTGGGAATGGAGAGTGTTGTGTGCTTGAGCTGCAGCCCGGGCGACGCCAGCTGGGTCCCGCTGGGTATCCCTCGGTGGACATGGTCCCGATTGGAGTCGAGCCTAGGTCGTCACAAAAAAATTTCAACTCAATTAGTGATGAGAAGTTGGAGAACTCCATAGTTAAGTGTGCTTCGGCGAGAGTAGTACTGGGATGGGTTACCTCCGGGGAAGTCCCAGTGCTACCCCCTTAAAAAGAATTTCTTCATCAAAGGGAGGTTGCGCCCTCCAACAACCCGCATGTGGGCATGGAGAGGGATTGGGTGCTTGGGATGCAACCCGGACGATGCCAGTTGGGTCCTGTTGGGTCTCCCTTGGTGGGCGTGCTCATGATTGGAGCCGGATTTGGGTCGTTACAAAAAAAGTGCAGCTCAATTGGTGATGAGAAGTTGAAGAACTTCATAGTTAAGCGTGATTGGGCAAGAGTAACACTGGGATGGGTGACCTCCTGGGATGTCCTCATGTTACCTCCTTAACTGGAGGGAGTTTCCTCATCAAAGGGAGGTTGCGCCCTCCAACAACCTGCCTGTGTGCATGGAGAGGGATTGGGTGTTTGGGTTGCAGCCCGAACGACACCAGCTGGGTCCCGCTGGATCTCCTTCGATGGACGTGAACCCGATTGGAGTTGGGCCTGGGTCGTCACACTATCTTAGTTCTCCTTCTCTTCCTCCTCCTCCTCAAGCTAGGGCTTGTGTGGCTCTCAGGGATTTGTCATTTTTTGGCTTTACTTAGTTGTCTTAAGTCTGCTGGTTTTCCTCATTAGAACTCTATACCATCCTTTTTTATATAATGAAAATCCACTTTTTTTAAGTCATAATCCTATAGAGTTCTTACAAGTTAAATATATATGGCATTCTACTGTGTCTAGACATGGAAAGTTGACTAATCAGTAATCATTGAAGAGGAAGGAATTTGTACAAAGCTTGGATGGCTTATGTGCTATTTGTGTAAATGATGTGCGTATCAATTAGCATAGACATGAGTAAGCATCTAAAGTAAAAAAAAAAAAAGATATTTACTGAAAATCATTGCATTACAGTTATGACATAAATTTTATGAAATTATTTTATTACTAAATTATGCAAATATATGCAAAAAAAATTGTTTTTTTCTTTAACAAGTTACCAGTAACGTTCACTAGATCTTTCATAGCATAATCCACAGAAAACCAGCCCTTGGTCAGCACACCATTGACAAGGTAATTTTTCTGTCCTTTAGGATAATGTGATGCTATATCAGTGCAATTGTCTAGCTTTAGGTTTTGTAGACAAACTCCGATACTATCATTGGTTAGTCTCACATCGCACAATAAAATTGTTGCTGGCGAAGTTGATATCAGTGCAAAATTGAAAGCATCTGGACTAGAGCCAGGAAATAAGCCAGAGAAGCCGCCATTGGCTACTACAACAGGGGCATCACCTGCAAAACACAATTTTACCAATTAATACATGATAATGTTTAACAACATCATCAAGGAGACTACATGTTAATGGATAGAAATATTGTTCAGACAAATTACTTTCACCTCAATTTTCTAAATTGAAGTTAAAATCATACTGTTCAAAAAATTTAAAATAGTTTAGCAGAAGGCCGCACGCTAAAATATGTGCCATGTATGCTCCAACTATTTTGCTAGATGGACGGATCACCAAGACAGAAATAAAACAGAAAATTCTGTCGGCAGAATGAATGTTTGTCCTGTTCATGAATTCACAGAAAGATGAAAGATAAATATATACTTTCGCATATCAAAAGTATGTGTCTTTGATTTGCCTTTTGAGAACTCCCAGCATATTTTCACCAAAGTTAATCCACATTTTGGATGTCTACGCAAGTACTCTTCAGATAGAAAGTGAAGAAGATGGAGGTGTTAATTCTCACAGAATCCTGTTCTGAATTAAATCATATTTAATTCAGTTTTGACTCCTGAGTCCCGATTTAATTAAATACTAATATTTATAATTGGATAAAATGAATCAATCAAATTATTTCATGCGCTTCCAAATTAATGGTTAATTAACTAGGACTAATTAATTATTCTTAATAATTAATTAAAATCGCTTCAGCCTTTTGAATTAATTTAAATTTAAATAATAAAGATTAATTGATCCTAGTAATTAATTCTTTTTTATACTTCAATATTTGAATTTACTTTTTTCAACAAAGGACAGCATGTGTGTGACCCCGTGTGTTACCCTTTAAGCTAGTGCCTACTAGTAGATCATAACAATTTATATTTAATTAGATTTATTCGATTAATCTAACCATTGAGATTGACTCTTAAGTTACCGTGTGCCTACAAATTATGGTAAGTGTCTAGCCATGACGACCTAGTCAAAGGTGAAAGTGCTGAACATTTCATATCACGATTGCCATGGGTGTAAGACATTCCATCAATCTCCAGATCGGACCTGTTGCGGCCAACTCAACCTTTCCGGTAGACCGGATAAAATTACACCGTCTTAGCTCGGGGGCGGTCGAGCGCGCAAACAGTCACAGAAAGCTGACAAGACAATTTTTTTGACATAGAAAACCCTGGAAAGAGGTGAAAAATCACGTGCCCGAGTCTGTGCCGAACAAACTTCCACTACTTTTGACTGTTGTTACAGGGCTTTTTGAAGAACTCGAGGGCGACAGGCCGCCTCTCGTTACAATTGTTAAAAGTGAGAGAGAATAAGTACTGGACTCGAAGGGTGACAGACCACCACTCGCGGAGCTAATTCTTTTTCTTGCTATAAGACTTTAACGGTTACTTGAAGCGGGAGCAGCTTGTTGCACTTGTTCTGATGTCTGGGGCTTGGGAGCTCGGGAGGTGCACTCTGTGCGCTTTATCCTCTGCGGCTTGTCTCTTGTTATGTTTGGAAGAGTCTGGAGTGTTGGTCTTGTCGGCTACTAGTATGTTTGCTCCTGAGTTGAGAGCGTTGAGCGCTTATGGAAATCCTGAGAGCAGTGCGCACAGTGGCACACTTGGAGCGGGCTTGAGAGCGGAGCGCACGGCGGCGCACTTAGAACGGTCCTGAGAGAAGAGTGTGCAACGGCGCACTGGAGACGCGCGCAAGGGGGAACGCACGCAAAGAGGAACGTGCGCACGGAGGGACGTGCGCACCTTGGAGAAAGGACGCGCGCAAAGGAGGAACGCGTACAAGGAGAAACGCGCGGACGGAGGGGGTGCGCAAGGGGAAACGTGCGCACGTAGGGATGTGCGCACTTAGGAAGAGAGACGTGTGTAAAGGGGAGCGCGCGCAAGGGGGAACGTACGCACGGAGGGATGTGCGCACTTAGGAGGAGAGACGCGCGCAAGGGGTAGCACGCGCAAGGAGGAGCGGGTGCACGGAGGGATGTGTGCACTTAGGAGGAGAGACGCGCGTAAGGGGTAGCGGCGTAGCGCGCACTAGGAGGAGAGAGAAAATCCGTAGGAGGAGAGAGAGAATCTATAGGAGAAGGAGAGCGAAAATTCGTGTGAGGATTGAGAGAGGAGAGAGAAAATTTATAGGAGGATTGACAGAGGAGAGAAGATCCGTAGGAGAATTTCCGAGGGGAGAAAATGATAAAATGAAGGAGGGAATGGGTCTATTTATACATTCCAAGAGGGGCGACCCGGTAATTTCCCCTGATAACTACCGGCCGAACGAATAGGAACGTTCTGTTAAGAGCACGCGGATCACGATTTTATGAAAATGACGAGAGCGCCCTTGGACGATTAATGGAGGTAGTGGGCGGTTATGAGTTGATCGAAAAAATAACCGCCCCTCCCTTGAGGGGAGGGGCGGCCGGCGAGGCCGGCAGTCAAAGAGCGCGCCTTCGGACGAAGTCGGGCGGCAAGGGAGGCAGGACGGGCGGCAGAAAATGTCGTCCGTCCTTCCCGGCAGAGAAGTCGTCCCAAAAAGGGGGCGGCGGCGGCTGGAAGGGCGGCAGAAATTGCCGCCCATCCAGGACACTGCAAACAGCAGGGCGGTCCTGGTCAAAAGGAAGTCGCCCCCAAACAGGGTAGCGGCTGGACGGGCGGTAGAAATTGCCACCCGTCCAAGGAACTGCAAACAGGAGGATGGGCGGCAGAAATTGCCGCCCATCCTGGTCAGGAAGGAAGCCGCCCCTAAAGGGAGCGGCGGCCGAATGGGTGGCAAAAATAGCTGCCCGTCCAGGGCACTGAAAACAGCAGGACGGGCAGCAAAATTGTCGCTCTTCCTGGTCGGGAATAAAGCTGCCCCCAAAAGGGGTTACGACTGGACAGAAAGCCTCCAACGGGGGAGGCGGGATGACGGGAGGCCACCCAACTCCGGGCGGCCAGAGGGCGGGGCGACGGCCCGCCCTCTGCTCCAAGAAGGAAGGTCACGCGCTGCGCACTGCGAGGCCCCTCCGCGCGCGCGGGGCCAGATTCTGTGTGCGCGTGACCAGATTTTGCGCGCGAGTGTGCCCCCAAGCTGCGAGCGGAGAGGTGAGGTTGCGCGCACGCTTGTGCGTGGCCGGGAGCCTTACTCAGGCAGGGGTGCGCACGCGTGGCCTTTGCGTCCATGTGGTGACGGACGTGGAAGGCGGACGCGCGCCACAGGAATGCGCATGAGTGCGGCCGGCAGTAGAGACTGTGCTTACTGGATCTGCGGTTCGGTCGAACCCGTTTAGGGGCACCCCATCAGGACCTAAGACAAAGTATGCTAAGCTCAGGAGACAGGTGGATGAGCTTCTTCAGAAGCAGTTCAGACACGAGAGTTTGCGCCCCTGCGCGGTTCCCTCCTTTCTCACTCCGAAGGACGGAAGCTGACGTATGTGTATTAATAGTATGGCTATCAATAAAATTACTATTAAATATCGTTTCTCCATTCCCCGATTAGACGATTTGCTCGACACAATGGTTGTTGCCCGGATATTCTTGAAGATAGATTCACGCGGCATAATTAAACACTCCCCCGCAAGATGGAGCATACAAGTCAAAAGCATCAAGATTGAACAAGAACTGATAATATAGTGAAAGCGGTAAGTGTAACATCCGTAGCTGACGCGAAAATAAAATTAAATTGCAAGATCGGATCGCGAGTGTTATTGATCGAGGTTGTGTCTTGACGGGTACGAATTTAGTATGGTTAAATCATGTATGATAATTAATGGATTAATTTTAATCGTTGAGATTGTGTTCGACGCATTTTAATTATAGACGCGAGGGCGTAGCATATAAAAATTTTTTATGTGTGAAGGGAAAATGGCACTGGTGTAATAAAATCTCAATCCCAAATTTTAGCTCTAAAGTGCCGGTTCGTTTCTCCCTCCTGTGGTTTTTGTAACCGCTCGATACATGAAAATGCCGCTCGATTTCACTAAGTCTAGTAACCCTTTCTATTTTCCCGAAAACCGATGATCCCCTCTCTCACGCGCAATCGACGTTTCCTCCCCCGGCGACATTTTCCCCTCTGCGGTACATCGAGACTTCCGCCTCTAGCCGGCGTCGGTAGAGACTCTGTCGTCTCCCCCTTTCTCACCTGCAACCGGCGGCCACCCAGAGAGGGTTTTCCATCCGGTTGGCGTGCGCTAAACTGTCAACTGCAGTTCCTTCCCCTTCCTCAGTTTGGGATTTTCTGGTAGTGGCTCAACCCTCTTTTCCTCTTGATTCTGTGTTCTTCGCTTTCCCATCTCAGTTTCTGAGATTAGGGCTCAAAGTTTCCATTCCTTTTCTCAAATTTTGGGCTTGGGGATTTAATTTTTTCCGCCACAACAACCCTAGTGGAGGCCGGAGTTTTTGGTCGTGATCGTTTTAATCTTCAGGTAACACCATTTTCTTTAATCTTCAGGTAACACCATTTTCTTTCGAGAAATTCAGATTTCTAGTGTTTTCCTTGTGTTTATTTCAGAATTTTCACTTAGGCCTTACCTCATATGTTGGATCTTCTAGGTGGCCGTCGGAACCGGAAATTTCAGATTTAGTTGTGATTGTTTCGTTCTAGAAATCATTATCCTCCACTATTAAAGTAGTGGTAAGCCCCTTCTTCTGTTTGAAATAATGTTCGTGTCTGTGTGTGTGTGTATATATATATATATTAGTGAATTGATTTAGAAGTTATCATTTTCCCTTTTAGGGTAAATCAAAGATCAATTAGGGTTTCTGTTTATTCCTCAAAGGAAGTTATGCTGCCGCGTCAAGTGTACGAGCACTGCAATACCGCGGTAAGAATCTCTTATTCCCTTTAGTTAGACATATCAGATAATATAACATAGTAACACTCTTCATTATTCAAGAATAGTATATCCAAATTAGTATTTTTCATCGCAAATTAGACTTTCATAAAACCTAGGAAAATTTTGAAAGTAAGTTATCGCATAAATAATTGGGGTGCAGGAAAGTGTCAGATCTGTGAATTTGGTTTAGAGAGTAACAAATAAGAGACACTACTCAAAACGCACAGATGAGAACGAGTTCAGGGTAGCACCAGATAGCATATGATTAGTAAGCACGATTGAAACCTCTTCTCGTGTTAGATTGAGGTGCACTATCTCTCTCATAGGGCGTAGTGTGCCTTATGAGTTCCAAAGTTAGGAGATGTTATTCCCGTTTTAGAAAATTAGTAGATTCGAGTCTGTGTCCGTGAGACACTAGAACACTGGAGTTCGTTAGTATGATTCGCATCGTTAGTCTAGAATTGCGGGATAGAAGCTACTCTGTCTAGAGTATTAATGTAGGACAACCACAAGTGATTTTAGAACTCAAGTCTAGTCTGAACCGTAGAAACCCCTACTTAACCAAGATATTCGGAACTTGAGTAAATCGCACACAATATGATTAAGTAGAGTAAATCGCACACAATATGATACAGTTATTTAGCTTGCTAGTTTTATTTTAGAAAATCATGCATAGTACACTAACATGCAGTTTGTCTATAGCACGAAACAAAAATTTATTTTCAAAAGCATACATACATTTCTTTTAAAACAATTTTAGTGTCACTATGAGTAATAGTTTTTCTTACTCTCTCTTTGGGCTGACCCATGTTTGGGCATGTTTTTACAGGGGACTCAGGTGGGAAACTACGCCTAGGATGAGCGTGATATTGGAGTTGTCACTATAGTTTGTTTTCCCTTTCAGTTGTTGTTTTCCCTTTCAGTTGTTGTTTTCCCTTTCAGTTGTCACTATAGTATTGAACTCCTGTAATATTAATGTTTAAGAGTTTTCCTTGTACCAAACAGTTTATAATACTTCAGATGTTCAGTTGTTTGGTTCTTATTTCTTTTCTAGTGGTTCTGTGAATTCAACTTTTAAAGATACATTTTAACCCTTAGTTATTGTTTCTCTACTTTCGTTGTAAGTAAACTTTTCAGTACATTTTTTATGTTTGTTATGTACTAGTTATAATACTGTTTCTTATTTTACTGCTTATCACTGGACCCGTCCGGTCTGCTGATGTATAATTAAACTAGGATGGGGTGTTATAATTGGTATCAGAGCTAGGTTTTGACCCAAAAAATTCACAGAGCCATAGGATTCTATCTAAATCACTCATTCGACGATAGAGTAATCAAGTTACATCTAGTTCCCAGTTGTGCATGCATTTAAGATTATCCTTCTTAGCATATCCTTTATTTATGTCTTAGGCATCAATAACTCATTTCCTTGCATGTTATAGGCACCGTGTACCAGTGAGACGGGTGAGCATTCTCGCCAGAATACAACACCTGAGATAGCCATGTATGATAATAGTGCACCAGCAACGCCTCCAGCTCCAGCAGCATCTGTAGCACCAGCAGCACCAGCAGCTCCAGCAATGTCAGACCCAGTAGATATGGTCGTCATTATTGCTAGAGCGGTGGCCTAAGCTATGGTGGAATTCAGAAATACACTGTCTGCTATAGATCTAGCAGAACTTCATGTCTCAGCTGCAGGGGATTTAGGGATGGAGCGTTATCTGAGGAATCTCCGTGATCTTCATCCCTCCAACTACACTGGAGAAGAGACGCCAATGGAGACTGATGATTGGTGGGTTCAGACCCGTGAATTGCTTGAGGTGACGGAGTGCCCAAAGAACAAGAAGGTTTCGTTAGCGGGTTTTCTCCTGAAAGGGGAGGTCCATCAGTGATGGACCAGGCAATTTGTCTTTCCCTGGTTTTTGTTATCTTTTAGCGTCATGGCTTGTATTTATCCATGTTGTTAGGTCGTACTGCAGACATGTTTACCTGGAATGACTTCTCGGCAGCGCTAGTTAGCTGGTTTGGTCTCCCGTACGAGCGTCGCAGTCTCCAGAAGAAGTAACTTAGGCTCTGTTTGGTTGGGCTGTTGCTGATGGAAAGCTGCTGATGAACTGTTGCTGATAGAAAAGTACTGATTCTGGAAAACAGAGTTTTGTTAAAAAACTGTTTGGGTGAAGCAGAGTTTACAAAACGGAGTTTTCAAAAAGTTGTTTGGATACAAAACGGAGTTTTGAATAATTTTTGTTTCTTCAAAAAAATAATTACCAACCTTAAAATATACAATTTCAAATATCCTCCTTGGAGAGACATGCATAATTACTTCAAACCTAGGAAATAGTTGGAAAAATCTTTAAATGAGAAGCACAAGGAATACCTTCTCTTGCTGCTAGGATGAACAAAGCTGGAGCTCTGTACAACAAAGGATAAGAGCTGAGATCTTGCGAGAAATCAGATTCAGAGGACAAAATAGATGACAGATGAAAACCTAGCGAAATTACACTGGAATCAAACAATGTATCCATCGCCTCGTCATTCTCCCCAAATCAAGGCAATAATAGCAGATATTATTTGAGCAACAATATCCTTGTTGCTCTGAAAAATAAATCAGGTAAGATGGATTGTATTTAGTATTTACGTCTTCTTCTCTTGTATTTGACTTGGAAACGCTTGAAGTATGCCTTAGATTTCTGTGCTTTAATGAAAACCTGAACACTACTTTGAAAATTAACTGTAGAAATGGGAGAAATGAAGAGAGAGATTGTTGGATCGCGCCATGTAACAACAGTAGAGCTCTCCGGCTGATAATATTTCAGGATAACGTACCTTTTTTCTTGCCGGCAGCGGCGCTGCGCTTCGGACGACGGCGGGGAAGGATGAAAATGAAAGAGGCGTTTCGGAACTCGCTAACAGCGAAGACAGATGGACGGGAAGACTTGAGCCTTGATTTGGGGTGGAAGACGAGTAGGTGGAGATGGACGGGAAGGCTCGCTAGGGCTATCGGGAGAGGTGGATGGCTGCGGAAAGAGTTTCACGTCTGCGGTGAGAAGCAACCGAAATCTGCGGATCAATCCTAATACAATATCGCGGCTCCTAATAAACGCCGATCCAATGATAAACCCAACCAAACGACGCTTTTTATAAAACCTCCGGTTTGGAGCTGCCGGTCCGCACCGAAAAAGCTCAACCAAACACGGGCTTAAGCTGATTCAAGGGGACAAGTCAGTGGTGATTTTTGAGCAGGAGTTGACCCATCTTTCTCATTCTGCGGGCACGATGCAGGGGAACAAGAAAGATAAGTGTAGTCACTTTGTGGACGGACTGCGTGATTCTTTGACACAGTCGTTGATGACGAAGGTGAATACAGATTATAAGAGTTTAGTGGACACTGCTAGGAAGTTTGAAGCTGACCAGCAGAAGGTGCAGAAACGCAACAGTTTCTGTTTGAAGCGACCTCAGGATGCACCTCAGCAGCAACAGAGCAAGAATAGTCAGGGCAGAAACTGGAACAAGAAGAATAGGTCAAGAGCCCAGAGAGGGGATCAGACTGGGGTCAGGATCAAGGATTACCCCCTCTGCCCTAAGTGTTATCGCCACCATCTAGGAGAGTGTTTGGCTACCACGGGAGTATGTTACAAGGGTCAACAGCCAGGACACATAGTCCGTTATTGTCAGGGAGCTTCTGTAAATCAGGTAATTTAAGTTATGTGTTTTGGTTATTATTTATTTTTATACCTTTTTTCCACCTTAGTCTGAATATAGTGTAACCCTCTCGTGTAGAGCTGACAAGGGAAAAGCACCAATGGGTGCTGGCGCGAGACCAACTCTGCGATGAGGACCAGTACAGCCTAGAGCTTATGGCCTTGGCTAGCAGGAAGTCAAGGAGTAGGAGAATGTGGTAACAGGTATGTGTTGTAATGCGCCTGTCATATAGAAAACTTAATTAAATCCTCCTTAATGACACTGTTAATTTCATTGTTCAATCATTCATGAAGGCATTCTTATTATTCATAATGTACCCTCCAAGATTCTCTTTGACACGGGCGTTTCGCACTCATTCATAGCAAAATTTCTAATACGTAGGCTGGGATTAGAAGTCTTTCCATAGGCAGTATCGTTAAAGGTCATGATGCCTAATGGATCCTTCTTGCAGACCAGAGATAAGTGTACGGTACCAGTACAGTTTGGAGAAGCGGAGATTGTTGTAGAAGTCTTGATAATTTCTATCGAAGGTTTCAAACTGATTGTGGGAATGGACTGGTTATCGGCTGTAAACGCCAAGATAGACTGCAGAGATAAACTGATACAGTTTGAAGGACCCAACCAGATCGTTGTTACCTTCCAGGGTATGAAAGGAGTCGTTAAGTTGATTATCTCGTCCGTTAAGGTTGTTAGATGCATTAAAAAAGGTTGTGAAACATTCTTAGTGCTGATAAATCCAAAAGTCAACGCTGATTTGTTGAAGGTACCCGTGGTTCAGGAGTTTCCTAATATCTTCTTAGAGGAATTACCGGGTGCCCCTCCTACTAGAGAGATTGACTTCCAGATCGATCTTCTACCTAGAGCAACATCAGTGGCCAAGTCCCCTTATCGCATGGCTCCCAGAGAGCTCGCAGAGTTGAAGGTCCAGTTGCAGGAGTTGCTCGACCTGGGTTTTATTCGCCCCAGCACTTCGTCTTGGAGTGCACAAGTTTTGTTCGTGAAGAAGAAGAATGGTAGTCTGAGATTGTGCATTGACTACCGCGAGCTGAACAAGTTGACAGTTAAGAACAAGTATCATATCCCCGGGATTGATGACTTGTTTGATCATGTGTATTCTTTCTAAGTCATCACTCGTAATTAAAATATCATCGACATAAACCAAGAGAATCACTGTGTGTGTCGGATGATGACGACTAAATAGAAAAAAGTACGATGAACTTCGAGTAAACTCAACATCACAAACAACCTGACTGTTTGAGACAATAAAGAGATTTTTTGAGGTGACATACAAGGGACTCCCTCGTGGTCTCTGACCCGGGAGGTTGTTGCATATATAAAGTCTCTGATAGATCGTCATTGAAAAAAGTATTTTTGACATCCAATTGATGCAACCCATTGTTGATGAACAACTAGGGAGATCATAACACAAACAGTATTTAGTTTGACGACAGGTGAGAAGATCTCATCATAGTCAAGGTCGGGTTGTTGAGCAACCCTCGAGGAACAAGACGTGCCTTGAGACGTTGAACCATCTCATCAAGATCATGTTTAATGTCAAAGACCCACTTACATCCCACACAAGTCTGTCCAGGAAGAAGCAGGACAAGATCACAAGTCTTATTTGCCCAAAGAGTACCATTTCCTTATCCATGGCCGTCCGCCACCCCGGATGCTGAAGAACCTCTTATAGAGAGTTAGGAGTGAAAATAGGCGATAAAGAAGTTACAAATTTATGAAGTGTCGAAGAGAGACGATGCAAGGACACATAATTAGCCAGAGGATGAGTGGTAGAGGTTGTTGTCGGATCTTCAGACCATATCATATCATTAATAGAGGGTAACTGTCTTAGGATGTCAGAATAAAGAGGGAGGTGAGTGTACACGCGAAGAAGAGGCGGTTTAGAGGGTGCGGGGATCAGGGTTGAGAGGAATGGTCGAATATGAGATGTTACAGGGATGGTAGGGCGCACTAGTAATGTGGGTGTTGGAGGAGCTGGACGGAGAAAGAGTGAAAAGATCGGTCTTCAATGAAGATCACATCCGCAGATGTAACAACTTTTCGATCACCATGAGAATAGCAAACATACCTTTTTTGCGTGCGAGATTAATCCACGAACATATATTTTATAGCATGAGGAGGAAGCTTATGAGTGAAAGGTCCAAGATAGTGGGCATGGCAGATACATCCAAAGACGCAAGGCATGAATGGAAAGGGAGGTGTGGAGGTAAAAAGAAGACTAAAGAGGGCGCATAGTTGAGAATTGAGAAGGGCATGTGATTGATGAGGCGGCAGGCTATAAAAACCGCAAAATTTCAAAAACGTTTGGGAACCTTCATTTGAAACATAAGTGAGCGAGTGACCTCAAAAAAGTGACGATTCTTGCGTTCAACCACACCATTTTGTTTGGGGGTATAGGCACATGAGATTTGATAGATAATCTCAAACTCAATACAAAGATTAGTAAATGCATGGCTCGTGTATTCTTTTGCATTGTCGGTTCGAAGGGTCTTAATGAAGCTAGAAAACTGTGTGCGAGTTTCAGCAATAAAAACACAAAACACACGAGTTAGTTCAGAACGACCGTGTAGTAAATACAACTATGTCATGCGAGAGTGAATGTAAGAAAATAATAATAAATAGAAATACTAGTTGTTTTATAAGGTCCCCAAATATCCGAATATACAAAAGCAAAAGGATCATTACTTCGGGTACAATGAGAGAGAAAAGAAAAAAATATTTTTTCTGAAGATACACGGCTCGCAAGTAAAGTCAGTGAGGGATAAATCGGGAAGAGATTTCTTAATATTTGGGAGAGGAGCATGCCCAAGACGTCGGTGTCAATCAATAGAATTGACACAAGAGACAATTGTGGGTGGAACATCCAGAGTATAGAGCCCAATGGATAGCCATCATTTACCAATAATATTTTGCGCCCGTCGAGCTCAAGGTTGCTAGGATTGAGATCCAAGATGAGATCGTTTCAAGGTTGGATCGGATCGGATCATAGGATCGAACTAAGGATTGCAAGATCCTACAACATTCATAAATTAAGACTAAAAAAATAAAATTGAATTTTGTATCCTCTAATTACATATTCAATTAAAAAAAATCAATAAATTGAGCCGTATGTTAATAATTATATTAAAATAATTTAAGTAACTAAATCAAAAGATAATCTCATACTAAGTTCAATTTCAGTTTTCGATGGGACACCCGATGTCTACTAACAATAAAATTAATCTGGACTGATAGATTTTTGAAAGCCTATAAGCAAGAAGACGAACCCAGAATGATGGATTGCTCGCTGGAATCAGGAAGCTTGAATTGCTCGTATACTGGATTTCTAACCGCTAGATTACTCGTACGCTAGAAAGGAAGAGAAGACGTCGGCCTGAAAGTAGGAAGCAGGAAGCCACTGGATTACTCGTACGCAGAAATATAAGATAAGACACTGACACCACTTGAAATGGAACCTGGTAAGGAAAGAAAAGGTAGACATTGTCTGGACCGGAATCAACCGAAAACATCGTTCTTGGCCTCTGTTTGCAATCGGCAATCGACACTTGGGATATGGTAAAGCAGTATGATATGATTCTGGGATGGGTATGGGGGCGGGATTGGGATAAGGTTAAGCAATAGGTTATGAGCGTTGGACCGGTTGAATGGGATCGGGATAGGGTTAGACATGTTTGTAGTTACCTTTTGTCGGACCGGTAAAATCAGGTCGGGATCGCGATCTTAAAGATGCTAAGATCCGGAGCGCGATCTCAGCCGTAGATGTGCGGATTTTGATCCTAGGTAAGATCTGTATCGATTTACAAAATCTGGATCGTAGAATCGTAAGATCCTACAATCTGGATCGCAATCCTGATAACCATGATCGAGCTTGCACAAGAAAAGAAAGGAAGAGAAGATTATAGAGCAATCAAGTTCTTCAGTAAGACGACTAACAGAGAAAGGGTTGAAAGGAGATCCTGGAACATGAAGAACCGAGCAAAGAGAGAGAGATGAAGTGAGGAGCACATCAACAGAATCGAAAAACAGGGCGGTGTCACCATTGGACACTGTGATGAACTTGAGATGCACAGAGTTTAAGTACTAAGGCGGTTTTTGTAGAGTAATATGATGTGTGGAACCAGAGTCAACAATCCAAGTTGAACTATGGGAGAGACAGGAGATACCTTCATCGGGGATCGACGTAACAAAGCCAGATGAAAGACAGATCATCCCCAAAAGATGCTGGAGCTGGGTGAGCAAGGCATCAATGTCGATACAAGTGGTGGAAAGAGTATTGACCACAATGGATGCACGTTGTTGTGGGGGCATAACATGCTTACGATAGCATGGTGTCTCAAATTGACCATCCCGACCACAATAAGTACACTTAGGACGAATCCTTCTGTTGCATCCCCTACCTCGAGAAGTGGTGCAAGCTCCACGAGCTGGTGGAGGAGCGGTGTGAGAGGTAGAAGAGTGTTGAAGGAGAGCCGGAGAGATAGTAACGGGAGCCTTTGTACATATATTATTCATCACATACATTCATAGTTAACTTTATTTTTGATGAATTAGAAAAATTGCTTTCCCAACGCCTTCTTCCTTGACCAGCATCTCTCAAAATCAAGCACAATAGAACACACAGAAAATCTTCTAAACTACTAGGCAGGTGATGGATCCTCTATTAAAATTATATACCATTATATATGCCTAAGTAGACAAAAAGCATTTCCTTAATGAATAACCCGAAGTTACAGAATACATCAAAGCAAACAAAACAAATGCAAGGTTACTAATAATATCTGAGTTTAAGGATCTCACAGAATGATAACTAGTTAATTCATTTACATGAAAAGACATCCACCAAGTGTTTATCGCATGTTATCCAATGTTACTGATCTCAAACAAGCATTCTTATATTGTTGTGATCCAGCCGCTAAAGAGAAGAAATACAGATCAGGGTTCTTGTTGTGTTACTACAGAGTCAAAGGACTTGAAAAAAGGGATCTGGTTCATGTCGTCGGGTTAACTCGACGACATCGTCGAGTTAACACGACAACATCATCAAGTGATAGCTCCCAGTGTGCACACTTGTTACAGGTTCATGACATCGGGTTAACTGAACGACATCGTCGAGTTATCACAACGATACGTCGAGTTATCACGACAATATCGTCGAGTTATCACGACGATATCGTCGAGTTATCACGACGATATCGTCGAGTTATCACGACGATATCGTCGAGTTATCACGACGATATCGTCGAGTTATCACGACGATATCGTCGAGTTATCACGACGATATCGTCGAGTTATCACGACGATTTCAGCCGTCTATTTGTTTGGGGCTTGAACCAAGGGCCAGGATAGTCTCACCCTTTGCTCTAAATAGGTCGCGACCTATTCCAGAACAATGATTCCAATTTTTCTTGTGCCGTCGGAAAGAGAAAAACGAGACCTCTCATTTGGAGAAAGCTGGAGGAAACTCTTCAAGAGGAAGAACAGTTTCTCTCAGATCGGTGTTCATTGTCTTCGCTGAAGGTTTTTTGTTAAATCTTATCTTCATTTGCTTTGGGCTTAGGAAGAGAGATTTGGTTTTTCTGTGTTAATTTCTTGAAGAGAAAATTTCACCGTGAGTTGAGAGGGGATTCAATCTGTGAATCTAGGGGGGTCTCAGGTCTGGGTTGAGCAAACCTAAAGATTATTGGTGTAATCCTTAGTGGATTGTTCGTGTGCCCCGCCCCGTGATTTTTCTCTCGTTGATTTGAGAGAGAGTTTTCCACATAAATTTTGTGTTTTCTGGTTGTGGATTTTTCTTTGTGTGTTTACTGCATCTTATTTTTTGTGAGTCAAGATCGCGCAAGCACGGAGGGATATTTGTTTTCCCATCAAAGTTCTATCAGAGGGAGATTGGTCTTGGACCGTCGGGCTATTGGAAAAGATGGAGCATAACACAAGAATGATTGGCATGAATGGCAAGAACTGAAATATTTAGAAGCCGCGGATGTAGGATCTTTTGTATTGCAAGGATCTTTATGCCCCGTTGTTGGGGAGGTCAGCTACCGTGTTGGATGAGACAGGGTGGAAGAAGATGGATCGGAAGGCAGTGAGTTTCATTCGGCAATGGTTTGATGATTCAGTCTTCCACCATGTATCCACAGAATTATCGGCTCGGGCTTTATGGAGGAAGCTTGAAGCGTTGTACGAGCGGAAGACAGCGTGAAACAAGGCTTTCTTGATTAGAAAGCTAGTAAATCTGAAGTACAAGGAGGGTTCTCAGATGACAGAGCATCTGAACCTTGCCCAAAGCATCATCAACCAGTTGGAAGCCATGAAGATCACCTTAGAGGACGATTTGCAAGCATTGATGGTTCTTCGTTCCTTGCCAGAGATTTGGAAACTTTGGTGGTGTCATTGAGCAACTCCGCATCGGATGGCATTGTGACGATGGAGATGGTGGCGAGCTGTCTCTTGGATGAGGGACTAAGGAGGAAGGATTCTGGAGCTTCTACATCAGATGCCCTTCTCATAGAGGGAAGGGGCGGGGCGATGAAGAAAGAGGGTAAGCAGAGAGCTAGTTCCAGAAGTAAGTCCAGGACAAAGTACAAGAAGGAGATAAGTGTTATTACTAAAAGAAGAATGGTCGCTTCAAGAACTACTGTTTCAAGTTGCAAAGAGATCAGAAGGGGAAGTCAAAGGAGACCGGAGAATCAAGTAAGAATGCAGGTGCGGCCTCGATTGCGTAGGATGAGACATTGTGCATAAATTGCAGTGGGGTTGCTTGCCAGAAGTGTGTTGACACAGATTGGGTAGTGGATGGTGGAGCATCCTACCATTGCACTCCTCACCGAGATTACTTCTACTCATATGTTGGTGGAGAACTTGGCACTATCCAGATGACAAATGTCAGTGTGTTGAAAATTGTTGGTAGTGGAGACGTTCACTTGAAGTCTAAATTGGGGAAGGTTATCATCAAGGATGTCAGGCAAATTCCTGACTTGAGGATGAACCTCATTTCTATTGGTATACCGAATGATGAAGGATTAACGAGCATTGATGGTGGGATTGCCTGGAGGTTAGTGAAGGTCCTTGGTTGTGGCCCGGGGCAAAAAGTGTTGTGGTTTGTACCGAGCAAAGGCCGAAATCTGCAGTCCGAGTGTGAATACAACTGAAGACAACTCCATGAAGTTATGGCATCGCAGACTTGGTCATATTAGCGAGAAGAACTTGAAGATATTGGTAAAGAACAAGGTTCTTCCATAGTTGTCAGGTGAGCTTCCTGTCACTTGTGTTCACTGCTTGGTTGGCAAGCTGAAACGAGTTTCCTTCGCACAAGCTGAACCAAAGAGGAAGGCAGAGCTGCTGAGCTTGATACACACGAATGTGTGTGGTCCAATTGAGCCCAGGTTCGTGGGCGGAGCAGCTTACTTTGTTACATTCACAGATGATCACTCGAGTAAGGTATGGACTTATTGAAATAGTGGTCACAACAGTAAATCCATTCCGAGAGGTCCTTGTCATTGAAACGTAGAAAGTCGATGCGACGAAAGCGATTGGTTTGTGGTTGTCGAAGGAGTGGTGGTTGATGATCACCGTCATGGAGGTTGGTATTGGTAGTGGAGGTTGGTGTGCGGGGGACTTGGATGTTGGCAGCAAGGGCATGTAGTGCTTCCTGGATTTCATCCATGGCGAGCGTTTAGGTCTCCAATCTGGTTTGGGTGATGGCAAAAAGGCCCGCGACCATTCCTTGACATGTTCAAAGTCGTGTCGAAGTTCGGCAACCTGGGTGTCCATCGGCGTGTGTGGTGCTAGCTCTGATACCAGTAAATCAGTAATAGGGATCGGGTGGTAGGGACCCGATATCCGCTGGAGGTCGAGTAAAAGAAGGACGCTCGGAGCAGGGCGGAAGGTGTCTCCCGATTGGAAGAGGCCCAAGGATGATGGTTTGGCGGAGAATAACACAGGATATAGAAGTAGAAACTAGGGAGATTAATATTGACAGTTCATATCCCAAACACAAGAACTGAGAGGCTTATATAGAGCCTTACATTAATACAAGCAGTAAATGCAAATCTTGGAAAGATAAGCCATAAAGTCATAGGAAAGATAAGTCATTAAAACAAGTAGTAAATGCAAATCTTAGGAAGTATAAGCCATATCCATGCAGATCAGCATCATAAAGCAATCTTAATTTCAAAAAGGCAGCATACAGATCGGAACACATTCTGTTACTCTCAAACCCTAAACCCTAAAAAAACACAGTAACTACTAAGGAGGAAACAGTAGTAGAGTACCCTTCAAGGTTTTCCATAGAGACGCGCTGGAATTCTGAGCTACCACAGAACTCCGGTGGAGCAAGAAGAGCAAGAACAACAAGGAGGATGCCGGCAACCAGAAACTACTTCTCGCCATTTCCAGACGGCCCCCAAAACACGAAACTGCCTCAAAATCTGATCGGTGGAAACGATGGAAATCTCTGAGAAGCTGTTTTAACTCCAAAAGAGAAAGAGATGGGGAGAGCGCGTGGGGTTTCTACGGCAATTGCAATGCTTTTTTGGCGTTTGAATGTTGGAGCGGTCTTCCATCCAGCTAGGTTTTGTCTGTAATTCCCATTGTCTTTACCAGCTCCGGCGTCGTATTATATTGATTTGACGCAGCAAGGGATAGACGAGAGCTGAGTGGAGGAAGTATCAGACGCCGGTTTTGCGGTTGACTGACCTGGTTTTATTTGATTAATTAATTGGATAATGTGTGAATTGCAGCGACGGAAATGCTGGTTAATGTGGGAAGTAGAGATGTGTATTTACCGTAAGATCGAGCATTCAACGGCCGAGATATGATCGTATCTGTGGGAAATACAATCATATGTATCGCGCATCGATACGGTCATATCTCGGCTGTTAATTCTTATTAAACTGCAGATCTCGGTCGTATCTCTCACCCTAGAGATACATGAGAGCAACACACCTACAATTTTTTCGTGGGAAGTATCAGTGGCCGAATATATTTATAAGAAAATAAATATTGCAAAAATTGCAAAAAAAAAAATGTGGGAATTGTATTCTCAGTTTAGAGTTAATTCATAATTGAACTGTATTTTGTGTATAAATTACAGTCGTATCTGAGTTCAAAAAAATCTCGTATTAACAGTTTAAAGTATAGTCGTATCTGCGCGTACGTAACATTTGTTCCTGTTTGGGATGACTTATTTTCACTGGTCAAGCGGTTACGACCGCGAGAATCGAAATTAAGGTCTGATTCATACGGTCGTAACCGCTTGACCAGTGAAAATAAGTCCTCTCAATCGGAGCCTAAGGCTCCCTTTGGCGCGGTGGTGGCGATCGTAAACGCATGAATTAAACCGTAATTCGTTAAGAATCACCGAACAAACACCATCTTTTTGAACTTAAAAGTGAATGAAGTTCCTTAAGTGAGCGTTAACGAATGACAATTTAACCCCTCATGTTCATGACCGCCACCACCGTGCCAAACAGAGCAAGGGATGATGACCGACACCACCATGCCAAACGTAGCCTTCGTTAACATCATCCCTCGCTTCGTTTGGCACGGTGGTGTTGGTCAA
Organism: Platanthera zijinensis; assembly: GCA_039513925.1. NCBI lineage: Eukaryota > Viridiplantae > Streptophyta > Magnoliopsida > Asparagales > Orchidaceae > Platanthera > Platanthera zijinensis. The sequence goes on from CM077096.1 coordinate 154,538,372, forward strand.
GAACATGGGGGGTTAAATTGTCATTCATCAACGCTCACCTAAGGAACTTCATTCACTTTAAGTTAAAAGGGATAATGTTTGTTAGGTGATCCTTGACGAATGACAGTTTAATCCATGCGTTTGTGACCGCTGCCACCGTGCCAAACGGAGCTTAAAACTTGATGGGATTTAGTAAAGTTTGACTAAAATATTCATCTTTTCATAAAAAGGAATTCCCTTTAAATATTTTAGTTTTTCTTTAAATGATTTTGAGTTTTTTCACATATGTTGCGGATCACTCAAGACCCGTGTAGATCGATCTAAATTTTACCATCTTGGCACGGAGCGGTCAAGCATGCAAATAATTACAGAAAATAAAAAGTTGACAAGATAATTTTTTAACGAGAAAAACCCCGAAAAGATGTGAAAAATCGCGTGGTTGAATCTTTGTCGATCAAACATTCACTAGTCTTGGGTGTTGTTACAAAATTTTTTTAATGAACTCGAGGGTGACAGACCGTCTCTCGTTACTGTTGTAAGGGGAGAGAAAGAGCAGGGCTCGAAGGGTGATAGGCCACCGCTCACAAAGCTATGTATTTCTTTGTGAGTTGTGGCGGGTGATATGCTTGTCGTACTTTACGGTCTTCTGTTGGCGCTTGGAAGTGGGGGGTAGTTTGTAATCCTCGTTCTGGTGTCTGGGGATTGGAAACCCGAGTGGAGCGTTCTGCGTGATTTATCCTCTTCGACTTGTCTCCTATTATTTTGAGTGGAGACTAGAGCATTGGCCTCGTTGGCGGCTGGTATACTTGTTCTTGAGTTGAGTGTGTTGAGCGCTTGTAGCAGTCTTGAGAGTGGAGAACGCGGCGGCGCGCTTGGAGCTGTCTTGAGAACGGAGCACACGGCGAAATGTGTGCAAAGAAGGACGTGTGCATGGAGGAACGTGCACACGGAAGGACACGCGCACAGAGGAATGTCTGCAAGGACACGTGCACGGAGGAATGTGCGCACGGAAGGACGCGCATACAGAGGAATGTGTGCAAGGACACGTGCACTGAGGAACGTGCGCACGGAAGGACGCGTGCACGGAGGAATGTGTGCAAAGAAGGACACGTGCACGGAGGAATGTGCGCACGGAAGGACGTGTGCACAAAAGAATGCACGCAAGAAAGGACACGCGCACGGAGGAACGTGTGCGCAAAGAAGGATGTGATCCTGCAAAGAAGGAGAACGTGTGCACGAAGGAATGTGTACAAAAAGGAGGACGTGCGCACGGAGGAATCTGTTGATATTAATTCTAAATTATTAAGAAGTTGCATTGATGCATTCTCAAAATTTTGTAAATTGCCTATAATTTAGAGAATTGATATTAGCAGTCCATAAATAGCTATTCGCAGTCCAAAATGTAAGGAAAAATCCTCCTTTCTTCGCAGTTCATAAATGGCTATTCGCACTCCATAAATTCCTTGATATATCACTGCTCCTACACTGCTCCTACGCGCCTTTTAAAACTGCGTCTTTTAGGGGCATTTTCAGGAGAAGTGTTAAACATGAAAGTTGTAGATCTCGACGATATCTACAATTTTCATGTTGAACACTTTTTGATTTGAAACTGTTTAGGCCCCCTATTTGGCCCCCGAAAAAAATCACGCGGAACTTTCAAATGTTCCGCGTGATTTTTTTCGGGGGCCAAATTGGGGGCTTAAACGACTTCAAATCAAAAAGTGTTCAACATGAAAGTTGTTGATATTGTCGAGATCTACAACTTTCATGTTTAACACTTCTCCCGAAAATGCACCTACAAGACGCAGTTCAAAAAGGCGCCTATTTATTTTAAAAAAAAATTATTATTTTTTTAAAACGGGGCCGCGCTAATTCCACTCTTCCTATCCAAAATTTTAAAGTTTTCTAAGGTCCAATACATGCGAGTATTTATCTATTTTGTGTTTGTTTCCTCTTGCAGATGATCGCTATGAGGACTCTAAATCAACACTTTTGTTCATTTTAAAAGTTTTGTTGTTTGAAATTTTATTTTTGTATAATTGGACTTTTATATTTTTTTATTCTACCTAAAAACTATATTTGAACTGCAAGTTTTATTTTGGATTACGATATAATTTATGGACTGCGAATAGAAGTGGACTGCGAATAGTCACTTATGGACTGCTAATATCAATTCTCATAATTTATTGTTGTTGATGTGACCCAATGTTGCAGATTTCGGATGGCGGGGACATGTCGGTTTGGGTTTTCATGTTTGGCTTTTATATATCGGAAGAAATATGTGGATATTTCATATATCGGTTTTAATTTTTAAATAATTATATAAATAATTATACGTTGTTTTTTTATATATGTCACTATACTAACTATTTTACAATTTATTGGACTTATAAATATTAAAAGTTATATGAAAATTTTAACATATAATATTTTAATGATAGAAATTTTGTAAAACTAATAATTTTAAGATATTTGCAAATACACTTCATTTTTATGAGATCAAAGTTTTAAAATTAAATTTCAAACATATATTATTCTTCATTTTTCATTGTTTTCAAACTCATCTATAGTTGGCAGAGTAGATAGAATATGTTCATCATCTGATGAATCCTCTAGATCTGTCTCGTCCATCTAAAATATTTTTATCTTTCCCTTTCTTCGATAACTGTCATCTCTTTGCTTTTAGTTATTTTAGGAGGCCTACTTTCATCATGATCAGTGTAAACTATATCTTTAAGTTGCACTTTCATCAACCCCTCTCCAAGAAAGACATCATCGCTATCATCATTATTATCCTCGTCGGGATCAACATTCACCATCCACTCTTGTACTTTCCTCGAATCTATGCTCTAATTAGCTGTCAATAGATCTCGAGAAGTATCAGAATATTTCGGCTTCAACAAAGCACTAAACTTTAATTGCAAAAACAAGATCGTTCAATCTCTTATTGTCAAAGTTATTCATCTTCTTAGAATGTACCTATAAAGTTTAAAATGTTAAATAATGCATACAATCATATAATAAGATATTTATGTTTGGCTAGATAATTAAATTAATGCATACACTACAACAAATATGAACATCGACCACGTTTTAAAGAGTCTTTAGCGAAATTTTTCAAACGTCGCTAAAGTTTTCACGACGTTTTTAGAAACGTCGCATAAGCGTCGCGAATACAAGCGTCGTCAAAAGTATTAGCGACGTTTGCACTTCTCGCGTCGCCAATACAGTGATGACATTAGCTATGTTTACGGTTATAAATGTGGCGGTATTTGACCACGTTTTGGAATGTAAACGTGGCAAGCTTTAGCCACGTTTTCCTATAAAAACTCTGCAACCTTTAAAATTGTTTTGGCAACATTTATTAAAAAACTCCGCCAATATTATTTAATATAAAAAAAATATTATATCCTAATACAGTTTATCAGATTAAGCAATGCAAACTGAAAATAGACATCAACATGAAAATATATATTTCACAATAACCTTGTTTCATTTTACAATACAAAAACAAATTAAAATTAGTCCATGAATTATAAAATTTTAACAAGAAGATTTATGTTCTTATAAAGAGTACACACATAAGCTTGTGCAGCATAACCATGACCATCACGAGAACCAAAATGCGGATTCCACCTCCCAAAAGTCTTGTTGTGACTTGCGATCATGACCATATAATCCATATTTCAATTCTTAGATATATCCTGCAATAAAATAATTTAATCATGACAAATATTGTATCAAATAAATTGGACAGTAACATCAATCATTTTTTTATGTATATCTACATACATCATAAAACAAAGGTTAAATAGCTTATTTTTGTAAAACTATCTCTACTGTTTGCATAAATGAGACTGGTGATATATCCCCACATTAAGGAAATCACTTTGTAGGCACTTCTTTTGGTCATGCCTTTACTTCTTTTACCATAATATTCATAATCTCGGTGACTACTAATCATTGATACTGGTAATAGGACAACTTTTCTTCCCATAATTTGGTCCGTCGGGAACGTAATGCAACTTAGCTCAACTCTTTGAGGTCCACTGTTATATCTAATGCTTAGCACCCAAATTAATGATGCTTACTGACACTATTTGGTTAAGCCTTCTGCAGGACATAGTGAGCGTTCATGTTAGAAGAGGAGAAATCAACACTAATCAAAGTCATAGTCAGCGTTCATGTTAGAAGAGGAGGAATCAACACTAATCAAAGTCATAGTCAGTGGCTTTCGACTATTTCAGAGGCCCCTGATGTCATATCAATGTCTTTTATTTCTATTGTGTCATTATTAAATGGAATTCCTGGCAGTGGGTTCTTAACTCATGCTATAAACCTCTACCTTCGCTGTGAGTTTGTTTATATCTCCTTTAGTTTCTACCCGCATTAAATTTAATAAGTTTGTAAAGTATAAACTCTGAAAATTTCTTGAGCGAAATTTATTGCATTGTATTAGACCATTATTGATGCATCACTTAGCATCCAAATGCATATAATGCATGAGTTGGTCAAGAGAATGAATATTAATTCGACAAAGATCAGGTGTTAAAACTTTGAATATTTGTCGCATTTTCAACCAGCATAATACAACCTGCTACTTTTTTCGAACTCTATAGCTTAGGTGAAGCTCAGTTAATGTTTACGGTAATATGTAAATCAGAAAGGTATCTAAATCAGAAAGGTAGAAAGGTACAACGGCAATAGCGCTAGAAATAGAACTAAAGATATGTCTAGTAATAGGTTAAAATAATATGTTAATCTGAACAAACTAATCCCCAAAATTATATAATATATTAATATGTGCAAAGAGTCAATGTACAAATTGAAAAACATGCTCATTTTCACAATACCATGTTCAGGGTGGACTCCCGTGTTTTGTTCTGTAGGAGGCGTATCCTCAGGATTAGACTCAGTATTTTGGTTTGATCTAGAAATAGTATTCCTCATTTTTGCAAGCTACAAAAATATTAAATAAAAAGTATTAGACTTTGATAGAATATAGCTAAAATTTAAGAAAAAGTATTATAGGCAGACTAATCGAATATCAATTATACCTGATCCGTAGATAAATAAACCCTAGGCCCCGCAGATGTTCCAGAACAATCTTCTCTAGAACTTTGCTGTGACATGACACACTAGACAATCTATAGTTTTTTTGCATATTCGTCACTTGGAGTTTCAATTGATCAATCTCTCGCATCTCCCTTGAATTTGTAGTGTCAGACATATTTGAACGACGTGACAAATCAGGATACACTTGAATTGGGGTGACACCGGATCCCATGATCCGGCAACGACCATAATTGTCTGGTCCAAATGTAGACCGAAAAGCAGCCTCATGTATTTCACCAATCGGTGTGTCAAGAGGACATTGTGACATCTGCTCAGCTATCGCCTTTTCTAAAGCAACCTAAATATAACAATTCAGTCACAGAGATAATTTAGATAATACTTGAATTTCAAAAAAATACATCCAAGAACAAAACATTCATACCTTTTTTGATATAGCATAATCATCCACCAAACTATTTTCTTTTTTGTACGACTATTTATGTATAATTCAAGACGCATTGGTTCCTTTCCCAATTCAACAGCTATTTCAACATTTTACTATAAAGAATGAGAATAATAAATAGTACATACCACATTATTTGACATACCAATTCTTTCCTCCTATTAGCGAGACTTGTCCTACCCAGAGCATGTGCGTCAATTTGATTACTTCGACATGCTTTATTTTTTTCACTAATGCTCTACGACATCCAAAAAATTAACAATATGTAAAAAATATAGAAATGTAGTAAATTGTAGCACCAAAACTCTATATGTAAAAAATATAAAATGTATCAAAATACATAACTAAAAAGCCAAAAATTACTTCAGCGAGTACTAATATGTCACCATATCAATAAATTCACTTACATGCATGCTTTTAGGACCACCTCGGGCAATAACGGCCTCAGGAGTGTCTAATGGTCGGTAAAATAAACTTTTAAATTTTGCCTTATTGTCTTTAAATCTTTCACCTAGGAGGTGCATGATATGTTTCTTATCAGACTCGTAAACATCAAACCGTTGTTGCATCAGTAAACATGAATGTTAATAAATACAAACTATTATGTTAATATAAAGTAAATGACTGAAGAAATAATACACCTTTATTAAACTCCATGTTGTGTTCTTGCTAAAATTGGATACATGAGTCCACGAAAATGGGGTCATTGGAAACAACGATCCGGTTCTAATTAGAGTCCCCATGAAAAATGACAATTGAACTTGACCATCACCCACAAATTGACCATAATCATTACGTTGCATTTTGATCACTTTATCTGGGGGCATTAAATGAATGTGTCTGCATATAGTTTCTCCGCGTCCTTTTTTAGGTATTCTTATCTCTAAAATTGACAATTTTGAATAAAATTTATGGGCTAAATCACAAAAGTAAATATAAATGTATTATCTACCTGTTGAATTGGGAGTCTCTATTTCATCAGCAGAAGGAATGACAGTTTCCTCATTATTAACTTGATCTCCATGAGCGCTTTCATCAGATGAAAAGTAAACCATAGTAGTTGCATCATATAGTGGATCCACATGGGCATGCGAAGTGCTAGCATTTATATTGCTAGTATTGACAACTATATTTTCATTTTCTGATGGAGAATTCATATTTTACCATTTGTTGTGTCAATGTGATCCCTAGAAACATATAAACTTCTTGGATCAATTCTCCTTTTAGGAGCCATTACTAATCACCTGCATAAAAAATAGAACACAAGTATAATATATATTAAAAATAATGATAAAATTGAATAAAAGGAGAATACTTACATATCACCCTCATCATCATTCATACATAATTTTTCAATATCTTGCATTTCATTACCAATAACTTCAATTTCTCCCATTTTGTACTCATCTCGTGGAACCATCCTCAAAACCACCTCCCAATTTAATTGTTTTGGATCACGGATGTAATAAATCATTTTTGTTTGAGAAGGGAATATGTAAGGGTCATGCTCAAGTCTCACTCCCGTATGTATTAACTGAGTGAAATTAACTAAAATAAATCGGAATAAATCTTTCTTCACGCCCACATTGTTTACTGGATTTACCCAATCACATTTAAAAATACGTACTTTTACAACATCGAAGTAATCTAATTCAATTGTTTCAGTTACTCTGCCAAAATAGTTGATTGCCCCATCTGACCCACCATGATCAGACATAACCTCTACTCCACTATTTTGTGTTCTCTTATGAATCTCAGTGCTTGTTGTTCGAAATGAATATCCATTTATGTTATAACCTTTATAACTACGAATAATAGGGCTTGGTCTAAGAGCCAATTGTCTCAATTGAGGATCATCAATAATGGCTCCGTCACGTAAAACCTTGCATAAAAAAATTTTTAGTGCATAAGAAATATCTTACAATTTATTATCGCATCCATAATTGAAATATTTTTACCTTTATCTTAAACCATTCTGCAAATTCTTTACGAAGCACGCTTTCCAATAGATCCTCTTCAATATTTTGAGATTGGTGGCGATTTTTCAATTCTTCTCTGAATTCACTATTATAAAATAGTTTATTATCAAACACAAAAGTTTTCATAAATATATATATATATTAAATTAGAGTGACTAAGTTTTAAAAAAAATTACCTTCGAAAAGTCTCGAGTTCAGTGCAGTTGAATAAAATGTATCGATGAGCTTGTTGAAGATTGATTAAGTCCAATTTCTTCAATATAACACCTTTCGTAGCACTGCCGACTTGTGGAAGCATCGTGAAAGCTGGAGTTGGAGTTGGAGTTGTCAAATTTGCACTATTACGACACGATTGATTAAATCGAGTCTTTATCCCCTCTAGGAATCACGAACAAAATGTGAGAGTCTCTTCTGCTATATAGCCCTCCGCTATTGATCCTTCGGGCTTTGATTTATTTCTTACGAATTTTTTATAGTGTCCAAGTTCTCTCTTAATGGGATACATCCATCTATATTGCACCGGGCCACCCAAAATAGCCTCTTTAGGAAGATGAACCATGAGATGGATCATTATAGTGAAGAATGAGGGTGGAAATATTACTTCAAGTTGGCATAATGCTAATATTATTTCATTCTCAGATTTTACCAAATCAGAGACTTGAAGCTTTTTTGAACACAATTGTCTGAAAAATTCGGACACTTCCATCAATGGAGTTACAATATGTCTTGGCAACACTGATCGTAATCCAACTGATAACAAATGTTGCATAATTATATGATTATCATGATTCTTCAAACCTTGAATCTTGCCTTGCTTGAGTTTAACACACCGTGATATGTTAGATGCATATCCATCAGGAACCCGGAGTGATTTTATCATACCCAAGAAAATATCTTTCTCAATCTTACTCATAGTGAAGCATGCAGGAGGAACAATCTCGGTGTCATCATCTTTTTCTTGGAGCCATAATTCTTTTAGAATATTGAGATCCTTACAATCTCTTCTTGCACGCACATTATCCTTGGATTTGATGAGATCTCCTAATATTTTGTTCAAGATATTATCACACACATTCTTCTCTATATGTATAACATCAAGACAATGTCGTAAAAGATTTGTTTTCCAATAAGGCAAATTAAAAAAAATGCTTTTTTTCTTCCAATACATTGTCGTCCCCCCTGAGTTTTTTTCTTTGCCAAATACAACTCGGATATTTTTCATTGTCTCCACGACATGTCTTCCTTTAAGTGGTTTTGTGTTACCTATGCTCGTCTCTGGACGACCAAACCTTCTTGCCTTTCTATATGGATGATTAAGTGGAAGAAATTTGCGGTGAGATTGATATGATGTTTTCTGACTATGTTTGAGCCAACATGATTTTGTGTCTAACGCGCATGATGGGCATCCAAGTTTTGAATGTGTGTTCCATCCTAATAAATTGCCAAGCCCAGGAAAGTCACTGATAGTCCATAGTAATGCAGCACGCAATTTAAATGTTTTTTCCATCAGAAGCATCAAACACTTCAACTCCCTCAACCCATAATTCCATCAACTCTTTTATTAATGGTTGCAGATAAATATCAATGTTATTACCAGCCATTTTTGGACCAGGTATCAGACCCGACATGATTATAGATCTTTTCTTCATGCACTCCCATGGTGGCCCGTTATACACTACCAACATAATTGGCCATGTGCTGTGTGTACTGCTTAGATCTCCAAAAGGATTGAAACCATCGGTGTCCAGGCTGAGGCGAATATTTCTAGGATCATTGGAGAACTCCTTGTGATTACGATCAAACTCTTTCTATGTCAAACCATCTCTAGGGTGGTGCATTAAATTATCATGATTGGGCTCTTTCACATGTCATTGCATCATCTCAGCAGTATGTTTACAAAGAAATAATCGCTCTAAGCGTTCCTTAAATGGGAAATATCGAAAAACTTTTTTAGCAATCTTCTTTATACCATTGATGTCATGATGTTTACGTTTCATCGATTTATGATTAAATTGTTCTTCATTGCTTTCAAGCCATCGCGACTTCCCACACATATAACATACATTATCATTTTTGTGTATTCCCCAAAACAATGAACAATCATCTTCACAAGCATCAAACTTAATATAATTGTGACCTAACTTTGAACTTATTTTTTTGGCCTCACGATAATTTGCGGGGATCGTTTCATATCCACCTGGCACCGCACCCTGCAAAGCTTTCAACAACATACTATAATGTATGTTACTCCAATTACCTAGAGTCTTAATATGAAGGAGTTTTAACAAAAATGATAGTTTGGTGTATTCTTGACATCATTCCCACAATGGTTTGTTTTCCTCTAAAAGAGATGTGTATAAATCATTAGCATTCATATTAACATGATCTTGAGGACAATCAAATGTCTCATCTTCACCATGATGATCATTCAATAATTCTTGTTCATCTGCATTCTCCTTATGTCTTATGTTAGGAATAGCTGCACGCAACAATTCATCCATAGGATCAACAAAGTTGTCATTACTGGAAATTGAGTTTGTAGTGAAAGAAGATATGTCATTGGGTCAGTCCCCATTACTACATAGTCGTCCATCATGATAAATCCATTCTGTGTAATTTTCCATAATACCGTTCCATTTAAGATGTCCCTCTACCTCATCTCGATCCAACATCTTCATATTTACACATTTTTTACAAGGACATGGACATTTTTCCCCAGTCGGTGTATGTGCATAGAACAGATCTAGCAAATATTTCATGCCTTCTACATAAGTCTTTGAATGTCGTGGCTCTCTCATCCATTTTTTGTCCATTGATAAATTGTTTTTATGTGAACCTATACATATAAAAGAAATGTGACACATAAGCATGATATGAAATATATTTGTTAATTTTCAATATCATCATATAATCAAAGTATGCATTACGAAGACCCTTAAAGCTTTGTTAATGATGCATGAATTTTGTGTAAATGGTCATAATAACATTATATGCTCAAAATACATGACACTAAATGATATGTACATGTTTTGTTATATATAATGCATGTTACTCAGCTAACAACTCTTCCAATGAACTCATTCAGGGTATTTTAGATATTGTTACAGGAAGAATTTGATGACCTTCTACAATTATATGCTCAAAATACATGCATTTTATGACGTGCTCAAAATACAGCTAGTTATAAAAATTCATATGCTCAAAATACATGCATAATAACCAAGTTACAAAAAATCATGCATTTTATGCTCAAAAATAGTTTATTTTTTTGTAGTGGTCATAACCCTTGTCTTGTCAAACATACATTCAATGAAAATGACATTTTTGACCAAACTCTTTGGAGCAAATATGTCATGCCAAACGAAGATTTCGTGTAAACAAAACTGCTTTAAGACAATATGATATTATTTTTGTACGAATATACCGCACGAGAACAAAAACACCCCTCCAAAAGGACCCCTAATTATAATTAGAATCCAATTCATTAAATCTAAAATTAATTGATAAATGATAGAGATTTAGAAAATATATAGAATAAATAAGACAACATGAGAATCTCAACATGATAGTAAATATCCAAAATACTCCTCACAAGTCGGAGCATGCGTGCAGAGCATGGCGCGCAGAACATGGCGCGCACTCACACAATGAAACACATGACCGATATTCATATTTGTTGTAATTCCAAGAGCTCAATTCCAAGCAAATGAATGGGCCCTTATAGATTCAGAAAAACTAACAACACTTTTCAAAAAAAAAACCAAATGGTATTTGGGAGAAAAACAAACTTTAACATTTCGCATCCTAGGCTAAAAATAATTATATGCTAGACTAGAAAGAGGAAACATTCAAAATTAATCTTTTACATACCTTGTTGAGAGCAAACATTCAAAATTAATTATATGGTGCATAAGCTATAGAACTTCAACAGTGTCGTTTATGAAGAATATAAAGATAGCAATTGACTGCAACAATACTATTTATGAAGAAGAATTGAAGTAATTAGAAATTCCTTGTTAAGACACATAAGTATTAAAAGAACCATAGATAATGTGTTGGCATCAAAAGACAAGTCTGATCTGCAAAAATTAAATGTTTGACTAAAAAATTACCTGATTATTCATTACCAAGTAGATTATTAATAAACTATGCCCAAAAGTATGAGATGAAAAGAAAAATACATGTCTAGAATGAAGAGAGAATCGGGTATGGGATTGAAAACCCATAGCTAGGAGGAAGAGAGGGTCGAGGTATCAGATTGAAGGCATTCGGGAAAAAATAAGGGGGCCGGAGGAGTAGGGGGAGACAAGTGGCGGAAAGAGTGAGCTTGGCACGGGAAGGGGAGGTCGGTGGGAAGTGATCAACGAAGCAACGTGGATAGGGTTGAGACTTGAGCGGAGTGCTTATCTTCAAAGGGATGAAACTTGAATGGTTGATTGAAGACGGCAAGCCGGCGTTGTCGTCGTCACTCGTTGAGCGGTTGTTTGTTGTCGTCGGTCAATCAATGGCAGGGAGGATCCGTCGGTCGATCGATGTCGCGGGAGGCTCCGTCGAAGGCAACTTCTTCTGAGCGGAACGAGGAAGAGGGCGTGGCTGTCGTGGTTTTAGGTTAGAAGATTGGGAGGACGGGTGGCTGTCGTGGTTTTAGGTTAGAAGAATATGATGATCGGGAGAGCAGCGCCTCTCTTGTTTGGGGCAAAATAATTGGATATGAAAAACATTGGCCGAAATTATTAGCGCGTTTGGAAATATTAGAGACATATTTTGCCGCCATAATTAATTAAGATGAGGGGAAATTATTAGATACGTTTTTATATGAAAAACGTTGCAAAAAATAAAAATATTGGCAACATTTAAACAAACGTCGCCGAAAAAACGTTACTATAAATCATAATTGTTGTAGTTATATCATCTCAAATGTGTTTCAGTTTCTTTTATAGCTAGAGGATGAAGTAGTCAGAATTAAAATCTTCATAACCATAGTATTAAAGTGTGACATATCAACACCAATAAACCTCCAACAATATACTGTGAAAAATAAAATGACAACAAATTTCAATTATACATAATGCATCATTAAAAATTATAGAGTTAATAAAAAATACATTAAAATGCACTTAGATTTAAGTTGGTTTTTTGTAGTTGTCTATTTATCATGTTTTTACCAAATAATTCTTGTAAGTATTGGTAAAGATCAAACTCAACACTAATGTGATCATGCATAGAATGATGTTTTTTTATATATTCTTGAGTGCTCAATAAAACTACTCATAAATCTTCTATCAGCCTCAATCTTCACTCGGCGGAAATAATAAACATATGAGTTTAAGTAATATCCTGCAAGGTGCAAAATGTTGTTATCATCTTTTTCGCATATCTGTTATCAATCAACATTCATATATGAATGTATTTGTTCTCTTAGAGATCAAGAACATCAACAACATCTTCTATAATCTTTTTTTATATCCTCATATATATACTCACCACAAGAAAAGTGTATCCCCCTCAACTCTTCTCAAAACCTTACAAATGGGGTGAACATACCAACAGTCTGCTTGACATTAGCCCAAAATCTTGTGCTCATCTTCATCATTGTAGTATACCACATGCGAAATAAAAAAAATATTATAAAGTTTTAGTTTCAATTAAATTTTTTTAATTAAAGTGAATAAATATGCAATAATTTTACCTGCTTTCACCAAGTACTACTGGTAAACTTGGTTGCATCCCATTGTGTATATGTGAATAGGCCACTCAACTGATTCTTCATCTCTAAGATACTCTCTAAAGATAGAAACATTGTATCGAATCTGGTCACACCTTGTCGAATAAGATCATGAGAGTCCAATTATTTCGTTGACTCTCTAAACATGTCGAGAGCAATGGTGTGACCATATATGAAGACAGAGAGTTAACGACACAAGGAGTTAGGACTCTTTATTGGCTTCATTTTTTCTATATCTTGTAACAAAAAAATAATTATATGAGATGCACAACTTATCCAAAAAAAACTTAGGTCTTTTCAAAACTATAAGCTTTGTTACAGCCATATTATTGGATGTACTGTCTGTCTTATCCAAGAGGTCAAAGATGAACTTTCCATCATGAGTGAAGGAGGTGACATTTTTTGAAAGCCAAAATGCCGCTCAATAATTGTAATGTATCATGATGTTCATCACATTTCTACCCTTCCGATCACCATATGCTTACAGTCATTGCATTTGATTCGATTGTTGTCGTTTGCAACCAATTTCTCACTAAATACTCAAAACGGATCTCTTCCAGTAGATACCATAAATATGCATGTCATTAGATCTAGTAGAAGAAGTCATTCTAGGGAATATGAAATGAAATAAATATTCGTTATATGAAATAAAATAAATATTGTATATAATTGCATCATTTGAAGAAATAACTCAAAATTTTTGATTAAGTTAAAAAATCAACATCTGAAATGTTGAACCGGGAAACCTGGGATCAAGAGGAGTTCATACCTATTGAGTGTAGCGTGCGCTTACTTCTTTTGAGTTGGAATGCTAGACCAGCCACACGGAGAAAAAAAACCTCACTCACAAATGTAGGTAATTAGAAACAGGCTCTGTGAGATGTAGCGTGGAGGTCTTGCCACAAATCTGAAAGAACAAAGAGAACTTTCCCTCTCAAATAAATACTGAGTTGACCACCCCAGGATGGCACCTTAGAGTACCAGAATGTAACCCCGGAAACCTGGGTGAAAAAAGTGTTGGAGCTCTCCTAAACCAGAGACAGCCAAAGGAGAGAATAAGCAAAAGTTCCTCCAAAGGTTCTCTTGGGAGTATTGTCGTGCGAGACCATAGGGGCAGAGCCCCGTGTCGGGCACTCGTATATATGTATTTGTGTGTGTTTGTGTGTGTGTTTATATATATATATATATATATATATATATATATATAGAGAGAGAGAGAGAGAGAGAGAGAGAGTAATTATAGAGAGAGAACCGGTTCTCTGAACCTTATATAGAAAACCAGCAAATTGACCCTCAAATGTTTGTTTTTTCAAAAAGTGATCAACATGAAAGTACTTTCGATGAGATCTACAACTTTCATGTTGATCACTTTTTGAAAAAATACCGTTTAGACCCCCGATTTGAGCCCCGAAAAAAGTCAATATATATATATATATATATATATATGTATATATATATATGTATATATATATATATATATATATATATATATATGTATATATATATACATATATATATATATATATATATATATATATATAGTTCGGTTTGACTTTTTTCGGGGCTCGAATAGGGGGTCTAAACGGTGTTTTTTCAAAAAGTGATCAACATGAAAGTTGTAGATTTCGATGAGATCTACAACTTTCATGTTGATCACTTTTTGAAAAAACAAACATTTGGAGGTCAATTTGCTGGTTTTCTATATAAGATTCAGAGAACCGGTTCTCTCTATAATTACTCTATATATATATATATATATATATATATATATATATATGGGGGCACTGAATTTCCGAGCAGCGTTTTTTGGACAAAAAAACGCGCTCCTCGGAAAAATGAAAAAAACACCCCCTAAACAGCATTTTTAGAAAAAGTGGTCAACATGAAAGTTGTAGATCTCGACGAGATCTACAACTTTCATGTTGACCACTTTTTCTAAAAATACTGTTTAGGGGGTCTATTTTCAAAAGGCGCGAATGGAGGTCCGCGCAAAAAAAAAAATCGTAATATTTACCGGGCGGAACCCCCTTCGCGCCTTTTGAAAATAGAACCCCTAAACAGCATTTTTAGAAAAAGTGGTCAACATGAAAGTTGTAGATCTCATCGAGATCTACAACTTTCATGTTGACCACTTTTTCTAAAAATGCTATTTAGGGGGTGCTTTTTCCGTATTTCCGGGGAGCGCGTTTTTTAGAGCAAAACGCGCTGCGCGTTTTTGCATTAATCTGTATGTATATATATATATATATATGTATGTATACATACATATATATATACATATATATATACATACATATACATATATATGTATATATATGTATGTGTATATATATATGTATACATACATATATATATATGTATGTATATATATATGCTGTAAATACGCGTGGAGTTTATATAAGTTATATACGTGCCTTTTTGAACTACGTCATGTACGTTCATTTTTAGAAAAAGTGTTCAACATGAAAGTTGTAGATCTCATTGAGATTTACAACTTTTATGTTAAACAATTTTCCTGAAAATGCACGCACAAGGTATTTTTAAATGTTACATAAAGATTGCATTTTAAGGATATTTTTGGGAGTTAAATGTTACACCAAATTACTACTTTACTCTTCCTTTATAATATATATATATATATAAGATCTCACCTAGTAGATAAAATTGAATATTATAAAATAATTTGACAAATTTTATCATTTTTCATCTCTATTTTTAAGAGAAGAGGCATTTTTGTAAACTAGGAGAACTTGGAGGGCACGTAAATGTAATTTCAAGAGATAGAGTGTGCAGCCTGTAATTATGCAAACTCCCAAGGATGTTCCAATATATATACATATTTATATATCTATACTAATTTAAAAAGATATATGGTGACAACATAAATCAATCAAATAAGTGAGACAATTTCCAATCATGACTGACCATTCATATTCACAACTTTGCTTGAAAAACTACCACTCTTTGATTTAATTTTATTTTAATTTGAAATCCTCAATATCTACGGCACTACCCTATCCCTTTATTTCAAATCCCAACCAGCGTTCCTCCTCCAGCAGTTGGCCGAAACCTACCAGCTCACCTCCTCCCTGAGACCTTCTTTTCATCTCGACTGTCAGATTATTCAAACGTTAAATCTGTCAAATCATTAACACAACTTTTTTTGTAGTATCGCAATATGCTCCCGACCTTCATTCACGCACTAGCTCCCGCTAGGTCTCCACCCTCCCGTCCTAGTGGAACCCTGCTCTTGACATTAGCCTCTCCGTCGTCGACGAAGGATCTCCCCCGCTTAAAAGATCGCCGACGAACTTTTTTCAGTCGAAGCCCTAACAATGAGTCACTTTTGCCCGCTCGAGGTCGTTGTCCACGCTCAGAGTGTGCAACCTATAATTATGCAAACTTCCAAGGAGATTCCAATATATATACATACATATATATCTATATATACTAACTTAAAAGGATATATGGTGTCAACATAAATCAATTAAAAGTCGGACCCGATATTGAATTGGTGGAACGAAAGGTTTACGGTTGAACTGGTCCATGAATAAAGCGATTCTTGTACCTAGACCGGACCGAATAGGTGCCCGGTCAGCGGTCTGACCGATCGGACCGGCTCGTCCGGTTTGATTTTAAGACGTTGGTAGATTTTAAGAAGTTGGTAAAGAGCTACTGTAAAAAACAATATATAATATTAATAATATTAATAAGGATGGTTGTAGGGGAGTCGTCTGTCACGCTCGGTCACAGCTCACAGCCCACGCCTGCTCCTCCTCCTTCGTTTGCACGCCCCAGCGGGGCATCGGTTCTTCTTCTGCACTCGACACCGCAACATCTCTGCCGCCTTCATGCCCTCTTCTGCAGACGACATGTTGCCCTGTCTTCCTCTCCGCTTCCGCTCACATCGCCGCGACGACGCCTTCAACCAGGTCAAAATCTTGGCACCCTCTCGCTTCTCTTCCCCCCTTTCGCTCACACGGTCTGCTTCACCTGAAATCCCCCGACCACCTCCCTCTCTCCATCGCTTCCGGCCCCACCGTGACGACGGCCCTGTGCTTCGCCTGAAAACGGCCGCAGCCCTCCGGTACCAAATCAGTCTTCTTCTCCTCCAACTCGATTCCTCCATCAGATCTAGGTACTCTCTCTATTTTTTTCCAGTTTCTATTTCTTCATTTCCAAATCGCACTCTATTTGGTGAGGACGAATTTCAGAAGTCTGATTTCGTGAAGAACACTTTGTGGGAGATGAAAATAATTTCAACACCTTAAACCACTTTTACTTTCCACCTTTCACGTACTGATGATACGGTTGCTCTAGTATGCTTCACATCTGCTTAGGTTTTGCCATTATCATGTGTCAATGCTACAACATACTTTTGCTTGGATCTGCTTAGCTTTTGCCTTTATCATGGCTCAATGCTACACCATGCTTTTGCCTACACCAACATAGATACTCCGCTCAAACATTCACTCTTTTTAATTGTAATCACAAACCGAGTGTACAAAACAAAACAAAACAAAAGGCCGCACATACCCTGAAGGAAAAACCGAGTGTAAAAACCACTGATTGAGAGCCTTAATAGTTGCATGCTGCTTCTCTTCCCCCCTTTCGCTCACACTGGCTGCTTCAACTGAAAACCCCCGACCACCGCCCTCTTCTCTATCGCTTCCGGCCCCACCGCGATGACGGCGCGCTGCTTCGAATGAAGATGCCTGCAGCCGTCCGGTGGCAAAGGAAAATATTTGATGACCCATGCATTAGATGCAATTAAAGCTCTAAAAGACAAATACTAATGCACACGAGGTTGCTTGCACTATAGGAGAAGTCCGTCAATGTTATAAAAAGCAGTTATTCATTGCATGTACAGAACCCTGAAAACATATTTACGTGTTTTTTAATTACTTTGAATAACAACAAAACAAAGTTTCTTAGTCATGATCTACCATTTAAGAAGAGTAATATACTTAATTGGTGCACTCTACCGTTTGTGCACCTATGAGGACTGCTGCATTTTGTCGTCCCTTCTATTTCTCCCGCATTCATTGGTAATAACTCCAAAAATTATACCACTCACATACTGTACGTGACCTGTAAAAATAAAGTACTAACTGAGTTGAAATACTTTAATAGCTTTTCTTTACATATTTACATCCACAAAATTGGAGTGCACCAACACAAACAATGCTACTAAGAATTCAAGATCTTCTGCTGCAGACTACAAATTCTTTTTACTGACTGCTTACCTTCTGAACATGTTACGTGCTGATACTATGTAGTACAATATTTATAAGATGATCACTGTTAAAGAACGTACTGTGTTTTCGTACAGAACATATTTTTGTAATACCATGTCTGCAAAATTATAGTATCCGACGTACTAACATTAATTTAAAGTGAACATACAACGGATGTTTGCTTTCTCCTGCCGCTAATTGCTTCTCTCGCTGCTACGCAACTGTACTCTACTTGAGCCAACTTGCACTGTCTGATTCAACTTCGTCGTCGTCTACGGCTCACAACAAGAACCTCCTGCTCCCAGGCAATGAACTCAAGAACACCATCGATGTCCCCCTACAAATGCGTGAAAATTACTACTTCTGTCTACTGCTTAGCAACCTTAACTTTTGTACGAGTACTGCAGTTTTAAAATCCACCTTCGGCTCTCTTCCGGGCTTCATTCATACCAGTGTACGCATAAAAAAATTTGATCATGCACTATATTCTCCATTTCCCTCAGTTGATGCGTCATTCTTACTATATACATTTACTCATGAACGCTGATGTGGACACAAGGGGTCAACCACTTGGCACGGGAGAAATAATATTTGCTGATGATTCGACAATGCACGATGTTGCAATAAAGATGGACAGATGCATCATTTACGGGAGCACGATTTATGTTCGTGAACTGACACTCTACGACGTTCGTCCACAGTTCTTTTGGGGGGAGGGGGAGGGAAGAGCGGATTAACTGAACTTTTTTTTGTTCTTCTCCTTTATCTGTGTTTGTGATTACGTGTTCTGTATGTCCACTCCTACTAGGTTTTCGTTTTTGTTACTATGATGCGTCATCATCGTGCTGTAGAGTTCACTGTAGAAAGTGCTTCCATATGCTCTTGCTCTCTGTTGCACTGTAAATTTGTATGAGTACTGCAAATCTGATTCAGATATTACATAAATGCTATAAAAATATTTCGCTGCAACCTCATTTGTACTACTGACAGCAACCGCCATCAACTACAATCTCCATAATCTCTTAAACACATAACTACCGCTCGGACATTGCGATCACTCTACACATCTGATATAAACTTTATGTCATCATATTTGATTTGTGCACTATGTTGATTGTACCCTAAAATTCCTTCCTCTCCCTGACGTGTAGCGCCCCGAAAAAATGTGCAACCTGACCACACTCGGCCTGCAGCGCAACTCCCAATCTGCCCATGTGAAGATGTAACTCTCCTAATAAATTCTTTTTAGTTTCTTCTTAGAATCACTTTGCCCACAAACGTGATCTTCTACATGAAAATGTCATTGAAACAATTTGTTCTCTTTAGAATAGCAAATATGTTGCCATATTGTGTTGTCCACAGTTATGAACTCGCTAATTTTTGCACATTCTTTTGCCTTTAATAGGCTGCTAATCTTTCTCATACCTGCTCACCAATAGATATCGAAGTACAGCTGCATTTTTCGATAGGGATCCTATTTTTTAGCATATTCTTTGGATTTACCTTAATAAGCATATTTTCTATAGCTGCATTTTCCCTGCTGAAAAGTCGATCAAATTTTCATTGAATCCTCAGTTTTGAGCTGATTCGATAGTCTTGCCTAAATTTAATCCTCTATCTTTGAGCTAATTTCATAGTCCTACCTTACAAAGAGACTCACACAATAAATACAAATCGTTTTCACCATAGAGAAGAACTCCATTGAACTGTCATTCATTGGGCTAATTGTTTAAAATAGCCAGCAACCACTACTTGCTAGAAGTGTGCCTGAGTCATAAACCGCACGCTATTTTTACTATTGTTTGCTTTATGAAAAATCTGCTGAAACAACATTATTTGTGTTGCGCCCCGAAAAAATTGTGCAACCTGACCACACTCGGCCTGCAGCGCAACTCCCAATCTGCCCATGTGAAGTTGTAAATCTCCTAATAAATTCTTTTTACTTTCCTCTTAGAATCACCTTGCCCACAAACGTGATCTTCTACATGAAAATGTCATCGCAACAATTTGTTCTCTTTAGAATCTCAAATATGTTGCCATATTGTGTTTCCCATAATTATGAAATCGTCAATTTTTGCACATTCTTTTCCCTTTAATAGGCTGCTAATCTTTCTCATACCTGATCACCAATAAAAATCGAAGTACACCTGCATTTTTCGATAGGGATCCTCTTTTTTAGCATACTCTTTGGAATCACCTTAATAAGCATATTTTCTATAGCTGAATGTCATTTGTTAGCATATTTTGTATACTTCAAAACGTCCATCATCTTCTTACTACCACCCATTTACGCAAAGATTGGACTCTGAAAGTAGTAGGACAATTTTTAGTTTTTTAAGTGTTGCATCATAAATATGTTTTACTCATTTTCCCAGTTGAACATTTTCACTCATTGCCATGTGTTGCTTCTATGTCTCACAGTTGAAAACTCTGTCTTTGTGACAAAGTCATTATGATTAACCTCTGGGACTGAATGAACAAAGTATTCTAGATCTTTTTCAGCTTCCATTTACAAGAGAGCTTCAACACGTCTTCTTACTACCCCATAACATAGAGAGTGATTCCAGGAAAGGGCAGACCTGCTAACCTTATCATCAGCAGGAGATAGAGAAGGGGGCTTGACCAATAGAATGCCCCTTGCGAGCGTTACCTTATATTTGAGTCTAGACCGACGAAAGTAGAAGCGCTATATTAGGGGGATATATACGAGAACATTCCAATACAACTCTACTATTGATTGGATTGTCTAATGGAAGAACTGAGTCTACCTCTAAACCATATGATGAAAGAAAGCCGTGGAGACGACGGCTTTGAGTGCACTCAACGCCGTCGAGAGTCCGGCTTTGAGTGGACTCAACGTCGTCGAGAAGAGGAGTGCTTTGAGTGGACTCAACGCCGTCGAGAAGATGACGGCGTTGAGTGCACTCAAAGCCGTCGTCTTCTCAAAGCCGTCGTCAAAGAGAGTGCTTTGAGTGCACTCAAAGCGTTGAGTGCACTCAACGCCGATCTTCTCGACGGCGTTGAGTGCACTCAACGCCGTCATCTTCTCGACGGCGTTGAGTCCACTCAAAGCACTCCTCTTCTCGACGACGTTGAGTCCACTCAAAGCCGGACTCTCGACGGCGTTGAGTGCACTCAAAGCCGTCGAGAGCCGTCTAGAGGACGGCTTTGAGTGCACTCAACGCCGTGGAGAGGACGGCTTCGAGTGGACTCTACGCCGTCGAGAAGAGGACGACTTTTAGTGGACTCGACGCCGTCGAGAAGATGACGGCTTTGAGTGCACTCAAAGCCGTGGAGACGACGACTTTGAGTGCACTCAACGCCGTCGAGAGGCCGGCATTGAGTGCACTCAACGCCGTCGAGAGGACGGCTTTGAGTGCACTCAATGCCGTCGAGAGGACGACTTTGAGTGCACTCAACGCCGTAGAGAGGACGGTTTTGAGTGCACTCAAAGTCGTGGACACGTCGGCTTTGAGTGGACTCAATGCCGTCGAGAAGAGGACGGCTTTGAGTGGACTCAACGCCGTCGAGAAGATGACGGCTTTGAGTGCACTCAAAGCCATGGAGACGACGGATTTGAGTGCACTCAACGCCGTCGAGAGGACTGCATTGAGTTCACTGAACGCCGTCGACCGTGGACGGCGGTAGGCCGGAGGCGGTCTGGCAGGGCCACCGCCATGTCCGTCCCCAATGAGATGGCAATCTTCATTCTAAAAATGCAATTTAACCGAATTTGAGGATGAACTCGGTCAGGGAAATGCAGGTAGGTGCTGGTGATAACAATAATCATATACAAATACGAGCATCTTCGCACGGGCTCCGCCCGTGCTCGATGCTCTTCGCATCGACAGTACCCCAGCTGCGACTGTACCTCCGTCCAAAGTCGCCCCCTCTACAACACTCGGTGCTCTCGGGCGGCCTTCGGCAGCATGCAGGCGGGCTTCGCCCGCCAGCAAACAGGCTTTACACGTTCTTGATGCTCTGGGCGGTCTTAGGCCGCATAAAAGCAGGTTTCACCCTCTTCCACGTAATTCACCAGCTCGGCCCCGTACCCGTCACTCGCGGCACCCGGAGTGCATATGCAAATTAAACAACAATTATATGTACCCGACACTCGCGACCCCCGCATATGCGAAATCACTCGCGGACCCGTACCCATCCCTCGCTGTAGACCACTTTTATGCGGTCGTGGGGCACGACTGACGGGTACGGGGCCGAGCTGGTGAATTACGTGGAAGAGGGTGAAACCTGCTTTTATGCGGCCTAAGACCGCCAGAGCATCAGGCACGTGTAAAGCCCGTTTGCTGGCGGGCGAAGCCCGCCTGCATGCCGCCGAAGGCCGCCCGAGAGCACCGAGTGTTGTAGAGGGGGCGACTTTGGACGGAGGTACAGTCGCAACTGGGGTACTGTCGATGCGAAGAGCATCGAGCACGGGCGGATCCCGTGCGAAGATGCTCGTATATATATAAAACTCATATAAAACAACGAATTTATAAATTATATAAAGAGTATATTTATATTATATAAAGAGTTAAAGACTATTTATATATATATATACCTATATATATTATTGTGGACTAACTCGGCGTCCCGGTCGGACCGAAATAAACTGGATCGTCTTAGCTTTCGGGACGGTCGAGCGCGCACACAGTCATTGAAAAGAGAGAGTTGACACACGGGATTTTAATGTGGAAAAACCCCTCAACTGGGTAAAAAATCACCTGACCGGATCTATGTCGGTCAAAGTCCACTATGGTCAAAGTCCACTATCAGGTTGCGATTACAATAGTTTGGAGAATCGAGGGCGACAGACCACTCCTCGTTACAACTTGGAGGTGAGAGAGAATTTCTGTCTCACAACGGGCAACAGGCTGCGCCGAGGGAGTTCTGGATGCTAACTTGGTGGCTGGTGTGCTTGAGCGCTAGCGGTGGTCGTCTTCTTCCCTTCTCCGCGCACTTGGGGACTTGGCTCGTAGGCGGCTTGAAGATGACCCGAGGGAGGAGTTCGACAGAGCTCTGGCTTGAGGAAGAAGAAGACTTCGGGCGCGAAAAGGTGAGAAATGAGGAGGCATGGAGCTCCTTTTATAGCCTCTAGGAGGTAGTTGCGGTGCCCCCCCCCACTAATTTGGTGGTTACTTGTAGATCAGACGACGATGGATTCTCTGTAGTGATCGGACGGTGGCCAACCTGCAAGCGGCGACAGCGGTCGGCCGGCAGACGATGGCGGTCGTTGTCGTTGGCGGCGGGCGGCGGCCGACGGGCGACGGCGGCGGTTGGCGGCGGCGGGCGGCGGGCGGCGACGATAGTTGTTGAATGAGAGGCCCTCATGATTTCTCTTATTGTGGTGGAGATCATGGGGAGTGAGTTGACCGATCAAACCCATGATCTCCACAATAAGAGAAATTATGGGGAAATAGTTAAATGCACATCCAAATTTATAAATGGAGGTTCATCCCCATCATAAATAAATTATATAATATAATAAATAAATATATATATATATATTATAAATTAATATTTATATATACATTATCCTTCTTTATATAACAACGATTTTATGTTTCTTTATATATATGCTATATAATCATTTGAAAGAAACACATCTTAGGTCAGTTGGTTAGGAATGATGATGTATTTATAGCAGGTCTTGAGTTCATAACCCATCAATCTCCATTAAAATGTTGTTTTTTTTATTATATCTCTACTATTATACAAAAATTACTCTTTGGTGAGACAATTGTCTGATGTCCCCATATTGCTCTTATAGTGTATTCATAATTACACAATTATACAAAATTTTATATTTTATATTATAAAGATAATATCTTTTTAGATAAATACACAACTTTATAATATTAAAATACAAAAAATAAAAAGACCAGATACCCTAAAACTATTGTCTCTAGCTAGGAATGACAAGAGAAAAATTAATGTTTTAACGTTAAAATATAATTTGTTTTACAAAATAAAATTTGTATTCTTGATTTATATTTTTTTACGGTCATTTTGAGTACTAATATGTATATGTTGCGGGAGCGGGCGGAACCCGCCGTCGTCGGTCGGGTACTGTCGTGCAAGGCCATAGGGGTGGGTACTGTCCACGATAAATGTTGCCGCCCACGACAAATGTCGCCGCCCACGACAAATGTCGCCGCCCACGACAAATGTCGTCCCACCGGCGAATGTCGCACCACCGGCAAATGTCGCACCACCGGCGAATATCGCATCCCGACGAATGTCGCACCCCGCCGAATGTTGCACCCAGCCAAATGTCGCACCCCCGCCGAATGCCCCCAGAGCCGAAGTCCCGTGCCTGTCACTTGTATATATATATTTATTTAATTTAACATAATAATTAAATAGAATATTATATATTAGCATCAAATTTAAAATTTCTTTCTAATTTTCAAAGGGATAAATACCTTTGTAAAAAAAATCCTTATTAAATAAAAAGGAAAATTTTGCTTACTAATATTAATTAGGAGCATATTAGGTAGGTATTTTTTGTTTTTAAATTTCTTACTAATTAAAATTAGCAAGAAATTTAACTATTTAGCAAAGTATTTGGCTCCTTCGATCATAATCAAGGTTTTTCGTATAGTGATTGAACCTGAACAAACAAACTCTACACAACAAAATATCACTTGGACAATACATCAGCATTTTAACTGCATGAAATGCTAACACGCTAATGAGTATTGTAATGTTTTCACTGAAAACGAATAATGACATATCTGTTAGCTGGCCGTGCTGTCATAAAATGGGGTCATATTGGCCCAAATAAAAATTAAATTTGGGCCTCATCAAAGTGAAAACATGGATTATTAGTTATATAAGATCTTTTTGTTGACCATCAAAAATTGAAACAAAAATTGGAAAAGAGGACCAAAAATTACTCGTGATATCGTGATTGCATGATCCCTAACGGTCCGTTCGGCCCCCTGGAATTGGAATTGGGAATTGGAATTGGGGCAACAGAATTCCAATTCCAGTGTTCGGATGTTAGGAATTCCCTTGGAATTGGAATTGGTCCAATTCCATGGAATTCAATTTTGTACTATGACCAATTCTTAGGGTTAAAGACAGATATTTCATGGAATTCAGTTTTTTACTATGTCCGTTGTTGCCTGATCTCATCGTCGTCGCCCGATCTCGCCGCCGCCGCCCGATCTCGTCGTCGCCGTCCGATCTCGCCGCCGCCGCCCGATGTTGCCACCGTCGCCCGATCTCGCCTCTGCCGCCCGATCTCGCTGCCGCCGCCCGATCTCACCGCCTCCTCCCTATCTCGCCATCGCTCACTCCCGATACTGCCACCACCACCCGATCTCGCCGCCGACGACCGATCTCACTGCCGTCGCAACCCGATCTCGCCGCCGCTGCCGCCCGATCTCTCCTCCGCCGCCGCCCGATCTCGCCTCCGCCGCCGCCCAATCTCGCCTCCGCCGCCGCCCGATCTCGCCGCCGCCGCCGCCGAGCGATCTCGCCGCAATCAATCGCCGCACCGCTCGATCTCGCCGCAGCCACCCGATCTCGCCTCCACCGCCCGATCTCGCTGCAGCCGCCCAATCTCGCCGCCGCCACTGCCCGATCTCGTCGTCACCGCCTGATCACGACCCTGATTTCGTTGTCGTCGCCCGATCTCGCCATCGTCGACTGATCTCGTCGTCGTCACCCGATCTCGTCATCACCGCCCAATCTCGCCATCGTTGTCCGATCATAATTAATTGTTTGTACACTACTTGAAGTTGATTTCTCTGGTGTTGTGTTATTTTTTTGCCAATTTATATATTTTCTTAGAGATTGTAAAAGGAATAATTCCCTCAATCACTTGATTTTGTTGCAATAACTTCGTACCGAGTGACACAAGACTCCAACTTCAAATTGTTATGTCGCTCGGTCCTGCAAACATGAGAAAAAAAGAAATTCTAAACCAATTCCAATTCCAATTCTAGAAATCCATCCTGCAGCCGAACAACTGCATTGGAATTCAGACCAATTTCATTTCTCACAGGAATTGGAATTAGATGAATTACAATTCTGCAATTCCAATTCCAGGGGGCCGAACGGACCGTAAGGGTCCATTCGTTTCACAGACATTGATATTGAAGTATTGACTTCAATCCAATATCAATACACATGAGAAATGACATTGAATTTAAAACCAATTTTTTTGTTCGGCGGCATGGTGACTTTATGTCATAGATATTGACATTGATATTTGTTTATTGTTCGTTTGTAGAAAGACTTTCTGTCATAAGAACAAGAGAAATGACATTCATATTCTCAAAGCCAATACTTCAATATCAATGTCTGTGAAACGAACGGACCATAAAAGTTGTGAAGGAGACCTTCTGCCATGGAGGAGAGCGGGCAGGGCGACTTCCAAGCCGTATGGAAACTCTGTAAAGGCGGAATAAGTGAGAGTTTAGAGAAATGAAAGAAGGTTGAAAATGAAAAAACGAAAATGAAAGATGACGAATAAAACTTACCAGTTTACCGGCGAGGGTATGGAGGCGACCAGGCTGAGCAACGATATGAGCGTGGACAGCGACCTCGAGCGGGCGAAGAGACTCATGGCTAGGGATTAGACTGGAAGAAGTTCGTCGGCGGTCATGTAGGAGGGGGAGATCCTTCGTCGACGATGGAGAGGTTAATGTCGAGAGCGGGGTTCTGCCGGGACGGGAGGGTGGAGACCTAGCGGGAGCGAGTGCGTAAATGAAGGTCGGGAGCATATCGCGATACTTCAAAAAAGGCTTTGTGTTAATGATATGACGGATTTAACAATTTAATATTCTGACGATTAGGATGAAAAGAAGGTCTCAAGGAGGAGGTGAGTTGGTAGGTTTCGGTCAGCTGTTGGAGGAGGAACGTCGGTTGGAAGCTTGGTGTTAATCTGCAAGGAGGCTGTAAAGAGAGAGAGAGAGGGAAGGAGTAAGAAATGTTGTGCAGAAGAGCTCAACGGGGGATAAAATGAGGCTATGGGATTTGAAATAAAGGGATAAGGCAGTGTCACAGATATTGAGGATTTCAAATAAAAGTAAAAATAAATCGAACAGTGGTAGTTTTTCAAGCAAAGTTGTGAATATGAATGGACGGTCCTGATTGGAAAATTGTCTCACTTATTTGATTGATTTATGTTGCCACCATATATCATTTTAAATTAGTATATATATATATATATATATATATATATATATATATATATATATATATATATATATCGGATAAATGGAAATCCGTGTAACGCAGATTTCCAATTATCTGTGCTCATCTTTCAGCATGACAGCGGGGCAATCGGCAATTGCGGGCTTGCCGGCCACCGGCCGCCCTGGGCTCATCAGCGCGGACGCTGGCGAGCCCAGGGAGGCCGGTGGTCGGCGAGCACGGAGCCACCTACCGCCCAGTTGTAAAAAAAATTTGCAGCGGGGCGGCAGACGGCCACCGGGCAATGGTGACACTTCACCCACATTTTTCACTCCTTTTTAGTGCTAACACCTTTTTCATAGTACATATTAACGCTCATGGGTGCATTGGTAAAACCCATGAGTGCGGTCATGTAATTTGTCGATATCATTGCCTCATATCATTGCCTCAGACATTTCGACCACAATGGTCCTCTTCACATAGGGGTCCACATGATAGGGTTCTGGCCAAGCATATGTACTTGCGATGTCATCGTCCCCACCACATGATCATATTTTATATTCCGCGAGCCACCACTCTCGCAAGTTCATCACTTCAACAGCATGGTATTCTCCTATATTTGGTGAGCTTATACACGTTTGGTCCATCACTGCGCCAACTAAGGCCCTCAGCTCGGTGATGGTGAAGTTCTTTTTAGTTCCGCGGGGGCATACCCGCAAGGTTTTTGTGACAACAACCACAACTCTCGCGAGTTCATACTCATGAAACCCTCTATTCAGCAATCATGCATGCATGGTGCTCTTTTTAATCCCGCGAGTTTCTACTCGCAGCGAATTCCTACTCGCGGGATCATGGGTTCAACCAATACATGCAAGTTCGTACTCCCAAGATTCAGCTTAAGAAATTATGATAATCTCTTTAATTCTGCGAGTCCATACTCGCGAGGTCGTCTCTTCATCAATTATGGTGTTCTCTTTAAACTCGCGAGCTTATACTCGCGAGTTATCTTCTTCAGCAGCATGATATTTTCTTTTATTCTGCGAGCCCATCTCGTGTGGCCTTGAAGTGTTCTCTTATTCTGCAAGCTCATCTCCCATGGTCATGAAGTATTCTATCTTATTCTGCGAGCTCATCTCGCGAGGCCTTGGAGTATTCTCTCTTATTCCGCGAGCTCATTTCGCATGATCTGGAAGTATTCTATCTTATTACGCGAGCTCAACTCGTGAGGTTTCAAGGTGTTTAATCTTATTCCACGAGCTCAACTCGCGAGGTTTCAAGGTGTTCTATCTTATTCCGCGGGGTCATCTCGCGCGGTTCTTTAAGTGATATATTTTATTCCGCGAGTTCATCTCGCGTGATGTGGAAGTGTTCTATCTTATTTTGTGAGATCATCTTGCGAGGTCTTAAGATGTTCTATCTTATTCCACGAGCTCAACTCGCGAGGCTTCAAGGTGCTATATCTTATTCTGCGGACTCATCTCGCAAGGTTCTTTAAGTGCTATCTTTTATTCTGTGAGCTCATCTCGCGTGATCTGAAAGTGTTCTATCTTATTTCGCGAGCTCATCGCGTGAGGTCTTAAGGTGTTCTTTTTTTTTTCTTCGAGCTCCTCTCGCGAGGTTTTAAGGTGTTCTATCTTAATTTGCAAGCTCAACTCGCGAGGCTTTAAGGTGTTCTATCTTATTCTGCGGGCTTATCTCGTGAGGTTCTTTAAGTGCTATCTTTTATTCTGCGAGCTAATCGTGCGGGGTCTTAAGGTGTTCTATTTTATTCCGCGAGCTGCTCTCGCGATGTCTTGAGGGTTTCTCTTATTCTGGAATGTCATCTCACAACGTCAAAGGATGTTCGCTTTAATTCGGCCAAAGTGAGCAACTTATACTTCATGATAAATACTCAAAGGGATTATTGCTCATTACTCACTTTGGTAAGGGAGGTTATCGTCAATAAGGTCATGAAAATGTATTTGTTTTATTATTATTATTCACTAACATAAATCAAACTTACTTGCACATTTATGCTTGGTCTGCCTCCTCGGTATTATCAACTCGAGTGATATTGAAGACCTCGAGCTGTGATGTTGGTCTAGTCCGGATCCCTACGCAAGCTCCTCTCCCGCACATCAGCTACTTTTCCCCTCGAGTGGTATTGAAAACCTCGAGCGGTAATGTTATCGTAGTCCGGGTCCCTGGGCGAGCTCCTCTCCCGAACACCGGCTACTTGCCCCCTCGAGTGATATTGAAAACCTCGAGCTGTGATGTTGTCGTAGTCCGGGTCCCTGAGAGATCTCCTCTCCCGCACACCGACTACTTGCCCCCTCGAGTGGTATTGAAAACCTCGAGCAGTGATGTTGTCGTAATTTGGGTCCCTACGCGAGCTCCTCTCCCGCACATCGGCTACTTGCTCCATCGAGTGATATTGAAAACCTCGAGCAATGATGTTGTTGTAGTCCGGGTCCCTGCGCGAGCTCCTCCCCCGCACAACGACTATTTGCCCCCTCGAGCGGTATTGAAAACCTCGAGCAGTAATGTTGTCATAGTCCGGGTCCCTGCGCGAGCTCCTCTCCCGCACATCGGCAACTGCCCCCTTGAGTGGTATTGAAAAACTCGAGTAGTGATGTTGTCGTAGTCCGGGTCCCTATGCGAGCTCCTCTCCCCTACACTGGCTACTTGCCCATGGTATTGAAAATCTCGAGCTGTGATATTACTGTAGTCCGAGTCCACGCGCGAGCTCCTCTCCCGCATATCGGCTACTTGACCTCTCGAGTGATATTGAAAACCTCGAGCAGTGATGTTGTCGTAGTCCGGGTCCTTGCGCGAGCTCCTCTCCCGCACATTGGCTACTTGCCCCCTCGAGTGATATTGAAAACCTCGAGCAGTGATGTTGTCGTAGTCCGGGTCCCCGTGCGAGCTCCTCTCCCGTACACCGGCTACTTGCCCCCTCAAGTTGTATTGAAAACCTCGAACAGTAATGTTGTGGTAGTACGGGTCCCTGTGCGATCTCCTCTCCCACATACTGCCTACTTGCTCCCTCGAGTGGTATTTAAAACCTCGAGCAGTGATGTTGTCTTAGTTCAGGTCCCTGCGCGAGCTCCTCTCTCGCACACTAGATACTTGCCCCCTCGAATGGTATTGAATACAAGACCCCGTTTTTTTTCTTTACAAACCCGGGGTCTTAGGACCCAGAACCGCCGCTTTGCGGTGACACCTTCATGCCCGGAAAGGTCGTCACTACAAGGCGCTGATTCTGACGGTCA
The DNA here is from genome assembly GCA_039513925.1 of Platanthera zijinensis. NCBI lineage: Eukaryota > Viridiplantae > Streptophyta > Magnoliopsida > Asparagales > Orchidaceae > Platanthera > Platanthera zijinensis. Next base: position 154,569,205 of record CM077096.1, read on the forward strand.
TATCGTTCACAGATTAGTAGCAATGTATATGAGAGTATATAAAACAAACTCTAACATATATGTCCACAAAAGATCACATATAAAAAGAGAAGTAATAATCTCCACGAAGGGAGTGTCCACAAATATAATAACAGTATGAAAAGTACTGAAATGAGGGCTTATGCCTGGTACATCAAAATCCTCACTACAGAGTCACTCATCGCGGAAGCAAAACGGAACACTACTAAAAATCGGGACTCACAGTCCCAACTGTCTGTACTCTGATGCTAGACTGCCCCATCTCCAAGCGTGTTGACCTCTGGGGCTCCTCCTCCATGCTGGGCTCCACAATCCCCTAAATGATGTGGTCTGAAAATCGTTAGTCTATAAGACTAAGCTCTATCATCCCCCACCCCTTCCCCCATGGCTCCTAGGCACCGAGCAGAGAGGAAGAAAGGAGATGACATGATAGTGGAGAATAATCAAGTAACAGATGACAGCGAACCTATGCTAGTAGTTCTATGAGTATAATGACAGTAAGTGAAAATATGAAAGTAACCTTAACTTATACGAGAGCACATAAGCTAAGGGATCTTTTGCAAGGCTCCCATCGTATAAAAAGTCTCATACCAATTTATACGATGGGATGTCGGTTTACAAGCGAATAATATTTATCATAGGAAAATAACCGCAACTTATAAGCATGCTCACGCAAGCCTATAAGTTAAGGGGTCATTTTGCAGGTCCTATTGTATAAAACATCCCATACCACTTTATACAATATGTGACAGGGTTATATGCAATGGTTATGCTATGACATGCAATTATGCCATGATGTGAACATGCAAGTGCAACTCACCCACCCGACTCTGTGTACATAGACTTTTAGTTCCCCCTTTCTGGAGCCAAACCTCCCAGGATACCTCCGTAGTGGCAAACATAAACAGTGGGTTGGGCCTCGCCCACCTCTAAACCAGTAATTTCACTACCGGTCAGACCTATCGTACGCCTCAACGCTAGTGCACAAAGCAGACTCCTGCGTACTCTTGCCGGCTGGCGCACTAGACTTTATTTAACTAAGTGTTAAACCACACTTGCCGAGTCCACGTATTGGCGTCAGTGCATCGACCCTCCAATACCGAAGACCCACCACCTTTCCTTTTATGCACATGCAATAGTTATGAATCCAATCTCCGAGCCAAAGCTCACTGGACTATCCCGTCCGTCTCAATCACCAACCGAGCCAAAGCTCACCGGGCCAACCTGCCCATCACTAAAACCCCCAGGGCAACAGCCCATATGAACCAACCTAGTATTCCGATACATCAAGGTGAGTGAAAGTGAATCCCTAATTATGCTAGTTACTCTTGCAAATTAGTTTGCCTACAGTTTAGGTTAGCCCAGGACTGCCCCCGGTATACCCCGGGAAGGGTTCTCAAAGGGCAGTAGGAACTATGATGGTAGCTGAAGCCCACCGTTCCCTTTCGCAAGACACTTAATATTATTGGTTAATACCCTGATTCTTAATCCCTTTATGTTATAATGGAACTAGTCCTAGTGTGATTTGACCTTCTCTCTCCTTCTACGGGGAAGACGATCTTTCGCCGACCCCGAACGCCACCTAACACTAGTCAACTCCACACTTTACTCAACCTGTCTTCCAGAGATGCCCCAATTGTTTATCCAATTCAACAGACTATTAGAATCTCAAACTCTATGCCAACACTCACACACCAACCTAGGTCCCACACTTTTGCTATCTGCAGACCATCCTTAGTGATATGAAGTACATAGTAGGTAACACTATAATTATTCATCCAAATGCCTCAATATAAATAATGGAGGTTTATCATGACCTAACTAGGCTAAATACAGTAAATTATATTTTTCCTAATTAATCTGGCATTTATTTAATTTTCCCAAAAGATCTAGGTGCCACCAGTTTGAACATGAAGTACCCTATATAGTCATGTAAGATGCCTAAAATAATTATGATAAATACTAGGTTTAATTAATACTGTAAATCTAAGATTTAACAATTTTTACAGTACCTTAAAGACCCTAAATATTTTTTGGTAATATGTCCTATTTTCCCATATTATTGAAGTAAGTACTGAAAATAATCATCCAAAAATTGAGAATTAATTTCCTTATTAAACTAATGTCCTACCAACACCACTGACCAAGATTCTTAATTTTTTCCGATAGGAAATAAGCTCTGAATAAATTATAGATCCAATTCCCAAAATTATGGGTTTGTAAAGTATGTACTGCAAATAATCATCAAAAAATCATGAATTAATTTATTCAAGTGTTTATTGACCTAAAATTATCATTGACGTAATTTCACAATTTTTGCAACAAGTAAATGACTCTAATTAATTTATTAATCATAATTGCACCTTTTTAAACTTGTGAAGAAAGTACTAAAGTTATTCAACTAAAATTTATAATAAAATTCATGAATAATAACTTTGACTTAAAATATCTTCTGCCCAAATTTCATGAGTCTATAATGTACAGTGTGATCATAATAAATAAAATAACACTTAGGGCCATATCATGTATAACAAAGGAGGTGCAAATAATATTACTCATAAAATTCCAATAAATTCACCAGAGATCCTATCTAACTTAGAGTCCATGTTACCTAAGTTTCACACCCTTTTTAGAAAGTTTTGGTGGCTTATTCTACACAAAAGTGATTATACCCTAAGCTAGGGTTAGGGTTTTGAGATGTCCATCCATCTCAAAATCCTCTAGGATTCATACCATAGGACCTAGAATACTCAATCATCATTTCCCCCAAGTTATAAGATCACACAAGGGCATTTGCCCCCATACCCTTCACAACCCTCAAAAGCCCCTCCTTAGGGTTTGAGTTTGGATCCTAGGGCATAACTACCCTAGACTACCCCATAATCCCTATGGGGGTGTTAGAGGTCATGCCAAGTCAGTGGTCAAAATATCAACCTCTGTTAAAGTGATTTGACCACTCAATCTCAAGGTGCACTTTTTTACTTAAGAACCCCTCCTTAAGGCAAAATTAGGGTTAGGTATTTACCTATCTAAAACACCTCCAAATAAGGTGAAATTTTATAGAGAGCAATATCATGATGCCAGGGACCACTCACCAAACTTTGGGAGGGTTTGAAGTTCATTAGACCACTTAATTAAAATACCCTAGTGTTATTAAATAAAAACAAAAACCTTAGACAAAGTATCTACAAAAATTCTCATTTTTGGACAGATCCTAGATATAGCTAAGGTTGACCCTCGCCCAAATTTCAGGTCATTTGGACAAGGGATGAAGAGTGGGCACCTATTTGAATCTCAGGATAGCCCTAGGTATAGGTCCCACCAAAATGGGTGCCCTGATCCAACCAGAGGTCCAAATTGGTTAAAGTTAATTTTGGATTAAATTTAACCCCAAGATCTACAACTTTTATGTTTTGTACTTTTTCATCAGAGACACCTAACTATTTTTAATATTTAATTCAAAATACTATAAAAAAGGTGACAAAAAATCATTTAATATGAAATATTTTCAATTGATCCAGCACCGATCTTGGCGCAAATCCAGTGGCTGGGGCTCATCGTCTACCTCCAGCCAATGACTGAGATAGACCGAGCCTGGAGCACCTTCTAGCCGTCGTTGCCGCCCATCCCGGCTCTTCCCCGACCGGCCACGCCACCAACACCTCTGTCGAGGTGGTGGCTATCGACTGGCGGCGACTCGGCCGCCGGAGAGGCGAATTCATGCGGTTCTACCAAGCGGATTTCTCTGCCCAAAGCCATGAAAACCAGGAATTGGTTTGGGCTCAATTGAGCCCGAACCTTGTACCTAAGCAGTGCTATGATCTACCCATGAGACAAGGAGAGGGGGAGGACCTTGCCGGCGGCCTAAAGTCGAGAAGATCGCCGGGAAACCATCTTTGAAGGCGGCGCCGCTCGGTTTCTGCAACAACACGGTGGGATGGCTCGAAATCTTCAGGTAAAGGCTAGGAAAAATTCCTATGGGGCCACTGATGGTGTTTAAAGGCTCGGTTGAGGAGGGGAGAGGCCGGATTATCAATGGACATTAAAGCCATTAATGGCTAGGCTCGGGTTAGGAGGAGGGGCTGAACCAGCCCCTTGGTGGTCGGGAAATGGCTGGAAACTTCTCCCCTTCCCCAGGGGAGTTGAATCCAGCCATTAAGGGTGGCCTTTGGCCTCCCTTTGCCGGGTTTGACTTGCCCTTCATTCCCTCTTTTTCTCTCTCCTCCATTAACATGGAATGGAGCTCACCCTCTCTCCTAGTCACCAAGTTGACTTGGTCAACCTGGAGAGCTATTTACAGCCCATCCATGCACATTATTCCCTAATGAAGCCACATGAGGAGGCTTGAGCTTGGGCTAGCCCATTTAGGCTTGGTTGACCCAAAGTAGGCTTGGGTTGACTCTAGTCATTTTGACCTTTTGGGTTGACACCAATGGGTCCTTTGTGACCCATTGTCCTCCCCCAAGGGTCTAGGTAGTGTTGGGTAGGTTGACTTGGCACCTTGGAGGTCAATTGACCCTTAATAAGGGCACTTTGACCAAGTTAAGGCTAGAGTTGACTTTGGTCAACATGACCATTAGGGTTGACCCCAAGGGGTCCTTGGTGACCCATTGGCCTCCCCTAATGTGTAGAAAGGCTTGGGTAGGGTTTGTTGGGCATCTTGGGGGTCACTTGACCCTTAGTAGGGGCACTTGACCAAATTAGGGCTAGAGTTGACTTTGGTCAACGTAGCCCCTTTGGTTGACTCCAATGGGTCCTAGGTGGCCCATTGACCTCACCCTTGGGTTAGGAGGGCATGTGTGGGATCTTAGAGTCATGGTGAGGCCTCAAGGTCATTCTACACTAGAGTTTAGGTATCTACTATTTGTAGACCATTCACCCCAGTCACCCTTGTTCCCAAGTCCACTAGGTCCACTTGGGCTTCCTAGGGTTTTTTCATGACCTAGTCATGAAAAAACCACTCCTAGGGGTCTAGTTGTCTGAGGGATGATATATTGAAAACCTCGAGCTGTGATGTTGTCATAGTCTAGGTCCCTGCGTGAGCTCCTCTCCCGCACACCGGCTACTTGCCCCCTCGAGTGATATTGAAAATCTCGAGCTGTAATATTGTCGTAGTTTGGTTCCCTATGCGAGCTCCTCTGCCGCACACCGACTACTTGTCCCCTTGAGTGGTATTGAAAACCTAGGGCAGTGATATTGTCGTAGTCTAGGTTCCTGCGCGAGCTTCTCTCCCACACATCGACTACTTTCCCCCTCAAGTGATATTGAAAACCTCGATCTGTGATGTTGTCGTAGTCCGAGTACCTGCGCGATCTCCTCTCCCGCACACTGACTACTTGCTCCCTCGAGTGGTATTGAAAACCTCGAGCAGTGATGTTGTCGTAGTCCGAGTCCATACGCGAGCTCGTCTACCGCACACTAGCTACTTGCCCCCTCGAGTGGTATTGAAAACCTCGAGCTATGATGTTGTCGTAGTCTAGGTATTTGCGTGAGCTCCTCTCCCGGACACTGACTACTTACCCCCTCGAGTGATATTGAAAACCTCAAGTTATGATGTTGTCGTATTCCGGGTCCTTGCGCGAGCTCCTCTCTTACACACCGACTACTTGCCCCCTCGAGTGATATTGAAAATCTCGAGTTGTGATGTTGTCGTAGTCCCAGTCCCTGCGCGAGCTCCTCTCCCGCACAAACTACTTTCCCCCTCAAGTGATATTGAAAACCTCGAGTTGTGATGTTGTCGTAGCCGGGTCCCTGCACGAGCTCCTCTCCCGCACTCCGACTACTTGCTCCCTCGAGTGATATTGAAAACCTCGAGCAATGATGTTGTCGTAGTCCGGTTCCCTGCATGAGCTCCTCTCCCGCACACAAGCTACTTGCTTTTTCGAGTAGTATTGAAAACCTCGAGCAGTGATGTTGTTGTAGTTCAGGTCTATGCACAAGCTCCTCTCTCGCACACTGGCTACTTTCCCCCTCGAGTGATATTGAAACCCTCGAGTTGTGATGTTGCCGCCGTACGGATCCCTACGCGAGCTTCTCTCCCACATACCAGCTATTTGCCCCCTCGAGCAAGTTTTAGTTCGTGAAAGAGTTGATGTCATCATCCGGACCCCTACACAAGTTTCCCTCATGCGATTCGTTTACTTGCCAACCGGGTTTGAGCCCTTTCTCTACATTCAGTTGAGCTCGCTCGCTTAGCGAATGCCCTAGAGGGTGTCGAGATTTTCTCACCTACAGTTGAGCTCGCTCGCTTAGCGATTGGCCTGGAGGGTGTCGACCTTTTCTCCGCTTATAGTTGAGCTTGGCTCCAGCGAGGTGTCCCACAGGAATTGGAATTGAAGTCAATTCAGGAATTGGAATTGAAGTCAATTCTAATGCAGGAATGTCGTTCGGCTAAATGCACTATTGTCAATATTATAACGGGAATACCGAGCGTGGAATTATTAATCCACTATTCCGCTCAATATTATAATTTTTCCGTCCGAGCGTGCATTTTTCGCCCGGGCGCGCATTTTTTGCCCGAGCCGCATATTTTTTCGCCCGGACGCGCATTTTTTGCCGGCCGAAAAAATGCGCACCCGAGTGATAAATGCGCGCCCGGGCGAAAAATGCGCCAGGGCGAAAAATATGGACCGAGTGAAAAATTTGCGCCAGGGCGAAAAATTCACGGCCGACCAGAAAATGCGCGCCCGGTTGGAAAATTTGCTCCCAGACGAAAAATTCGTGCCCGGGCGAAAAATTCGCACCCATAAAAATTCGGGCGAAAATTCCCGGGCAAAAGATTCAGCCCGGGGGAAAAATTTGCGCCCGGGTCCGGAAAATTGCTGCGAAAAAATCCGCTAGAAGAAAATGTGCGCCAAAGCAAAAATGCGTGTCCGGACAAAACTGCGCGTCTCAGGAGGAAAAAATCCGCGTCCGGTGTGAAAAATTCACGCTCGGGCGAAAATTCGCATCCGGGCGAAAAAAGGGCACTCAGGAGGAAAAATGCGCGTCCGGCCGAAAAATGTGCGCCCGGTCGTCGGGCACGAAAATTCGGGCGAAAAATGCGCGCCCGATTGAAAAAATTGGGCCCGGGCGAAATATGGGCGCTCTGCGCGCCCGAGCCAAAAATTGGCGCCCGGGAGAGTAAAATCGCATCCCGAAGAAAAATTCGCGTCCGGTGCGAAAAATCGTGCCCGGGCGAAAAATTCGTTCCCGGGCGAAAAATTCGCGCTGCGCCCTGGCGAAAAATGGGCGCATCCGGGCGAAAAAAACCTGGCGAAAAATGGGCGCCCGCGAATAAAATCGCATCCGGACGAAAAATTCCCGTTCGTGCGAAAAATCCGCGTCCGGGCGAAAAAATCTGCGTCCGGGCGAAAAATTCGCGCTCGGGCGAAAATTCGAAGCATCCGGGCGAAAAAAACCGTGCGATCCGGGCTGGGTGAAAAGGAGCGCGCATTTTCGCTCGAGCGTGTGCGGCCGGGCGAAAAAGAGCGCCAGAGCGAAAAATGGTCGCTCGGGCGAAAAAATGCGCGCCCGGTCCTGGGCGAACAGGCGAAGAATGCGTGCCCGGGCGAAAAATGCGATCCCGGGCAAAAAAAGTCGGGGATGTGCGCCCCGTCAAAAATTTCACGAATGATGACCTCTTTGGCAAAAAATGCGGTCCTGGGCGAACAACAAAAGCGTTGTTATATTTTTGAGAGAGTCGGGGACGCGCTGGTGAGGGGTGGGGATGACCTCGTGAGTGTTTCTTCTATAATCAATAAGAATCTGAGGGAGCCGTGAGTTTCTTCTATAATCAATTCTCATGAGAATTGGAATGAATTCCAATTCCAATGTAATATTATGCCCGCCGAACAGTCACAATTGGAATTGGCAATTGAATGTCAATTCCAAAGCCTCAATTCCATCGAAACGAACGGAGCCTTAGAGAATCCTCTGGGAGTGTCGACCTTTTATCCACTTACAATTGAGCTCGCTCGCTTAGCGAATAACCTGGAAGGTGTCGACCTTTTGTCCACTTTCAGTTGAGCTCGCTCGCTTAGCAAATGGCATGGAGGTTGCCGACCTTTTCTCCACCTCCAGTTGAGCTCAGATCCTGCAAGGTGTCGACCTTTCTTCTCCACCTCCAGTTGAGCTCGCTCACTTAGCGAAGGTCCTGGAGGGTGTCAACCTTTTCTCCACCTCCATTTGAGCTCGGCTCCTGCGAGGTATCGACCTTTCTTCTCCCCCTCTAGTTAAGCTCGCTCGCTTAGCAAAGGTCCTGAAGGGTGTCGACCTTTTCTCCACCACCAGTTGTGCTCGCTCGCCTAGCGAATGGCCTGGAGGGTGTCGACATCTTCTTCGGCTCCTCTAATTGAGCTGCATTCCTGGGAGGGAGTTTGAGTGGCATATCTGCTAGTGGTCATCTCTCTGAACTATGAGTTCAACATTGTTTTTCCCAGCTCGCTAATAAGTCTGAAAAAAGTGGGGATTGTGTATAACTCGTAATTCGTCGAGATCAGAGAATCTCGAGGATGAATCAGAAGACCTCGCCCCAGCAGGGGGGCAGTTGAGAATGCTTTGCCCCAGTAGGGGGCGAGTTGAGGAGGCCTCGTCCCAGCAGGGGGCAAGTTGAGAAGGCCTCGCCAAGTAGGGGGAGAGTTCAGAAGACCTCGCCCTAGCACGGGGCGAGTTGAGAAGGCCTCGCTCCAGCAGGGGGCGAGTTGAGGAGGCCTCGCCCCAGCAGGGGGCGAGTTTAGGAGACCTCGCCCAGTTAGGGAGAGCGCATTAGGGAGGATGTTCATAGACCAAAACCCTCCTCCCCTTGGATTTGCTTATAAATAGTATCACAAGGCACAAGTAGAAGACACCTTCACCCCCCTATGACTGGCGATTTCAGAGTTAGCTTCACTTGTGCCACCAATGACTTTAGGAGGGGAAGTTCCTATAGACTTCCGGGTATGTGATGAGATCTCCTCGCTGCAGCATGCGGGTCTTGTTTGTAGGCAGTTCGGTGTTGATCGTTGTGCTCGCTACATTCTTCTTATCAAGCCTCCCGCAGGATGACTACTAAATCAGTAAGCTTTGATCACCCCCGAGTCCGAACACAGGAACCAAAAATCTTGGTTCCAACAATAGGGAGTGAGAAAGAGAGAAGGGAGAGAGGAGCGGTGAGAGAGAAAGAGATGGAGGAGAGAAAGAAATAAACGGAGAACTCAAACTTTTGTTTATACTAAACTATAGGAAATTTATATATATATTCTAAACTATAGGAAATATGATTTATTCCAACAAAATACCTTCAATTGTGTAGTTAATTATTTTAATTTATATATAGTAGTCGTTAGGGATGGGCCTACGTGGCGGCACACCCGGGCAAGTGCCCGGGTCAAATTTTTGGAAAAATAAAAAGCTTAGCTTAGTTGTCCATCTAGTCGAGTTAAAAAAAAACTGTTTTTCCTGTAAATGGCTATAAAAAGCACTGAAATGGCTTTAAAAAAATGTTTTTTCTGAACATGAAAGTTGTAGATCTCAAAGTTGTAGATCTCATAGAGATCTACAACTTTCATATTGATCATTTTTTAATCTGAAGACGTTTAGGCCCCCGATTTAGGCCTCAAAAAAAGTCACGCCGAATCCGGACGTCCGTATATATGTTCGGCGTGACTTTTTTCAGGACTCAAATCGAGTGTCTGACACGGGGCTTCACCCCTATGACCAAGCGCGACAGTACGTCAATACCCGACGGGCGAAGGCGGGCTTCGCCCGCCCCTCCTCCCTGACAATTATAATTAGTCAAACAATAATTGAACTCTCGAATGTCTTATTAAAAAATTTTTATTAAAGGTGTGTTTAACAATATAATTTAACTGTCGAATATATTGAATAAAATCTGCGTCGGGAGTTTTATGCAAAAGCTTTCATGGCATAATGGTTAAGGCTCGGGCTGGTAGCGGGCATGATGCAGACTGTGGCTAACCCGAGCTTGAAGTATTTTAAGCGTTATATAGGGGAAAATCACAATTTTACATAGGTTTAGGACACCGTAGTAGTAGGTTTAGGAGACCTAGTAAAATGTGGAGGGAGGGTGCGGTTTGATTGAGCTCGATCTGACGGCAATAGAATTATCAATTCATGATCAGACGGCTATTCTAATTTCGAACTCATGAGTTTATACTTCCTTTATAGCGGGTTCAAGTGATAACTCATCTCATATGTGAACTGTGCGAACTCCCTCATTTGGGCACAAAAATCGAAATGTAATATATGAATTTTGACTGGCTCGACGCGACCTACAACTTACATGTTGAACACTTTCTAATTTTGAATGTATGGGCCGGATTTTTGACCCGAAAATATTTGGGCGTCCTTAGTCTCGTTTTTTATATATTTTCGGGTCGAATATCCGGCTCATGCATGCAAAATTAGAAAGTGTTCAACATGTAAGTTGTAGATCGTGCCGAGTCAAAATTCATATATTACATTTTGATTTTGGTGCTCATATGAGGGAGTTCGCATATGAGAAGAGTTCTCACTTGAATCCGCATATATATATATATATAGGGCCGCGTTCATATGAGAAGAGAAATGCCGTGCGAACTCCCTCATTTGGGCACCAAAATGGACATGTAATATATGGATTTTGACTGGCTCGACGAGACCTACAACTTTCATGTTGAACACTTTTCTAATTTTGCACGGATTAGCCGGATTTTGGACCCGAAAATATCTGGGCGGAACGTGACTCGTTCCGCCCAGATATTTTCGGGTCCAAAATCCATATAATCCGTGCAAAATTAGGAAAAGTGTTCAACATGAAAGTTGTAGGTCTCGTCGAGCCAGTCAAAATCCATATATTACATGTTCATTTTGATGCCCAAATGAGGAAGTTCGCACAGTTCGCACGACATTTCTCTTCTCATATGAACGCGGCCCTATATATATATATATATATATATAGAGAGAGAGAGAGAGAGAGAGAGAGAGAGAGAGAGAGAGAGAGAGAGAGAGAGAGAGAGAGAGAGAGAGAGAGAGAGAGAGAGAGAGAGAGAGAGAGAGAGAGAGAGAGAGAGAGAGAGAGAGAGAGAGAGAGAGAGAGAGAGAGAGAGAGAGAGAGAGAGAGAGAGAGAGAGAGAGAGAGAGAGAGAGAGAGAGACACACACACACACACACACACACACACACGAGCATCTTCGCATGGGTTACGCCCGTGCTCGATGCTCTCGGGCGGCATTCAACCACATTCAGGCGGGCTTTGCCCGCCTCCGCACCTATGGCAAAGCGCGACAGTACCCGGTCAGCGACGGTGGGCTTCGCCCGCCCCCATATCTGAGACACGTTCTCACGAATCTGAGTGCACGCAAAAACGCGAGCTGAGCTACCTGCAAAACCGTCAGCGAAATACGCAATAGCAAATATAATCACAATCAAACACGCAAGCGTATATGTGGAAAACCCCCAAAACAGGGTAAAACTACGGGACGATCGGATTTCAATCCGAAAAGCCTCCACTATATAATGTTCAACAACACATGACTTTTCCCCCGCGATCCACAGATGGATCCTACAACTAACACAAATATAAAGACAAGAGAAAGATACAACTATACCGACAAAGACGACCAAGTCCGATTCAGAGTGACTCGCTCCAAACTAGTTCTTTGAATCCTTTGCAGTATTCTAAGATCTTCCAATATTGTGCCTAGTTGTCTGCCTACGTCGACACACAACGTCGTTGGCGCACTCTGATCAGTCCGCAACTTGTCAGTAGGTGGCCCCGCTCGAGGCTCAGATGTCTCGTCGCCAAAGTTCACTGAGGCTAAGATGCCTCCTTACGCTGACCGCCGCTAGCTGCAGATGTGACCCCAATAGTACGCCCGAGTAAATATGACCGTTGCACACCGCTGTTCTTTGCGCCAAGGTGCGCACTCAGAAATTGGCCTCTGCCAACGCCACTCCGGCTCCGCCCAAATCGGCCTCCGCTTACGCTGCTCCCCCGCACACGTGCACCACCACCCCGCCACACAAATATGGCACCACCACAGCCTCCTCAACGACACCATAAAAGGAATATTCGAGCAGTGGCGGAGCCAGAAATATTGAAGCGTGGGGGCACATGACACTTAGAATATGAAAAAAAAAATAACAAATAAAAAACTGCTCAATAAAAATGTTAATTATAGAATAAAACTAACATTAATACATGAAAAATACATAAAAATACATTAAACATTCTCTCTTTTTTTGAAGGGAGGATACATCTTCTAAATTTTATTTTTTGAAATTCTTGTGAAATATCTTCATCATCAATTGTATCAAACACTTCATTCTCAATATAAGTAACCAAACAATCATTAAACCATTCATTTCCTAATCTGTTGCGAAGATCTTCTTTAATCAAGCTCATTGCAGAAAATGATTTTTCAACTATAGCCGTTGCAACTGGTAATGTTAAACACAATGTCAATAGTAAATAAACTTCAGGATAACTCATGTCCTTCTTATGTTTAACCATTTTTGAGCAAGTTCACTAAGTTCATTTAACTCAAAAAAATCTTCATGAGTTGACATATCATAAAACCAATTTATTAGTTGACTTTCAAACATTAAAAGAGTTTTTACATTAAACTCTATCGGATAAAAATGAGCCAACTCAATTAATTTATCTCTATTGAAAGCAACAAATGAATCTTGAGGATTGAAGCAAGCCATGTTTGAAATCAACTGAATATTATCATTATTAAAATGATCATTCAGCTCTTGGTATTGAGAGTCAATCATTGTGAAAAGCAACTCAACCTTATAAAAATGTAGATTAGATCTCTTTTGAACCTCTTGTTTGCTTCTTGCAGGATGTAAGTAATTATCTTCCATCTTTGGAATCTCAATTTCATATTTTTCAAAAAACATAGATGTTTCAGTGACTAATTGTACAAAAGCACTATCTGTTCTTAGGTCTTGAAGTCTCTTTTTTGTAATATTAACAAAACACATGACATTTAATAGGTCTTGATCTTTTCTTTGCAAAGCTTAAGATAACTCAAATGTAATCCCCAACATTGCCTTCATCATATGCAATGTAAAAGCGAACTCAAAGCAATCTATCTCTTTTAAAATATTATAGGCCCCGGTACTAGTTTCTCTAAATGAAGTGTCTTCATTTAAAACATTAAGCAAAGCTTCGATAAAAGGAAATAATGAAATGATATTAAGAATTGTACCATAATATGAATTCTAACGGGTGTCTCCATGTCGCTTTAAATTCCATTCTTGATTTAAGCCACGTCCTGTCTCAATTGTACCCAAGGCGATGCCTTCATTTATTTTCATAGCTTGTGTTTCTCAAAAAATCGTTTGCCTTTTACATGAAGAACTAACAACATTAATTAAGATGTGTAAAAAATCAAAAAAAAAGTATTCATCTTTGTGTCCTTTTGCAACTTTAATCAGTGTTAGTTGAAGCTGATGAGCAAAACAATGTATATAATAAGCAAATTTATTTTCTGCCAATATCAAACTTTTAAGTCTATTAAACCGTCCACTCATATTGCTAGCACCATCATTGTTGAAGCCAAAAATAACCCCAACGAATGTTCACGAACCAAAGTGCAACCGATGCCTACTTCTCTCCAACCTCGACCCCTGACTGGCTGCTAAGGCCCTAAAACAGACCCAATGCCTCAGCTGGGAGGTCCCGCCACACACCCGGAAGATCTCTGAGAGCTTCCCCTCCAAAGCCAAATGCTGGGCTGGGAGCTCCTCAGAAGGCACTAGAGTTAGAGGGAAAATGAAAAAGCCTGCCTTCCAAAGAGCCCCTATGGGTCTTTTTATAGTCTTCTTTTGGCCTGAAAATACTGAAATACCCCTGAAGGGTCTGCCAATAGCCAAATCCCGCTGTCCTATCAAGGGCATTTGGGTAATTTTACCTCGGGATAATAATAAAATAATCTCCTCTGGACTCCGGGTCCCACCCCGTGGGCCCACTTGGCGAGACCCCCGACCTAGAAGGCTCTCGCTGGGTCCCCTCTAGGCCCGCCTTGGCGAGAGCTTCTGCCAGGAAGGTTCTCGCGCTAGGTTCACCTATGGCCTTCTCGCCTGCCCTGGGCGGGAGCTTCCCTAAGGCGGGAGCTTCCGTAGTCAGGCCCTCTGCATCGGTCGGTCGACGATCTCTCCTGCCGAGAGCTCGACTATCTGCCCTGGTTGGTCGACGATCTCTCCTGCCGAGAGCTCGACTATCTGCCCTGGTTGGTCGACGATCTCTCCTGCCGAGAGCTCGACTATCTGCCCTGGTTGGTCGACGATCTCTCCTGCCGAGAGCTCGACTATCTGCCCTGGTTTCCTCAGCTTTCGCCTGCCCTTGGCGAGAGCTCCTACAGGACGAGAACTCCCCAAGTATGCCTTAGGGTTAACCCAAGGCTAGCCTGAGACTAGCCCAATCCTGACCACTGAAGCCTTTGGGTCTCTCCCAGCGAATATGGGGTTGTACACAATCCCCGCTCTTTTCGAGCTAGCCCTGCGCTCGACAAGACAAGTCCAACCCCCAAAATATTCGCTGGACACGTGCCAGCTAACCAGGGGAATCTTTTGGTGGGTCCTACTGCGGCTATAAATATGCACCGATAGGCGACCATATGCCTCGCCCTTGAAATACTGTTTTTCGACTGAGCTCTCGCCCCAGGGATTTTTGCGCGAGCTTACCATGCATCCCAAACGTGCTGCCAAACCACTTCCGCAAGACCTCCAAGACCGGTTAGCCGCTGCCCAAGCGCGGGCCTTGGCTAACTGTGCGGCGGTGGCTCCATGGTTAGCGAGAAAGACTTCAACCGCCGGGCCTTCCGAGCCGAAGAAGAAGGAAAAGAAGAGGGCGAAGGTGGTCCGGCGGGACCTTTCTCGCGAGAACAGGGATCCTCCTTCCCCCACTCCCAATCCTGCGGGGGATCCTTCCCCGCAGAAGGTAAGCCTTTCAACCGTGCCTACCGAGCTGACTATGTACTAGGTCCGATGATTAAAGTAAGCTTTCGCAGGAACCCGCTCCTAACGATGACGCCGAGATCCCGCCAAGTTCTTCGAACCTGCCCGCTCATTCCCCCAAGGACCAAACACGGGTCTCGGAGAGGATTCCTCCAGCCGAGACCGGAACGATAGGTACATTTTCCCTTGTCAATATTTCAACCCGACCCTTTCTTTTCTGAACTGTCTTCTCGCAGTGCCAACTCCCGCCGACCCGGGTCTAACCACCTGGGAAGATGAAGCGAGAACCGTTGACGTGCCTCCTTCGGCGGCCAATCCTATCCTGCAGGCGGGAGGGGCGGCTTCTGAACCTTCCGCTATTCTCAAGGATGCTGATCGTCCCTTAAGAGAAGACAACTCCCCTCATGCTTCCGGCCAGGCCGGGATCATCGTGCGCAAGCCATTTCTCCGGGGCTGGGCAAGCCTCTCCACCTCCTCTACGGAACCAACGGAGGGGTTGGGCCTTCTCGCCCAACGTCGCTTGACGGTTCTCGCCCTACCGCAGGTATGCGAGACCTTTTAAAACCGCTGATCGCCATGCCTTAACCAAAATTCTCGCACGTTTCTTTCGCAGGTGATCCTGGCTTGTGGTCGGGAGTCAATGAGGAAGGAGAAGAAGAGGAAGAAGAAGAGGAGGAAGAAGAGGATGAAGAGTCCCCTCTCCCTTCGTCTGGTGAGATAGAAGAAACCTTGAACAGCGCTGGGAGCGCGAAGGGGAGACGGAGGAAGATCTCGGTCATTTTGGCCAAGCTTATCCGGCGAGACCGTGCCCATGCTGCCGCGGCGAAAGCATTCCGCGAATCCGTGGAGCAAAGGCTGGAGGCTCTGGAGCGGGATTTCTTCTTGGGCGAGACTGATTGCCCGGGAGGGCCTTCTGCCGAGTCTTCGCCAGGGAGGTGCATCTCGCAGATCCGGGATCACGCCAGGCGGATAAACCTTGGGTGTACCACCCTATCGTCTTACTTCAACCCGTTGGCGCCCCCAAGAACTAGGCGGCGAGAACGAGGATGATGGAGCTGGAAGCCCTATTAGCCTTCCCGCTTTGAATCTCAATGTATCTCTTTTATCAATGTATCTGTAATAAACATTACCGTTAATTAAGTTTATCTAGCTTGCGCTAGCGAGGATCTCGCTGTTACCCATGTCTCTCTTTTCTTTTTCTTTTTATTGCTCTGCGAGGCTTTTTAAATTAAGACGCTTACACCAATCTAGGATGCTTGCGCCAATCTAGGAGGCTTATGCCAATCTAGGAGGCTTACGCCAATCTAGGAGGCTTACGCCAATCTAGGAGGCTTACGCCAATCTAGGAGGCTTGCGCCAATCCATATAGTTGCGTCGAAACCCGGAACGACCGTTGACCGCTGCCATCCCGAGGGGGAAAATCGAGGCGCCGTTAGCCCGGATTCTGACAGCTGTACTCCGCTGTTACTTTCTCTCTATGTCGGATGGATCCCTGATGATTATGATTCCCTATAAATAGAGAAGTCTACCAACCGCATTTACTTCTTCGATCCGGAACCTCAGCCTTCCTTCCTTGCTCTCGCGCTCTTGTTTCCGCTTCGACCTCTTTTCAGCTCTCGCTCTCGCTCGCAAACCCACCATGCCTGGCGAGAACAAGGGTCGCGCCCATTGCGCGGAAGCTTTCCAAAAACACCTTTTCCCTTCCTGCAAGCTCACCCTCGACGAATATAACCTGATCGTTGACCGCTACATTCCCGCCGGCTTCTCGGCGCGGAACCCGGGTAATCACGATAGGGTGAATACTCCGGAGGCGGGAGAGCTCGCCATCCCCCTCGAGCACTTCGAGGTGGGCTTCCGCCTTCCCCTTTGGCCGGAGGTTCGGCTTGCTCTTCGCTACTATGGGGTGGTTCCCGCCCAACTGAACCCGAACTCGGTCGCGATCCTTATAGCATTCATATGCTATATGCGATCCGAGAGGATCGAGTTCAGTTTGCCCATCTTTCGGAAGCTATTCAACTTCCGCGCCAAGGGGGGGTGGTTTTCTTCTCCGGGCAACAGCTCGAGGTTACCGGTCTCGCCAACAAGCACCATCACTGGGGCGAGAAATTCGTCTATGTCAGCGGGGACTTCGGCAACGTCGCGCTTCAGCCCGTTCAGTACGAGGACGCCGCCTACAAACCGCCTACTCTGGGATCGCGCGAGAGCGCAATCCTGGAATTCTTTGGGACCAAGGAGTTCGATGTTCCCTTTCTCAGGCGAGACGTCGACTCCCTCCCACTCGTTCACTCGGGCGAAGGTACGGTCTCACTTCAGATTCCCTCTTTTATCAAGGATTTTCTTGCGCTGAAGTGTTTTAACTTTGCAGGAGAGCGGGAGGTCCCTCTGCGCCAACCCTTCGCTGAAGGCCGGGGTGTCGAGGGTCTGGCCGCGAGAGGCTCCCTTGCGCTCGCGGAAGCTAGCGCCAGCGCCTGCCGAGACGATCCAGCCGCTCCTGTGCCGCCATTAGCCAAGAAGCGGAAGGTCACCCTTCCTCCTCTCCGAACGCTGAAGAGGCCCAAACCTTCTGCTCTCGAGAAGGGGAAAGCCCCGGCCGTCTCGCCTGTCCAACCCCTTCCCGCAGGCAGCTCCTTCGAAGCGATCCTCCAAAGGGCCAACGAGATGGATGCCGCCGCCAAGAGCCGCGCCGAGGTTTCCACCGGTAACCCACCAGCCGCAAGCGAGGCTGGGGGAGAAGTGCTCGCCGCCGAAACCTCCGTCCGAGCTCCGCCCCGGGAGGTGCCGAAAGGGCACAGGAACTTTGGTTTCGGCATGAAGTACGCCGATGCGGAGGGGAAGCCTCAGATGGAATGGGACCCCGAGTCAAATTCGATCAAGGTTACGACGCTCCTCCCCAGCTGGGCGGAGGGGGAAGATGTGACCGGCGAGGCCTTCGCGCTTGGATATGGCCTTTACAGCCGAGAGGATGCCAGCGTGTTTGACCAGATGTCTACCCGCCTTCTAGCCTTCGATGCCATCCGGGCTCTATTGCGCGGGTTCGAGCTTGCGCATATGTGTGCGCGCCGAAGCATCACCCTCGACAAGAATTTCACCGATATGCGCAAGGCAAGGGAAGATGCGGTGGCTCGAGCGCACACCGCGGGAGAAGAACTCGCGAGAGCTCAACAGGAGCTTGCGGATGCTCGACTGGCGCTGTCTCTACGGCCCGCGACCGAGGTAAGCGAGACCCTCCTGAGCCCTTGCTCTCGTTTCTCAAAGTTACGGCTTGTGCGATGTTTCCAGACTGAGCTCTTTTTTCACAAGATTCTGCCCAAGTCAAGGAGTTGCGCGCAGAGCTGGCCAACGCGCGCTGCGAGAGCGTCCTCCTGAGGGAACAGCTTCGCGCTGAGATGGCGAAGGTCCCGCCTCCGGAGCTAGATGCGAGGCTGCGGAGTCGTTATCTCTCGGAGTATGACGTTGACAAGCTGCTGCAAGGCAACGCGCAGGCAACCGTCAAGCTGACGCTCGAGACGCTGCGAGACGTTAAGCTGCTTCGGGAGGACGGCGCGACCATCGACGCTCGCCAACTCCTTCCTTGGCTCTACGATCCAGTTCCCAAACCTCCGGGCGCGCCGAACTCGCCTCCCTCAGACACCCCGAGGTCTTCTACCGCCGCTGGCGAGACATCTGAAGCGAGCTCTGGCGATGATTTAAGCGAGAGCACCAGCGGGAGTTACAGCGCGTCCCCCTAAGCTTTTCTTTTCTTTTTGTTTCTCTTGTAATGAGCGAGAGGCTCTAACTTTTGTAATTAATTTTATGTAAAGTAATGTTTCATCTTTCATTGTTAGTGTGTGCTTGAGAGCATATTATTCTGCCGAATGGCTTCCGCGCGAGCTTCCGCCGAGACCCTTAGTCTCTTTAGGGTAATCTTTCTCAGAGATCAGTTAGGCAGGAACCTCGCGTCGCCAATTAAGTCGTCTTGCCCAGGTCCGCCGGGAGCCTCCTTTTGCGAGAACCCCCTTTGACCGAGACCTTTACTGGCCGAGACCTTTGAGCCGAGACCCTTACTGGCCGAGACCTTTGAGTCGAGACCCTTACTGGCTGAGACCTCTGAGCCGAGACCCTTAGGGCCTTGCCTCCGGTCTAGGCCAGGGCCCTGCTCATATATTTTTCCGACCAATTAAACCCCTACCCCACCGGCGAGCCGTCGGACCCGCTAGCTTGTATGGGAGCCTGCATAGTGGGTCTACCGGGGTTTGAGCCGAGCTCGTTGTAATGTAGTAACTACCAACCAAGAACCAAGGATCGAAAAGTCAAGGACTCCACCTATCCCCCGCAGGCGAGCCTTCGGACCTGCCAGCTTGATAGGAGCCTGCGCAGCGGGTCAACCTGGGGCCGAGCCGAGCTCGGGGTGTCGTAGAAGTGGCTAAGAACAAAGTATCGCAAGAGCCAACCTTTCCCCCACATGCGAGCCTTTGGACCTGCCAGCTTGATGAGAGCCTGCGCAGCGGGTCTACCTTGGGCCGAGCCGAGCTCGGGGTGTCATAGAAGTGGCTAAGAACAAAGTATCGCAAGAGCCAACCTTTCCCCCACATGCGAGCCTTCGGACCTGCCAGCTTGATGAGAGCCTGCGCAGCGGGTCTACCTTAGGCCGAGGCGAGCTCGGGGTGTCGTAGAAGTGGCTAAGAACAAAGTATCGCAAGAGCCAACCTTTCCCCCACAGGCGAGCCTTCGGACCTGCCAGCTTGATGAGAGCCTGCGCAGCGGGTCTACCTGGGGCCGAGCCGAGCTCGGTGTGTTGATGCAGATAACCAAACCTCTCCCCCACAGGCGAGCCTTCGGACCTGCCAGCTAGATGAGAGCCTGCGCAGCGGGTCTACCTTGGGCCGAGCCGAGCTCGGGGTGTTGATGAAGATAACCAAACCTCTCCCCCACAGGCGAGCCTTCGGACCTGCCAGCTAGATGAGAGCCTGCGCAGCGGGTCTACCTGGGGCCGAGCCGAGCTCGGGGTGTTGATGAAGATAACCAAACCTCTCCCCCACAGGCGAGCCTTCGGACCTTCCAGCTAGATGAGAGCCTGCGCAGCGGGTCTACTTGGGGCCGAGCCGAGCTCGGGGTGTTGATGAAGATAACCAAACCTCTCCCCCACAGGCGAGCCTTCGGACCTGCCAGCTAGATGAGAGCCTGCGCAGCGGGTCTACCCGGGGCCGAGCCGAGCTCGGGGTGTTGATGAAGATAACCAAACCTCTCCCCCACAGGCGAGCCTTCGGACCTGCCAGCTAGATGAGAGCATGCGCAGCGGGTCTACCCGAGGCCGAGCCGAGCTCGGGGTGTTGATGCAGATAACCAAACCTCTCCCCCACAGGCGAGCCTTCGGACCTGCCAGCTAGATGAGAGCCTGCGCAGCGGGTCTACCTGGGGCCGAGCCGAGCTCGGGGTGTTGATGAAGATAACCAAACCTCTCCCCCACAGGCGAGCCTTCGGACCTGCCAGCTAGATGAGAGCCTGTGCAGCGGGTCTACCTGGGGCCGAGCCGAGCTCGGGGTGTTGATGAAGATAACCAAACCTCTCCCCCACAGGCGAGCCTTCGGACCTGCCAGCTAGATGAGAGCCTGCGCAGCGGGTCTACCTGGGGCCGAGCCGAGCTCGGGGTGTTGATGAAGATAATCAAACCTCTCCCCCACAGGCGAGCCTTCGGACCTGCCAGCTAGATGAGAGCCTGCGCAGTGGGTCTACCTGGGGCCGAGCCGAGCTCGGGGTGTTGATGAAGATAACCAAACCTCTCCCCCACAGGCGAGCCTTCGGACCTGCCAGCTAGATGAGAGCCTGCGCAGCGGGTCTACCCGGGGCCGAGCCGAGCTCGGGGTGTTGATGCAGATAACCAAACCTCTCCCCCACAGGCGAGCCTTCGGACCTGCCAGCTAGATGAGAGCCTGCGCAGCGGGTCTACCTGGGGCCGAGCCGAGCTCGGGGTGTTGATGAAGATAACCAAACCTCTCCCCCACAGGCGAGCCTTCGGACCTGCCAGCTAGATGAGAGCCTGCGCAGCGGGTCTACCTGGGGCCGAGCCGAGCTCGGGGTGTTGATGAAGATAACCAAACCTCTCCCCCACAGGCGAGCCTTCGGACCTGCCAGCTAGATGAGAGCCTGCGCAGCGGGTCTACCCGGGGCCGAGCCGAGCTCGGGGTGTTGATGCAGATAACCAAACCTCTCCCCCACAGGCGAGCCTTCGGACCTGCCAGCTAGATGAGAGCCTGCGCAGCGGGTCTACCTGGGGCCGAGCCGAGCTCGGGGTGTTGATGAAGATAACCAAACCTCTCCCCCACAGGCGAGCCTTCGGACCTGCCAGCTAGATGAGAGCCTGCGCAGCGGGTCCACTGAGGTCCATTCCCCAAATGGCGAAGGGCCATGGCGCCGTGATGCTTCGAAGCCTTTGGGCGGGCAAGAGCTGGAGGGGAGCATGTACTTGGCACTTCCGACACCTCCTTGCGAACTCAGCTGTATCCTTCCTTAAAGTCTGCCAGAAATATCCTTGCCTTATCACCCTTGCTTCCAATGTCCTTCCCCCTGAATGACTGCCGCATTCTCCAGAATGCACTTCTTCCAGGACCCTCGGGACTTCCTCCTCGGTTACGCATCTCGCGAGGAGTTCTGACAACATCTTCCGATGCAAGCTCCCTTCCAGCATCAGGTAATGAGCCGCCTTGTGCCTGAAGCTCTTTGCATCCTTGACTTCTTCCGACAGTTCTCCTGTGGTCAAGAAGGTCACCAACGGATCTACCCATGAGGACCGCCGATTCACCTCCATCAACTCTCCCTCTTCAATGGCTGGTCGGAACAGTTCGGTTAGGGTACCTCCTCCCCGAGGCCCGAACTTCGCCAATCGATCGGCTGCCGTGCTTTCCTCCCTGGGAACATGTTGAATAGAAAAAGAACGGAAACCTCCAATGATAGTTCTTACCTTTGATAGATATCTCGCGAGGGTAGGCTCCCGGGCCTCGAACTCCCCTCGGATCTGCGATGCCACCACCATTGAGTCTGTGAAGGCCTCCACATCCTGAATTTCCAACTCCTTTGCCAGTCGGAGACCGGCTATCACGGCTTCGTACTCCGCCTGATTATTGGTTACAGGGAAGTGGAAGGCCACTGCTTGCTCTATGGTAACCCCCTGGGGACTTACCAGCACCACACCTCCTCCCAGGGAGTGCCTTCCTGAGGCTCCATCGACCATCATCTTCCATGCCTCCGACGGCCTCGGCTCTTCTTCCTCGGCCTCGGTGACATAATCTGCCAAAAAGTCCGCCACGGCTTGGGCTTTGATGGAGAGCCTTGGAACAAATGAAATGTCAAACTCGCTTAGCTCGATGGACCACTTTGCCAACCTTCCTGAATGTTCCACCCCCTCGAAGACCTTGCGAAGAGGATGATCGGTTACCACCCTAATCGAGTGCGCCTGAAAGTAAGGGCAGAGCTTCCTAGCCGAGACGACCAAAGCATACGCTAGCTTCTCCAGGATGGGGTATCGGAGCTCTGCCTTTTTCAAGATTCGGCTGACATAATAGACGGGTAACTGCTTCTTCCCCTCCTCCCTAACCAAGACGGAGCTCACTGCCTCTCCCCCCACTCCGAGATACAAGGCTAGGTCCTCCCCTTCCCTTGGGCTTTGAAGTAACGGAGCTTGGGAGAGTTGTCTCTTCAGCCCCTGAAATGCCTCTTCACACTCGGCCGTCCATTCGAATACTTGGTTACCACGAAGTACTTTAAAGAAAGAGGAACATCTATCCCCTGACCGAGAGAGGAACCTGCTTAGCCCGGCCAACTTCCCGGTCAAGCGCTGGACCTCCTTGGCGCTGCGAGGCGATTCCAGGTCTAGGATAGCCTTAGCCTTATCGGGGTTAGGTTCTACCCCTGCGGGAGTCAAGAGGTGTCCGAGGAATTTCCCACGACTAGCCCCAAAGACGCACTTCAAGGGATTCAGCCTCATCTTGAACCTTCGCAGGGTGGCAAACGTCTCCTCCAAGTCCCGCAAGTGGAAATCAACACACTTACTCTTGACCATGAGGTCGTCCACGTAGACCTCCAGGTTCCTTCCCCTTTGATCTCGAAAGATTCGATCCATCATGCGTTGGTATGTCGCCCCTGCGTTCTTCAATCCGAAGGGCATCATCTTATAGATGAAGCATCCCTCTCTCGTGATGAAGGAAACATCCTTGACATCAGGAGGGTGCATCCGGATCTGGTGGTAACCTGAAAATGCATCTAAAAAACTCATAAGAGAAAAACCAACGGCTGAGTCAACCAGCGCGTCGATTCGAGGCAAGGGGTAGCAATCCTTGGGACATGATTTATTTAATAAAGAAAAATCAACACACATGCGCCATTTTTCTCCTTCCTTCTTTACCATTACCACGTTGGAGATCCAGCCTGGATACTGGATCTCTGAGATGAAGCCTGCGTCCAGGAGCTTTTTGACCTCCTCTCGGATGGGGGCTTCCAGCTTGGTGGCGATGGCCCTCATCTTTTGGCGTATGGGGCGGGCTCTGGGATCCAGGTTCAAGCGATGACAGGCCACGTCCGCGTCGATGCTCGACATGTCTGCCGCGCTCCAAGCGAAGATGTCGACGTTGCTTTGGATGCAGGCTCGCATCCGCTCCTGATCCTCGAGGCTCAAGCCTCCGCTGATCCGAATCTTTTGCACCTCCCCCGCTCTTGTAAGCACCTCCATCTCCACCACTTCTTCGGCCGGCTCCAGCCCCGACCGCTCCCAACTTACCCTTGCCTCTTCCTGCTCAAACTCGAGCTCCTCTCCCCCAACCTCAACAACTTCCATCGCCTCCTCCAGGCTCTCCTCCTGCCTCTGCTCTTCTTCACCCATCACTACTCTCGCCTCTTTTAGGTTGATCTCCTCCACCTCTGCCAACTCCTCAACAACCTCCATCGCCTCTCCCAGGCTTATCTCCCCTTTCTCAACCCCTTCCTGCTCAGCCATCTCCTTCTCCAACTCCTCTGCCTCCGCCATCCATGACACGGTGTTAACCGCCGTCACATAGCATTGCCTTGCCATCTTCAGATCCCCCCTGATCCTAACCTGCACCCCTCCATTATTGAACTTGAGGCATTGGTGGTATGAGGAGGGTACGCAGCGAAAGGCGCTGATGAGGGGGCGTCCAAAGATGGCATTGTAACTACTCGGGGCGTCCACGATCACAAACCGACAGTTCCGTGAGACGCCCCCAAGCCTTACATGCAGGCCTACTCCTCCTTCCACTTCTTTCCTTTCTCCGGAGAAGCCAAAAAGCGGTCTATCAGAAGCCAGGACCCTTTTTCCTTCCACCCTCATCTCATCGAAGGCCTTCTTGAAGATCACATTCACCGAGCTCCCATTGTCCACCAGTATCCGGGAGACGGTGTAGTTCTCCACCGCTGTCTGGATCACAAGCGCGTCGCAGAACGGATCCTCGTAGTCTGGCATATCCGCGGATGAGAAAGTGATCTTCTCCTCTGGGGGGGGGGGAGCCTGGGAGGTCGAGGCGACCCCTCGGCGGAACATGGTTTGAAGGCTCCCCTTGCGGGTTGCCTCGATCCCCACTCCCCCATGGATCACTCCGATCCCTCCTCGGGTCCCCACGTCAATCCTGTCTTCACATCTGTCCTCAACCTCTTCCCGCTGCACTTCAACGATCCTTACAGGCGGATCCTGCCTTCCGACCCCTCTGGCCCCTCTAATCTCCAGAAACTCTGGGCAGGTGGCCGTTGCATGACCTTCCTCCTGATGGAAGTCACAATAAGGCAACGCCACCCTGCCCCCTCTTCCTTCTCCTCCTCCCCTTCTTCCGGCTCCCCGAAATCTTCTTCCTCTTCCCCTTCCTACCTCCATAGCCTCCTGCGGCGGTGGAAAATTACCCCTTGGTCCTTGTCGCCATCCTCCCTGCTCCAGCCTTCTTTGCTCCCGGAAGTTATCTCTTCCCTGAAGTCCTCCTTGGCCCTGGGGGCGACCCTCCTGAGGCCTCCAACCCAGTCGGTTGTTCGGCTCCCTGGCCCCCCCATGCTGCTGTCCCTGCCCTCGGGGCTCTTCTCTTCTCCTATCTTCCCTCGGCTCCCTCTGCTCTCTCTGTTCTCTCTGCCTTCCCACTACCGGCTCCTTCACATCATCCTCGGCCAACCTCGCCAGCTTCCTTGCAAACGCAGGGTTTGCCCTCTCGAAGTCTATCTCCTTCGCCGCCCTCTCCATGAGCTCCTCAAAAGAGAGAGGGGGCACTCTCTTCAATTCCATGCTGAAAAACCCTGGTCTCGGCCCCAGGGTGAAAGCAAGCATTAACGCATACCCTGGGACCTCCTGGACCAAGAGAATCTCCTCTTGGAAACGGTCCACATAGTGACCCAGCGTCTCCTCCGGCTTCTGCCTCACTGCAAACAGGCACTCAGCCTCCTTCTTCCTTTTCTTCGAAGTTGAGAACCTCAACAGAAAACCCCTACGCAGATCCTCAAAGCTGTAGATGGAACTCGCCGGCAACCGGTGGAACCAGTCCCTGGCCTTCTCTTTCAGAGTGATGGCAAAAAGCCTACACTTGAAGGCATCCGACATTTGTCTGATGGACACCACGTCATCGAACCATTGCACGTGCTGAACCGGGTCATCCTTCCCGGTGTAGTAGGTCATGTCCGGCTCCCGGAACCCCTCCGGCACTGGGGCCGAGACGATGAGCTCACTAAAGGGGGTCTCGCCTCCCGCCTGGCGAGAAGGCGCGTCTCGCGACCTCGGTTGGCTGGACCGATCCGCGAGACCATGCCCAGGGAAGAGTTCCCGCACCGTCGCCTCCTTCTCGCCCAGATCCGCCGGAAGCTCCTTCTCGAGACGCTGGCCTGGGAAAAGCTCCCGCGCGGCTACGTCCCTCTCGCCTGCCTCTACCGGGACCTCCTTCTCGGGGCGCTGCCCTGGAGCATTCTCGCCTAGCAGCGGAACCACCTCCACCGGAACCTGCGGCGTCTCCCACTCATTCCTTGCCGAGAAGGCCAAGTTGATCGTCTGCATGACTTCTCGCCTGAAGTCCTCAAACATCTTCTTCGTCGCCTCGTCCACCCGGGTGGGGGATCCTCCTGCGCCTGATCCTTCACCTTCGCCTCCTGCCATGGGACTTAACTCGAGATTTTCTTACATCGGCTGCTTCCACGCTCACCGCACCAGAACTGTTGAAGCCAAAAATAACCCCAACGATTGTTCACGAACCAAAGTGCAACCGATGCCTACTTCTCTCCAACCTCGACCCCTGATTGGCTGCTAAGGCCCTAAAACCGACCCAATGCCTCAGCTGGGAGGTCCCGCCACACACCCGAAAGATCTCTGAGAGCTTCCCCTCCAAAGCCAAATGCTGGGCTGGGAGCTCCTCAGAAGGCACTAGAGTTAGAGGGAAAATGAAAAAGCCTGCCTTCCAAAGAGCCCCTATGGGTCTTTTTATAGTCTTCTTTTGGCCTGAAAATACTGAAATACCCCTGAAGGGTCTGCCAATAGCCAAATCCCGCTGTCCTCCCAAGGGCATTTGGGTAATTTTACCTCGGGATAATAATAAAATAATCTCCTCTGGACTCCGGGTCCCACCCCGTGGGCCCACTTGGCGAGACCCCCGGCCTAGAAGGCTCTCGCTGGGTCCCCTCTAGGCCCGCCTTGGCGAGAGCTTCTGCCAGGAAGGTTCTCGCGCTAGGTTCACCTATGGCCTTCTTGCCTGCCCTGGGCGGGAGCTTCCCTAAGGCGGGAGCTTCCGTAGTCAGGCCCTCTGCATCGGTCGGTCGACGATCTCTCCTGCCGATAGCTCGACTATCTGCCCTGGTTGGTCGACGATCTCTCCTGCCGAGAGCTCGACTATCTGCCCTGGTTGGTCGACGATTTCTCCTGCCGAGAGCTCGACTATCTGCCCTGGTTTCCTCAGCTTTCGCCTGCCCTTGGCGAGAGCTCCTACAGGACGAGAACTCCCCAAGTATGCCTTAGGGTTAACCCGAGGCTAGCCTGAGACTAGCCCAATCCTGACCACTAAAGCCTTTGGGTCCCTCCCAGCGAATATGGGGTTGTACAATCATAACCCTGACCACGAATCTTTGGTAAACTCAAATCATATATAGCAAATAGTGAATCAATTAACTGTTCAAGTGATAGAGCACTAGTATTTGAAACATAAATCATAACCAAGAATCTTTCAATTACAAAACCATTCTTATTTACATATCGCATGACAACACTCATTTGCTCTTTAGTTGAAACATCCCGAGCCTCGTCAACCAATAAAGAGAAAAATGAATCTCCAATATCTTTGATTATTGCCTTTGTTGTTAAACTTGTCATTACATTATAAATTTGCTTTTGAATTTCAGAAGAAGATATTTTTATATTTTTCAGGAGCATTGAGCAAAACTACTCTTTTAATTTCATCATTAGAAAATGAATGAAATTTTAATAGTTCCAAAAAATTTCCTCTGTTTAAAGATTCTTTGCTTTTATCATGACCACGAAAAGCTAACCCTTATCTTAGAAGAAATCTGATACAAGATACACTGACACTTAATCTTATACGGTAGTCAATTTCATTTTGTACATTTCTCTTGTCAAAAGCTATGTCTATATGTTTTTTTATTCATTAAATCTTCAGATGTTACCTTACATTTATTATGCACACTCAAATTATCTCCAATTTGCATAATCAAATGTTCTTTCTTCTTTCAATTTGAAAAACCACATTCAACAAATGTTTTATGACCACCACCCATATCTCCAAACTCAAAAGCAAAAAGATAACAAAATAAACAGAAAACTGCATCTTTTGCTTCACTATATTCCAACCATTGAGCATAAATCTTTTCTGTATAACATTTTGCACGAAATCTACGAGTTTTGTCTTGAGTAGTAGTCTTAGTAGCACGATACTCTTTAAGAATTGGCTGGTTTGGACTTTTAATTAAATATGATCATCGAATATTTTCTCTCTCAATCAGATCTTTAGAGATATTGTAAAGAGGAGGCCTTAAACCTGGATCCGATATTATTGCATCTTTTCTATGAGTAATTGGAGTTGAAGTTGGAGTTGGTGTTGGAGTTGCAATTGAAGTTAACCCTTGTCGTTTAGTTTGTATAATAAACTTATCCATTTTCCTATATGATAGTCAATAAAAAAAAGTAAAATGGATAAGGGTCAAGATAAAGTTTGCATATGTTTTTGACAAAATAGTATAAGATTTAAGATCCGTGAACACCAAATTGTTTAAAACTGAAAAGATAATAAGGAATATTGGAATAATAGAGTGATTCATGACCATGAACACCAAATAGTAAAAAGATTTCAGATCAAGTTTTGATGGCCGAAATAAGGAATAAAAGAATGATAATGTGATACCTGCTTGAAGCCCGTTAGCTCACGGCTGTCGGACTGTCGGAGAAGAAGGTCAGGAGGGAGATGTCGGTCGAGTCACCGGACACCAATCAAGGCGCCTGTTGGGGAAGGAGATGGTCGTCGTAAAAGAAACGAGATGGCGGTTTATAAATACTCTAAACCCTAGAATAGACAGTGGCTTATATATAAACCGATGTCTATTCTTCAGGGTAGAATAGACAACGGTTTATATATAAACTGCTGTCTATTCCCATAATTTTTTAAAAAAAGGCACGTGCACGACTGTGTCTTAAGGTGGGTTCGCCTATGCCTGAACCAGACCAGAAGACGCGTGGGGGCACGGGCCTCCACAGGTCCCTTCGAACCTCCACCCTTGTCCTCAGCGCCTCTACCCTCGCGACAATCGCCGACGTCAAACCTCAACTCCTTGCGGCCTCAATAGCTTTCAACCAACTCTAACTCCGCCCCACACGCTGTCACTTGGTTTGGCCTTGGCGCCGCCCAAAGTTGTTGGCGAGAAAGGCCACGCCCGGACATGAAAGAGGAAGAGTAGAAAGATTGAGATCTTACTTTGCACAGGAGACTTGATCAGAGAACCGGACGACAATGGGGAAAATTACATGCGACACTGTTCTATTGATTTTTCATGGGAGAGGGAGAGAGACTCACGGGCACCACTCCTTAGTTTTTTTTCTTTTATAACAGTGGTTGTACGGGTAGATTTATGAATATTTTTATATCTTCTTGTCTCATCTCTCTCTCCATATGTAATCATATATTATATATTATAAGATGAGCAATCCAATCTTTATATAAATGCCACTATTTCTTCTAATCTGATGACAAATCGTGCCTAATGTTGTCATGACTCAATTCATCTCATTACGAACCTCTCGACGTCCATCGTCGTGAGTTTTATCCACCTAGGAGAAAATCCAAACCCAACAATATCAAATATACATTATTCAGTTATTACTATATTCTCATTCAAAATTATATACATTATAGTACATAATGTAATATTACTCTCCTTTCTCTATATACGTTATAGTACATAATGTTATATTATTCTCCTTTCTCTCTCTCCCCCATCTGTCTCTCCAACCTCTTATAATGTCAGTTGGGCCCCACCTATTGGATTCCGTCTGATACCTCTCTTATATATATTATTATATAACCTCTTACCTCTCTTTATATATATATTATTATATAGCATGCTGCCAACCACTCTCCCCCTCACTCCTAGTTTTTTTTCTCTTTCTCCCTCTCTCTGTCTTTCCCTCTCTTTCTCTCTTTCTCTCTCTGTCTGAATCGTTCCACGAGAGTAGCTATAGGAGATCTATAGTTTTTTACTTTTTTAATCCGACAATAATGGACTATCGAGATTATAGGTTTGGACATTTGGGATGTATTGAACGACTAATATGTATTTAAAATTACATCTTTATAATAGATAAAGATATATATATATATAGTAATTATACATAGAAAACTGGTTCTTTGAACATTACACAAAAAATTGTGAGATTGACCCCCAAATGTATCTTATTTCAAAATGTCATCAACATAAAAGTTGTAGATCTCATCGAGATCTACAACTTTTATGAAAGTGAAGGGATAGATACGATTGCGGAATTAAAGATTATAGATATTGAATTAACCTTAAAAACCTTAAGAGCCTAACACAAGTGTTGTGCACAAACTCAAGCTAACTGTATTTACAGTTAAGGCTTGGATCCTAATCAGCAACTAGCAATCCTAGTTATAACTAATCACAGCCACAGTGCAAATATTAAATCAAGCAACCAGACGACACAAGATATTATAGTGGTTCCCCAAACACTGGGTACATCCACTCTTCTACCCACACGGTAGGAATCCACTACAGGTTTTTGATCAGGTGCCCTGCCACCAACAAGATCTGCTGCAGGTAGATCTAGAGACCCTTTAGACTTTTGATCAGGTGTCTAAAAACCAAGCTTTACTTTTGAAGGGAGTAAACAACCCTTTACAGGAGGGGGAAGAGGATTAGAATGTCTTCTCTATTTTACAATAGATTAGAGAAGCACAAGAGTCTCTTCAGAATTCAAGACAGAATACTGTCTTGAAGTTCTGAAGGAAAAGCTTGATCAAGATAAGAGATAAGGATGGATGATCTTCTTCAGCTTCCTTCTTCTTCTTCTTCTTCTTCTAAATCTCTGAGTGTGAACTTCCTGGAACAGGAGCACTCAGGTTGAAGAAGAGTGAAGATATATCTTCTCAGGTGAATGGATGATTGCTGAGAGCAGCTGTATCTTCTCAGATGAGTCCTGAGAGCAGCTGTATGATTTCTTCCTTCTACTGCTGTATATTGCTGGTAGCAGTCTTCTAGTTCTTTATCAAAAGAACTCTCTTAAATAGGAGCAGCAGCAACGGCTCTAATATTTGAGTTGAGCTTTTGTCTTTTTCTCAGATCTTGAATCTGGGCTGCAATTAACATAAAGACAAAACAAGTCTTGCATATATATGTCCTATAAAAGGGAAAGCTACTGCAGCTGTAATAAATAATCTTATAAATGATGTTAGATAAAGTCACATCAGAAAACTCTTTACAGCCAACGGCTATAAAGGACAGCTGCAGATAAAGTAAACTAATAAGACAAAATATATGTCAGAAGGAATTGACTTATGCATAAAGGGTATAAGCAAAGATTGCTTTGAGATATATGCATAAGATCAATTAAATAATTTATAATAAAAGTATGCTAGAAATATAGGAAATAAAATAAGGAAGAAAAAGCATATAATATTATATATGCAGACAGCCGATCGTCGAACGACCTTCGACTATAGTCGAACGACCTGCTGAGATCGTCGACATATCAATAGATAGTCGACCGACTCAGAAAGTCGAACTATCCAGGCAGATAGTCGACCGACCTGCTGAGATCGTCGACCTATCAATAGATAGTCGACCGACTCAGAAAGTCGAACTATCCAGGCAGATAGTCGACCGACTCAAGACTAGACAGAAAGCGTCGAACTATCAAGAGATAGTCGACCAGAGCTCGACGATCTAGCAGAACGTCGAGCTGACCAGAGACAGACGATCGTCGACCGGCTGATCGACGATAGTCGATCGGCGTTCGACGATAGTCGAACCCGAAAATCCCTTAGCCAGAATTTTACTGGAAAAGAGAAAGCTCTACAACAAGACTTTGACCATAGATAAATCTTGGGTCAAGGACTAAAAGGAAAGACTTAACTCAAATCCAAACTAGGGTACCAACAATCTCCCCCTATTTGGGTTAAGTCTTTCAAAGACTAAAATAACAAGAATCAAACTAAACAACCTAATAGAGATCCTAGCCCAAATCAGAACAAGGGTTCAAACAATCTCCCCCTATTTGGGTGAGGATCCTATTAGCAAAAAAAATAAAAATAAAGCAAAGCATAAAATATATAAAGAGAAACTTTGCTTAGCTGGCTGCTGCTGGCATTTACAACCTCCCTCTGATACCAATTGAAAGTGAAGGGATAGATACGATTGCGGAATTAAAGATTATAGATATTAAATTAACCTTAAAAACCTTAAGAGCCTAACACAAGTGTTGTGCACAAACTCAAGCTAACTGTATTTACAGTTAAGGCTTGGATCCTAATCAGCAACTAGCAATCCTAGTTATAACTAATCACAGCCACAGTGCAAATATTAAATCAAGCAACCAGACGACACAAGATATTATAGTGGTTCCCCAAACACTGGGTACATCCACTCTTCTACCCACACGGTAGGAATCCACTACAGGTTTTTGATCAGGTGCCCTGCCACCAACAAGATCTGCTGCAGGTAGATCTAGAGACCCTTTAGACTTTTGATCAGGTGTCTAAAAACCAAGCTTTACTTTTGAAGGGAGTAAACAACCCTTTACAGGAGGGGGAAGAGGATTAGAATGTCTTCTCTATTTTACAATAGATTAGAGAAGCACAAAAGTCTCTTCAGAATTCAAGACAGAATACTGTCTTGAAGTTCTGAAGGAAAAGCTTGATCAAGATAAGAGATAAGGATGGATGATCTTCTTCAGCTTCCTTCTTCTTCTTCTTCTTCTTCTAAATCTCTGAGTGTGAACTTCCTGGAACAGGAGCACTCAGGTTGAAGAAGAGTGAAGATATATCTTCTCAGGTGAATGGATGATTGCTGAGAGCAGCTGTATCTTCTCAGATGAGTCCTGAGAGCAGCTGTATGATTTCTTCCTTCTACTGCTGTATATTGCTGGTAGCAGTCTTCTAGTTCTTTATCAAAAGAACTCTCTTAAATAGGAGCAGCAGCAACGGCTCTAATATTTGAGTTGAGCTTTTGTCTTTTTCTCAGATCTTGAATCTGGGCTGCAATTAACATAAAGACAAAACAAGTCTTGCATATATATGTCCTATAAAAGGGAAAGCTACTGCAGCTGTAATAAATAATCTTATAAATGATGTTAGATAAAGTCACATCAGAAAACTCTTTACAGCCAACGGCTATAAAGGACAGCTGCAGATAAAGTAAACTAATAAGACAAAATATATGTCAGAAGGAATTGACTTATGCATAAAGGGTATAAGCAAAGATTGCTTTGAGATATATGCATAAGATCAATTAAATAATTTATAATAAAAGTATGCTAGAAATATAGGAAATAAAATAAGGAAGAAAAAGCATATAATATTATATATGCAGACAGCCGATCGTCGAACGACCTTCGACTATAGTCGAACGACCTGCTGAGATCGTCGACCTATCAATAGATAGTCGACCGACTCAGAAAGTCGAACTATCCAGGCAGATAGTCGACCGACCTGCTGAGATCGTCGACCTATCAATAGATAGTCGACCGACTCAGAAAGTCGAACTATCCAGGCAGATAGTCGACCGACTCAAGACTAGACAGAAAGCGTCGAACTATCAAGAGATAGTCGACCAGAGCTCGACGATCTAGCAGAACGTCGAGCTGACCAGAGACAGACGATCGTCGACCGGCTGATCGACGATAGTCGATCGGCGTTCGACGATAGTCGAACCCGAAAATCCCTTAGCCAGAATTTTACTGGAAAAGAGAAAGCTCTACAACAAGACTTTGACTATAGATAAATCTTGGGTCAAGGACTAAAAGGAAAGACTTAACTCAAATCCAAACTAGGGTACCAACATTTTATATTGATCACTTTTTTATTTGAAGCTGTTTAGGGCCCCGATTTGGGCTCCAAAAAAAGTCACGCCGAACCCGGACATCCATACAGATATTCGGCGTGACTTTTTTCAGGGCCCAAATCGGGAGTCTAAACGGTTTCAAATCAAAATGTGATCATCATGAAAGTTGTAGATCTCGATGAGATCTACAACTTTCATGTTGATGACATTTTGAAATAAGATACATTTGCGGGGGCGGGTCAATCTCACATTTTTTGGTGTAAGGTTACAGAGAACCGATTCTCTATGTGTAAGGTTACAGACCACGGGGCATGACACTTCCATTAACTGTCAGAGTTATTCCCTCCGTTTCCAGTAACCGACAAGACACACACACACACACACACAAGCGACACACATGGGGTTTTGCCCCTACAGCCAATTGCGACAGTATCTCGACCCGTGCCCCCGACGGGTTTCACCTCACCCCCCCCCCCCCCGGCGCCCGCCCCACGGCGGGCTTAGCCATTATTAATTTAAATTTTATTTGGATTTTATTTGGAGCATATTAGTGTGTGTTATATTAAGCCTTTATAACACGAATCTTATTTTTTATTATTTTGAGCCTGATTTGTATCTTATTTGAAAAATTGATCAACATGAAAGTTGTAAATCTCATCGAGACGAATAACTTTCATGTTGATCACCTTTTGATTTGAAGCAGTTTTGACCCCCGATTTGGTACCCGGAAAAAGTCATGCCGAATATAGGTAAGGATGCCTCTATTTTTCGGAGAAAATCGGGAGCTTAAATAGCTTCAAATTAAAATGTGATCAACATGAAAGTTATTCGTCTCGATGAGATCTACAACTTTCATATAAGATACAAATAAGACTAAAAATAGTAAAAAAAAAATAGGGTTCGCGATATTAACCTTCCACTGTACTTGATTATTTTGTCCCACATCTCCTGTTTAAGAGTATTCATTGTAGTATAAATATTTTGAGAGGGAAATATGTTCGAAATGTTTCATATAGTACATTAATTGGACCAGTATTTTTAGTAAAAAAAATCAAATTCTGAAAGATAAAATGATATTTTTCACTTTGTAGGATAGGAGTCATATGAAATTCTTAGTTTAAGACACCATATTGCTAGGTTTATGAGACCTACAAAAATATGGGGAGAGAGGGGGCAAATTAATAGCTTTAGAATGACGGTGATTGAATTATTGAGACAGATCTGGTAGCCTATCCTTGAAATTTCTAACTCATGCTATTTGCAGGCGCGCACGCACACACACACACACACACACACACACACATGTATATATATCTTATACATAAAGTAATATAGATATTTGGAGGCACGCCATAGATTGAATATTGACCATTGGATAATGAGAAAGAACATGAGAGAGGGGGAGATTTGGGAGAGAGAGTGGAGAGAGAGGGAGAGAGGGGGTGGGAGAGATAGATAGATGGGGAGTGATAAAGAGAGAAAGAAGGAGAGATGAATTAATTTTTATAGATTAAAATTTGCAAAATTGTATAAAATAAAAATAGGAATAGTACTTCATATTTTTTTGCGGTCATTTTAAGTACTCATATGTATATGTATTGAAAAAAAATATTTCGGGTGCGTGCGCAACCTGCTCATAGGCGGGCGCAGCGACGCGTCGGGCCCGCAGCGACGCGTCGGGCTCGCATCGATGCGTCGGGCGTGACTTTTTTCGGACCCCAAATCGGAGGTCTAAACGGCTTCATTTAAAAAAGTGATCAACATGAAAGTTGTAGATCTCGGCGAGGCGAACAACTTTTATGTTGATCACTTTTTGATTTGGAGCATCCTTGGTCTTCGATTTGGTACCCAAAAATCGTAAATTCGGAGGCTTTCGTGTAGCACTCTCGCAGCCCAAGATTTTGAGGCCCAAATCGAAGACCAAGACAGCTCCAAATCAAAAAGTGTTCAACATAGAAAGTTATTAGTACCGACGATATCTACAACTTTCATGTTGATCACTTTTCGATTTGAAGCTTATGTGTATATTTATATATATAATAAAAATGTTTCGGATGTCGTCGGAAGGTAAGTTTTGAAATTGCCCCCAACTCCTTCCCCCGCCGCTGTTGTCGCCTACCTCCTTTCCTCGCCGTTGTTGTCGTCGATCCGAATCTTCGTCATCGCGCCTACAACTAGCGTCGACGGTCGGGCGACAACACATTACAAGGATCCGCCTCTCATCAGAACACAGTTGTCCGTCGCAGATGTTTTCGTTTTTAATTTTTTTTTTTAAAAAACTTTCACTGCCAGCGGAGCCGCCGACGGCCTGTCTGCCCCCCACCGGCGGGTTCGCAAGACCCCGGCGAAGCAGCCGGTGGGGGTCGGGCAGGTCGCCAATGCTTGGTCGACGGCGGTGGACCCTTCACGGGCAGGCAAAATGCAGGCGAGATACAGGAGAGGGCGGCGGAGGCAAGCGGCGGGATGCAGGGAACAATATAATTATATTAAAAACTTTAGACTTTAGGGCAAATTATTTAATATAATTTTAAAATTAATTTAAATATATTTAAAATTCTTTAAAATAATATATAAAAAACAGAATAATTTAAATATATATAATAATTTAGCAAAGTCTGCCGAGGGAGGGGAGGGGGGCAAACCCGCCCGAGAGCATCGAGCACTGGCGTAGCACCGTAATTATATATATATATATATATACGAGCATCTTCGCACGGGCAACGCCAGTGCTCGATGCTCCCGGGCGGCCTTCGGCCGCATTCAGGCGGGCTTCGCCCACCTGCGCACGGGCTTTGCCCGTGCTTGATGCGTCGCTGCGGGCTGCGCCCGCCTATGAGTGGGTTGCGCACGCATCCGAATTTTTTTTTTCAAAACATATACATATGAGTACTTAAAATGACCACAAAAAAATATGAAATAATATTCCTATTTATATTTTATACAATATTACAATTTTAATCTATAAAAATTAATTAATCTCTCTCTTTTTATCACTCCTCCCTCTATCTCTCTCTCCTTCTCTCTCCCGCCCCCTTTCTCTCCCTCTCCCTCCACTCTCTCTCCCAAATCTCTCCCCTCTCATTCTCTCTCATGATCCAATGACCAATATTAAATCTACGGTGTGTCTCCAAATATCTATATTCCCTTATATATATAAGATATATATATTTCACTATTATAAGGGAAAAGTTGTCTTTGGTGAAACATTCAAAAATATCAATTATGTTCTCATTTTTAAAATTTAATGACTTCACGTATATTATAATTTATTTCAAAAATATTAAAATACAATGTTCATTTAAGTAATTACACTATAAAAAAATTAGAAGTAATGATAAAAATTCATTTAAATTCAAAAAGATTTTAGTAGAGCTCCTACACCTACTATGGTAGGTTGTCATTGGACATGTCAGCGGTCTATTCCAGGAAGATTGTCATTAGGCATGTCAGTGGTATTTTCAAGGAGATGACATTGAACAAATCAACTTTATTAAAATCAAAATTAATATTTTAGGTCAAAATGTATATTATTTTACAAAAAAAAAATTGTAATAATTATGTATATTTTTTTACGGTCATTTTGAGTACTCATATGCATATGTTGATGCGGGTGCAGTCCGCCTTGATGCAGACGTGCAACGACTTGTCAGGAGCGGGCGAAGCCCGCCTTCTCCGGCCGGGTACTGTCGTGCATGTCGCCCCCACGACAAATATCGCCCCCACGACAAATGTCTCCCCCACGACTAATATTGCTGCTATATATATGTATATATATATATATATAATTACTTTCAAAAAAGTGAGCATTATCAGAACAACAAAATGAAGAAATTACGTTCATCAAATCAGGAACCGTTGAGTGATTCAACAAGAGAGGCACAAGTGAGTTATGACTCACCTACTATCAAGAATCAATCCAAACCTACTCTAACTAGATGAAGAAGCTCAAAAGTTTGGGGAGGGCCACCTCCATTCCCTCTCACCGTCTCTAGGCCACTTGATGATACAAGCATAGATAAGCATTCTAGTTGAACATACGGCCAGAACAAGAGATCCTATCTTTCTTTTGAGTTTGCATTCAACCCGGGTCAGAGTGTAACACCCCAAAATCTTAAGATGGAGTCAGGTTGAGTGACACGGCCTGGGACACGGGCGTGTCCCAGGGCGTGTCCAGGCACACGTCCTGGGACACGGGCGTGTCCCAGGGCGTGTCCTGCTCGAGAGAAAATCGATGACGTTGAGTGGCGCTGAGAGAAATGGCGTTGAGTGGCATTGAGTGTGGAACACGGCCTGTGACACGGGCGTGTCACAGGGGCGTGTTGGACACACGGCCAGGGACACGGGCATGTGCCTTAGCCGTGTCCTGCTAGGGTGATTTGTGCTTGTGTTACAACAGGTGACATGGCCAGTCACACGGCCGTGTCAAAGTTGACACATGCGTGTCTGCCCTCTGACACGGGCGTGTGGAGCCCGTGTTCTGGTTCTTTTTGAGTCGGTTCGTACACCGCTTGGGGGACACGGCCTGGGACACAGGCGTGCCACAGGCCGTATCAAGTCAAAAATAGAATTCTGGGCAGATCTTGACCATCCAATTATTTCTATTTGGATCCAATGGCCCTGATCTTTTCCTGCATTAATAAGACTGAGTAGTAGCTTCTTCTCTCATTCTTATCAAGAGAGAAAAAGAGAGAGAGCTTGGAGGAAGGAGAAGGAGGAGAAGAGCAAGGCTTTGGTGGTGCTCCCGCGGTCCGATTCGCGATCCGAGGCTAGTTTAGTGGAGGCAAAGCTACTGTGGTGCTTTCCAACCAGCCAGATTTTCGATGGCTCCCAAGAGAGCGTCAAGGGTAAAGATCTTCCTTTATGGACATGTGAAGTCCTCCTTTATGCATGAGTAAGGAATCCTCTCCCCCAAAAGGTGGGAAAAGTGAGTGATTCCAGTGGGTGATAGTTGTTTTCCCCAGCTTGAGTCTGCATATAGACCCGGAAAAGTGTAGTACGGGATAGACATGCTGTGTGAAGCCCATCTGGACATGTTGGTCTGGATTGGTGATGTTGCATTAACGCACCGGAGAAGACTCCGCCTATACTCGTGTAGTTAGTGGGGTCGTTGGGTTATGCCTGTGAAGGGGAGTAGCAGGAAGTATTGGATTGTGGAACTCCAGAAAAATTCCCTCGTGCTGTTTGTGTTGTTGCTACGATGTAGCCAGTACTTGATGGATGATGAAGCCACTCCTAAGTGGACAGTGTGGCTATTGTGACGCCATTCCTTGGTGGACGTTATGGCGATTGGGAGCTGCGAGCTCTAGAAGGCCTCGTGCCGAACAGGAAAGGTGAAGCCGACCCGCACCTTTTTTTTATAGCCGCAAGTACGATGTGCTTGGTGAGGGCAAGGCAACTTGAGCAACGGGGGGTGGCGGATCTGTACCTGCGTTATGTTGACTGTACAAGGAAGTGCCAAGGCATTGGGCTTTCGTCAGTAGCATAATGAGAGTCTTAGGCCTGCGCGCCAGTAAGACTGAATGCTCCATGGTGTTGATCCCGGTTCGCCGGTGTACCCAAAAGTGTGCCTGAGAGCACAGATCGTCGGGCCGGGTGTGATACGCCCGAGATAGATGTATATTTACGCAAGTGCACGTGCCAGATCAAGTAATATAAAGTGAGAAGTGATCGTTCCCTCGAGGAGGTGATTGACCTAGTGATCACCATTACTAGCTCTTCCCGTTCTCTAAATTCAAGACGATAATTAAGGTGAATTTCTAGATTTATTTAAAGAAGTACTCTTTAGACAAGAACTAAAATGCGCTGACAAGAAAATATTGTTATCCAAGTTTTAGAGAAGCAATCTTGCGTGTTGGTTTCCCTTATCTATTGCGATGATTTTTTATAGAAAAAACTTTCATAAGTTTTTTGACTTCTATCCTGCAAGGATTTAAAAGCGGATCTCTTTATTCCTCGATTTCCGAGATCCGGTCACCCAAATTCCCCCAGTTATCTCTAACTTGGATGGAAAGAAAGTAACGAAAAGCGCACAAATCCACTACGCTAACTCAAGAGGAAATCTCTTTCTCTCTCGAAGTTATATTGAAAATTAGGTTACACTTACACCGCTCCTCTCTCGATTCTCGCAGTGTAGTAAAAAGATGAAATTTTGATTAAAGAAATACGTGACTCCTCTCTCGAATCTCGCCACGTAATATAAATGATTCAACCCTGGACTAGCATAACTCCTCTCTCGAATCTCGTTATGCTAACTAGAAGATGAATACTTACTCAAAACATCCACAAATAGAGAATAAAATTCCAATAAAGATAGAAAATCAAACAGTCATTAAGTCAAAACCTTGAATCAAGTCATCACAACAAGTAAGGTACTCACAACACACAAGATCTAAGAAATTAGTTCATGGCGGAGAGATGAAACCAAATTAGATGGATCTTATTAGACATGCTGTAGAAAATTCAAAAGTTTTAGGAAATAATTCACTCGGATGTGCAAAATCCGTTGCTCTTGACGATCCGGAGTAGTCTTCTTCTTCTTCTTGCCTAGGGTTTTTCGCCCAAGATGGTTTCTCTCCTCCAAAAGCTCTCCTCCCTATATGTCCAGAACTCTCCCCTTTTTCCTTCCTTTTGTCCTTAAAAAAACGCCTCCAGATATGTCAAGGGATGCCTCCTTCCATATTTGAAAAGATAGCAAAATTCGAATTTCAAACTATAAAAACCGCCCAGGAGACGTTGCAACCTTCATTTTTTTGGGATGTTGCAACCTTTTTCCAGATTTTGATATTTTGGCAGATTTCCGTCCATGAGCCTATTCCTCTTGTACCACTAGTAAACATACAATGAAAAGAGATCAAATTAGTCTTGAATTAGATAATCAAACAATTATTTTTCATTTCTAGAGCTTTTTGTGTTTATTCGTGTCGGATATGCCGAGTAATATGTCAGAAAACATGTCTAGATAACTTCTTTTAGGAAGTTATCAGGGTGGCCGACGGTTGTGATGGATTGCTTGTGCGTGAGAGCACAATATATATATGAGCTGTCAATTGATGTATTGCTCTGCAGGGAAGGAATGCCTCTGCCCCGGGAAAGGGGTATGATTGTTATAAATTGGTCAGCTGAATGCTGACCGTTGCCTTGTTTGCCACCTTCTGGGTGGATTGTCCCTGTGCAGGTGCTGGAGAGCCGAGCGGAAAATGAAGGGCTGATGCTCTGCTGCTGCTGCTGCCGCTCTTGCTATTGCTACTAGCCCTTGAAGGCTAGCTTTTGTAGTTTCTGTTATTCATGTATGGTCGGCCTGCGCGCCGATGTATGTAATCCATACTGTTTAAAGAGGAACTGTAAGGCCTTAAGGCCAAACTGTAGTATTTGTTATGCCCTTGTTTGAGTGGTTGTATATAACGTTAGTTTATATATATCTAGTGGATATTTCTGCTATGAGTTCAGCTACTTGTGTATTTATTCCGCTAGCATGCTCTGTGTTAGGATGCGTTGATGGTATTAGCCTATAACCTCACCGTATGTTTGTAGCATATAGTGTGGGGCCCCGGCCGGACCTTCTATTGTATGTTATTTAACGGGTGGATTCGTTACATTTTGGTATCAGAGTCTCTCGGTCTTCCTCTTTCGAATTCGTGGTCGAATTCTTTTATGGGTGGCGAGCACGTGTCTGTGCGACCCGCTGTAATGCTAGTGAACTCTGGAATATCCACTAAGTAATGCAAATACTCTTGTTTGAGGAATCTGTGTGTTCCTACTTTGTTGTTATTGCTTGCGTATTGTCGCTAATGTGTGTCTTGTCCACCTATAGGTGACTCGTAGTGGTGCTGGGCAATCTGAGCCCCAACACTCTGATGAGAGTGCGACACCAGCTGAGGTGCCAACACCTCCTCCCTCTGCAGAAACTGTTCGATTAGTTGTTGAAGCTCTATTTGCGATGATTCGGCCGACCGGGCAGGCGCTGCCGGTAGTGGTGCCAGATCGTGTTGGTGTCTGACCCGAACCGGTTGAGGCTGTGGATCCGCGAGCAGCTGAACGACAATTGAAGCAATTCATGAGCTTCAATCCGCCTACGTTCACGGGACTGGGATCCCCAACGCAGGCAGAGGACTGGTTATCACGAGTCAAACTTATTTTGACGGCGATCAGGACGGAGGAAACTCAAAAGGTCACTTTGGCCACCTTCTTGTTAGAAGGAGAGGCGAGGTTATGGTGGGACGAGGTTGAGTTACACCATTTGGCGGGCAAGCAATTTACTCAAGTATCGATTGAGAAATTCTCTCGTATGTTTTTGGCTAAACATCTTCCAGCAGCACAACGCATTGCTATGGAGAATGAGTTCCAGCGGCTAACGTAAGGAGAGTCTAGTGTTGATGCGTACCTACATGAGTTTACAAGATTGAGATGGTATGCAGGAACAATCTTCGTTGATGAACAAAAAAAAACAAATCGGTTCTATGAAGGATTGCGGGATGAGTTGAGGTTCCTGCTTTCTAGTTCAGTGAACCAGGGATTTCAAGCTTTGGTTGATACGGCGGGTGCGCTGGAAAAGGACATGAAGCGGGTGCAAGGCAGGAAGGACTTGGCTGTGGTAAAGCCTGAGTTCAAAGTACCCAGCTCTAGCAAATCGTACTACAAGAAGAAGTGGGGCAAGAGGTCCAAGCCTTCGGGGCAAACTTCTGGGACGGTTACATCAGGAGCAACGTCGAGGCCGGAGTCCCGTGCATGCTTTACCTGTGGCAAAGTGGGGCATTTAGCCCATGATTGTCGGGTTACTCAACCCAAAGGAGAAAAGAAGACAGGTGTGTCTTATACTGAGAAGGGCAAAGCATGGTTGGTTCCTCTGCATCGCAGGCGCAGCCCAGAGTCTATAATCTTGGCCAAAAGGAGGCTATCAGGAAAAGTGACGTCGTCACAGGACGAGTTAAGTTAATGCTTGTTGTATTGATTGCATATTTGTATGTAGCTTGTGTATGATGTGTGTGCTACAGGCTTTGTCCTGATTTGGAACAATCCGGCGAGAGCCCTGTTTGATACGGGTGCTTCGCATTCTTTTCTGTCTAAGGACTTCGTAACTTGAGTTGGAGTACCGAGTCATGTAACGACAGATGGTGTAAAGGTGCTACTACCGAATGGGTGTAACATGCTTGCGGATAAGACTTGTGATGTGGACGTGCATATAGGAAATCGAGATTTCGGATTGAGAGCATCCGTGCTGCCACTATCGGAGTTTGATGTGATCTTTGGCATGGACTGGCTCTCGGAGCAGCGTGCCTTGATTGATTGCACTTCCAAGGAGATCACGCTGGGCCAGAATACTGAACTTGAGACGAAGTTTGCTGTTATGCGAGGAGTAGGAGGGACCTTGTTGTCTGCACTCAAAGTCGTCAGTGCTGTTCGGAAGGGCGCGGAGTTATTCTTCACGCTTATTCAGGTTGTTGAGCCAAAGGCCAGTGTAAGTGAAGTTCCGATTGTGTCGGAGTTTGCAGATGTGTTTCATAAGGATCTTCCTGGGTTACCGCCCCAGCAGGAGATTGACTTTGCGATTGAGTGGTGCTAAGATGCAAAACCTGTGGCCCGCTCACCATATCGCGTTGCGCCAAAGGAAATGGCTGAGCTTAAAGTCCAATTGCAAGAATTGTTAGAGCAGGGATACATACGCCCAAGTATGTCACCTTGGAGCGCGCCTGTTCTATTTGTGAAAAAGAAAGACGGTAGTTTGCGTTTGTGTATTGACTACCGCGAATTGAATAAGCTGACGAAAAAGAACAAATATCCGATTCCACGGATCGATGACCTATTTGATATGCTAGCGGGGTCAACCGTCTATTCAAAGTTGGATTTGAAATCGGGTTATTATCAATTGCGGATTCGGGAAGGCGATATTCCCAAGACAGCGTTTGGGACACGCTATGGTCATTATGAATTCACGGTGATGTCGTTTGGCTTATGTAATGCGCCTTCGATATTCATGGATCTAATGCACCGGACGTTTCGAGAGTACTTGGATTTATTCGTAATTGTGTTCATTGAAGATATTCTTGTGTACTCTCAGTCGGGAGATGATCATGCAAACCATTTGTGGTTTGTGTTGCATACCCTGCGGAGGAATAAGCTGTATGCCAAGTTCTCAAAGTGTGAGTTCTGGCTATCGTCAGTGGCTTTTCTGGGCCATGTGGTAAGTGGAGAGGGCATAACAGTAGATCCGGCAAAGATAAGTGCCATACGGGATTGGCCAGTGATATCTTCAGTGGCCAAAGTCAGGAGCTTTCTTGGCCTGGCAGGCTACTATAGACGGTTTATGAAAAACTTCTCACGGATTGCTTTACCTCTGACCACGTTGACGAGAAAATATCAGAAGTTCGTTTGGACACCGGAGTGTGCACGAGCTTTTGAAAAGCTGAAGAGTCGTTTGACCACGACGCTTGTGTTGACATCGTCATGTGGTACATACGGCTATGAGATCTACAGTGATGCT
Source organism: Platanthera zijinensis (assembly GCA_039513925.1). Taxonomy (NCBI): domain Eukaryota; kingdom Viridiplantae; phylum Streptophyta; class Magnoliopsida; order Asparagales; family Orchidaceae; genus Platanthera; species Platanthera zijinensis. Next base: position 154,613,150 of record CM077096.1, read on the forward strand.
TCAGGGAGCGGCTTAGGCTGCGTTCTTCTGTAATTTTGTAAAGTGATTGCTTATGGCTCATGCCAACTAAAGGTGCATGAACGAAACTACCCCGTCCACGATTTAGAGTTGGCGGCGGTAATCTTTGCGCTAAAGTTGTGGCGGCACTATCTTTATGGCGTTAAAGTAGATATCTATACAGATCACAAGAGCCTAAAGTATTTGTTAGATAAAAAAGATCTGAGTATGTGATAACGAAGGTGGATAGAGTTCCTTGGGGACTACACTTTCGATATTCACTATATTCCTGGGAAGGGCAATGTGGTCGCTGATGCTTTGAGTCGGAGGATGCCAGTACAGGCAAACTGGTTGCAGAGGCATGATGTGCGACTAATCCAGGAGATGGAAGCGTTAGAGATATTTTGTGTTGACAAGGATGCTACGGCCGACGCGTGCTTGAACTGGACGGAGGTACAATATGACCTTGCAGATAGAGTTCGGCGAGCAACGGAGCTTGATGAAAGTCTCCAATGCTATGCAAAGGATGGTCCTGGTGACCAATTCTCATGGAATGATGGGTTGTTGCGAAAAGATGGTCGATTGTGCGTCCCAAGTACAGGGAAGTTGAGAGAAGAATTGATGTACGAAGCGCATTTTGCCAAGTACTCAATTCACCCTGGGAGCACAAAAATGTACAGAGACATGAAAAAGTTGTTCTGGTGGCCTGGACTAAAGAAAGACATAACACGTTATGTGGAAGAGTGTCACACTTGTGCTTTGGTAAAAGTAGAATGCCAGAAGCCTTGTGGTTTCCTGAAGTCGTCACTGATTCCGAAGTGGAAGTTTGATGATATTTCAATGGATTTCGTGCACGGGTTGCCGAGATCTCAACGCGATCATGACTCTATCTTGGTGATTGTAGACCGGTTGACAAAAGTGGCTCACTTCCTTCCAAACAAGAGAGATGATTCAGTGGAAACCTTGGCTAAGCTCTATGTAGAACAGATTGTTCGACTGTACGGTGTTCCTCGGAGCATTGTCAGTGATCGTGATGGGCGATTCACCTCAACTGATTGGAGGTTAATTCATCAAATGTTGGGTACAAAATTAGCATTAAGTACGACCTTTCATCCCCATACGGATGGCCAGACTGAGCGAACCAACAGGACGATGGAAGATATGCTTCGTATGTGCGCCCTAGATTTCGGTAAGAAATGGGAAGAGTACATTTACTTGATTGAATTTGCCTATAATAATAGCTACCAAGCGAGCATCGGTATGGCACCATTTGAGGCTCTATATGGTCGTAAATATCGTACACCATTAGCTTGGGCAGAGGTAGGCGAATCCAAGCTGAATGGGCGAAAGGAAGTCGAAGAAGCTACCTCGATTATATGCTCTATTCGGGAGAGGCTATTAATAGCCCAAGATCGACAAGCAAAGTACTACAACGCCAAGCATCGGAACATGGAGTTTGCGGTGGGTGATTGGGTCTATTTGAAGATCAAACCCTTCAAAGGCGTATCTCGGATTCGGCAGTTGAAAAAGCTAAGTCCCAGATATCTTGGTCCGTTTGAAGTGGTGGAGCGAGTCGGGGAAGCTGCTTATCGGCTAGCGCTTTCAGCAGATTTGAGTGGATTGCATGATGTCTTCCACATCTCAGTACTTCGCAAAGCCGTCAAGGAACCACCACATATTGTTGTGAATGATCGTGTACTGATCGAGTATGGGCTAACGACGAAGGTTAGACCCATTAAGATCGAGGATCGAGCCGAGAAATAGTTGCGGAACAAGATAATTGGGATGGTCAAAGTCCGGTAGGACAATTATGACCGAGAGGAGCTAACATGGGAGCGTGAGCAGACCATGCGAGCTGAGTTTCCCGAACTTTTTGTATAAACGGTTGACTGTGTACATTTTGTTATAACAACTCTTTTAATGTTATAGCTTTGGGATTACTGTTTATTTACAGAGTACAAATTTCGGGACGAAATTTATCTTAAGGGGGGAGGATTGTAACATCCCAAAATCTTAAGATGGAGTCAGGCTGAGTGACACGGCCTGGGACACGAGCGTGTCCCAGGGTGTGTCCAGGCACACGGCCTGGGACACAGGCGTGTCCCAGGGCGTGTCCTTCTCTCGAGGCGTCGAATCGAGTACTCAAGAACTGATCGTCGAGAGGCGACACGGCCTTGGACACGGGCGTGTCCCAGGGCGTGTCCTGCTCGGGAGAAAATCGATGGCGTTGAGTGGCGCTGAGAGAAATGGCGTTGAGTGAATATGGCCTGTGACACGGGCGTGTCACAGGGGCGTGTTGGACACACGACCAGGGACACGGGCGTGTGCCTTAGCCGTGTCTTGCTCGGGTGATTTGTGCTTGTGTTACAATAGGTGATACGGCCAGTCACACGACCGTGTCAAAGTTGACACGGGCGTGTCTGCCCTCTGACACGGGCATGTGGAGCCTGTGTTCTGGTTCTTTTTGAGTCGGTTCGTACACCGCTTGGGGGACACGGCCTGGGACACGGGCGTGTCACAGGCCATGTCAAGTCAAAAATAGAATTCTGGGCAGATCTTGGCCATCCAATTATTTCTATTTGGATCCAATGGCCCTGGTCTTTTCCTGCAGTGATAAGATTGAGTAGTAGCTTCTTCTCTCATTCTTATCAAGAGAGAAAAAGATTGAGATCTTGGAGGAAGGAGAAGGAGGAGAAGAGCAAGGCTTTGGTGGTGCTCCCGCGGTCCGATTCGCAATACGAGGCTAGTTTAGTGGAGGCAAAGCTGATGCGGTGCTTTCCAATCGGCCAGATTTTTGATGACTCCAAAGAGAGCGTCAAGGGTAATGATCTTCCTTCTTGGACATATGAAGTCCTCCTTTATGCATGAGTAAGGAATCCTCTCCCCCAAAAGGTGGGAAAAGTGAGTGATTCCAGTGGGTGATAGTTGCTATCCCCAGCTTGAGTGTGCATATAGACCCGGAAAAGTGTAGTACGAGATAGGCATGCTGTGTGAAGCCCATCTGGACATGTTGGTCTGGATTGGTGATGTTGTATTAATGCATCGGAGAAGACTCCGCGTATACTCGTGTAGTTAGTGGGGTCGTTGGGTTATGCCTGTGAAGGGGAATAGCAGGAAGTACTGGATTGTGGAACTCCAGGAAAATGCCCTCGTGTTGTTTGTGTTGTTGCTACGATGTAGCCAGTCCTTGATGGATGATGAAGCCAATCCTAAGTGGAAGTGTGGCTATTGTAACGCCAGTCTTTGGTGGACGTTATGACGATTGGGAGCTGCGAGCTCTAGAATGCCTCGTGCCGAACAGGAAAGGTGAAGCCGACCCGCGTCTTTTTTTTTATAGCCGTGAGTACGATATGCTTGGTGAGGGCAAGACGACTTGAGCAACGGGAGGGTGGCGGATCTGTACCTGCGTTATGTTGACTGTACAAGGAAGTGCCAAGGCATTGGGCTTTCGTCAGTAGCATAATGAGAGTCTTAGGCATGCGCGCTAGTAAGACTGAATGCTCAACGGTGTTGATCCCGGTTCGCCGGTGTACCCAAAAGTGTGCCTGAGAGCACAGATCGTCGGGCCGGGTGGCCGACGGTTGTGATGGATTTCTTGTGTGTGAGAGCACAATTTATATATGAGCTGTCAATTGCTGTATTGCTCTGCAGGGAAGGAATGTCTCTGCCCCGGGAAAGGGGTATGATTGTTATAAATTGGTTAGCTGAATGCTGACCGTTTCCTTGTTTGACACCTTCTGGGTGGATTGTCCTTGTGCAGGTGCTGGAGAGCCGAGCGAAAAATGAAGGGTTGATGCCCTGTTGTTGTTGCTGCTGCTCTTGCTGTTGCTACTAGCCCTTGAAGGCTAGCTTTTGTAGTTTCTGTTATTCATGTATGGCCAGACTGCGCGCCGATGTATGTAATCCATACTGTTTAAAGAGGAACTGTAAGGCCTTAAGGCCAAACTGTAGTATTTGCTATGCCATCGTTTGAGTGGTTTTATATAACGTTGGTTTATATATATCTAGTGGATATTCCTGCTATGAGTTCGGCTACTTGTGTATTTATTCCGCTAGCATGCTCTGTGTTAGGATGCGTTGATGGTATTAGCCTATAACCTCACCGTCTGTTTGTAACATATAGTGTGGGGCCCCGGCCGACCTTCTATTATATGTTATTTAACGGGTGGAGTCGTTACACAGAGATAGGCCTTTAGCAAGGAGATATCGCACGAAAAGCAGGATTAGGTCTGCTAATCGAAAATTGGCAGGCCTTCTTCCCTGAATTAGATTACTTTCACACACCCTGATGCTGAAGAAAAGATTGCCATAGTTGTCACATCCTAATCCTAGCCAGAGAAGAAAGAGAGATATTGTCCTGCTCATTTTCCAGTGCTTTCTGAAGCTGATAGTAAGTTAAGCATTGGAATAGGATAGAAACACACCTAAGGAGATGTTTATTGTCTATATATATATATATATATATATATATATATATATATATATATATATATATATAATTACGGTGGCTACGCCCGTGCTCGGTGATCCGGGCGGCCTTCGGCCGCATAGAAGCGGGCTTCGCCCGTTTTGACGCAATCCAGCAGCTCGGCATCGCACCCACCACTCGCGGCCCCCAGAGCACTTTGGTATACGCGCTCCGAGGGGGTGCGAGTGGCGGGTGCGATGCCGAGTTGGTGGATTGCGTCGAAGCGGGCAAAATCTGCTTCTATGCGGCCGAAGGCCACCCAGAGCATCCAGCACGGGCGAAGCCCGCCTGAATGCAGATGAAGGCCGCCGAAGAGCATAGAGCACGGGCGTAGCCCGTACGAAGATGCTCGTGTGTGTGATATATATCTCTACCATATATAAAGAAATATCAAATCCATGAATTATAAACTCATTGAATGGATATGGACCGAGACATCTGAATGCTTTATTTATCAATCATACATTAACAACATCTCACTAGCTCTCCTAAGGCTATAGCTGGCTACGAGATGAGAGAGAAGGGAGAAGAGAGAGGGGCGGTGAGAGAGAGAGGGGGGAGAGGGCGGCCGAGAGGTAGAGTTGCGAATTATATTATTAAATATAATATATATATATATCATATAATATATAATATAAATGACAGATAAAGACGGAGAGGGAGAGAGAAAAAGAGAGAGGGGGAAAGAGTGCTGGGAGAGAGAGAGTGGGGGGAGAGAAAAAAATACATATATATGAATATTTTTTTACAAAATAAATATTATAATAGTGATGTATATTTTATTACGGTCATTTTGAGTACACATACATATGTTGTGGGCGGAGCCAGCAAGGGGCGGGTGAAGCCGTCGCCGGCCGGCTACTATGGCTCGTAGCCATCAGGCCGGAGGCCCGTCTTGTCATTTGTATGTATGTATGTAAAAAATTATAAGTATGAAATGGACAAAATTACAAAGAAATTTGCAAAAGAACTAGGCATTCATCTAGTATGAAATGGACAAAATTACAAAAGAAAAACAACAGAAGATTAAAGTCAGAAGAGCGCCCAGAGGATGAATAGGAAAATATTTTGGTTTGGATAAAAAATTTTGCAGAACTTGAGTATGTACTAGCTTTTGTACATCAAACAAAAAACATCAACAAAACTACTACAAAAAGAGCTTTAAACAAAGAGGTTAATAATATGGGGGGGGGGGGGGGGCACAGAGCGAGGCGCTTGAATGCCTCGCAACCTTATTGCTTCTTCTTGAAAGATTTTTTGAGAGGTTTCTTCCCTGTTTTCACTTTCTTTGATGTAGAATTTTTTGCAGCCCAGCCGCCTTCCCTTTCTCTTTTCCGTCGCTTCTCTTTCTTCACATTGATCATTGTAACTGCCTGTTTCACATTGAAAAATACATACCCTGGTATTAATAGCTCTAAAACTAGACAAAATGATATTAGCTTTTTAACCCAAAAATGACATTAAACCCCTTCAGTGATCTTTCTGAGGGTTTGTGAATGTATGTGTGCTAACAATGTAAATTTGAAAGGGTGGTCTTGATAAATTGAAAAGATAGAGGGAGGAGAGGCTCCTGTAATATGTAAAAATTTGAGGAGTTTTTAGTAATTCTTATATAGGAATAATTACCAAAACTTTTCCTGGAACTTAACATTAATTATAGGTTGCACCCATCGTATTTCTGAAATTACAAAAACTTTCCCGTAAGTTTACATTTCATAACATCATGCACAAAAATACCCCACATTGGAATAAATTTTAAGGGATGGTGTTTTTGTGCAAGAATGCTATGAAATGTAAACTTACATGGAATGTTTTTGTAATTTCAAAAGTATGAGGCGAGCAACCTATAATTTCATAAACTTAGAGAGGTCCCAATAAATGGCCCTTTATTATTATTATATATATTTTTCACTATTATATGAGAAAAGTTGTTTTTGGTGAAACATTCAAAAATATCAATTATACCCTCATTTTTATATTTTAATGACTTGACATATATTATAATCTATTTCAAAAAAAAATTAAATACAATGTTAATTAAAGTAATTACATTATCAAAAAAAAGTAACGATGAAAATCCATTTCAAAAAGTTGTCATTAGGCATGTCAGCGGTCTATTCAAGGAAGTTGTCATTAGACATATTAGTGGTATTTTCGAGAATATGACATTAAACCAATCTACTTTATTAAAATCAAAATTAATATTTCTAGGTCAAAACGTATATTGTTTTATAAAATAAAATTTGTAATATTGATGTATATTTTTATATGGTCATTTTGAGCACTCATATGTATATGTTGAGGGCGCAGCCCGACTTGATGCGGGCGCAGCCCGGCTTGATGCGGGCGCAGCCCGCAGCGGCCCATCGGGGCGGGCGAAGCCCGCAGTCGCCGGCCGGGTACTGTCGTGCATGCCCATAGGAGCGGAACCCCGTGCCGAGCACTCATGTATATATACATATATATACGAGCAATTCATGGGCTTCGTCCGTGCTCGCTGATTCTTAACGGGTTGCGGCTGCACCCTAAACCCTTACTTTTAGACAAAACATATACATATGAGTACTTAAAATGACAGTAAAAAAATATGAAGTAATATTCCTATTTTTATTTTATAAAACATTGCACATTTTTACCTAAAAAAATAATTTCTCTCTCTCTACTTATCCCTCTGGCTCTCTCTCTCCCTCTCCCTCCCTCTCCTTATCACCTCGGCACTCTCTCCCTCCCGCTCCCTCACTCTCCCTCCCTCTCTCCTTATCTGTCCGCTCCCTCTCTCCCTCCCTCTCCTTATCTCATCCGCTCCCTCCCCCCTCTCCTTATCCCATCCGCTCCCTCCCTCCCTCCCGTCCCCTCCCTACCTCTCTCTCTCTCCCCCTCCCTCCCCTCTCTCTTCCCCCCATGCTCTCTCTCTCTCTCTCTCATGTAGGAATAGGAGGCCTATTAAAACTCCCTCTATTTCTCTACTCCTCTCTCCTCGATCTTTCTTTCTCTCTCTCCATCTTGAGGATGAGATTAAATCCGCATTTTGATCAAACGGTTGAAATTGGAAGATTGGTGTGCTTGAACATATCTATGATTCAATACCCATTCCCAAAATTTACCTTGTCAACATCAAGTATATCGGTGGAAATTTTAGCCATCATTTTGTTGAGTATTTTCTCTGTTTGTTGTTTCTCTTCAACTCCCATTCCCCTTCCTTCCACTACGGGAAGAAACTGCAACATAAAAGAAGGCAGCATGAATTCAAACTTGATGAAAAACAGCATAATAACTATTTAAGTTGAACGCTAAATTAGAACAAAAGATTTACCTTTCGATGCTTTCCGGCATGCTTTGGAGGTTGCTCTCCTGGAACTTTCTTATCAAATTTTCCGCCGCTTGCCGTTGCAGTTGATGCCATACCCGCGACATTCTCGAGAACTTTTTTACTGGTCTTCTTTGGTAACTCACTTTGAGTTCCAGTGATAGGTAATGATGCTGCAGCAAGCTGGACATGACTGCAAGACTCACAAACAAATACATAAGCACTCAAAGTTAAAAGTGGGGAAGAATTGTTTTTTAAGAAAATTGCAGTAAAAGTAAAATTTTCATTTCAAAATACTTAAAGATAAGCAAGTTATATGAAGATACATACTGTAGAGAATTCCAGAAATTTTTTAAAAAATTGTGTTTAAAACATTTATTTGTATTTATGGGAAGAGAGAGGAGAAGTATCCCAATCCTAAGATGTGAGACAAATACAAGAGTACAGGTGGGCTAATATATGAGCCTTAATAATGGACATTTTTGCATGATTATCTCTAACACTCCCCCGCAAGCTAAAACATACAAAATGTAGGCACCAAATTTGGATAAAAACTGATGATACAACGGTCGAGATAAGGCCTTAGTGAGAATGTCAGCAACTTGTCCGGTAGCCGAGACATGCTATAATTCCAACTTTAATTGAACCTTTTCTCGAATGAAGTGGCAGTCAACCTCAATGTGTTTGGTTCGCTTATGAAATACAGGATTCTTAACAATATATATAGCAGCTTGACTGTCACAAAAAAGAGTTGTTGGTGAGGAAAGTGTGACTCTCTAGCCAGGTGAGATCCGACACAACTACTGTCATCGCACGATACTCGGCTTCAGCCGATGAGCGAGCAACTACTGATTGTTTTTTTCTACGCAAGATAATAAGGTTTCCTCCAAAATACGACAAAAATCAGTTGTGGATCATCGATCATCAAGAGAACTCGCATAGTCAGCATCAGAATATGCAATCAGAGATAGAGAAAAGGATGGTTTGTACACAAGCCAAGTCCAAGAAAATATCGATGATTTCCCAGATCTTTAGTTTGAAATGCGAAGTTTAAGTGTTGTTTGATTTGTTGGATCCCTGTAGAGTCATTACCACTAATCAGAATATCATCAACATAAACTAGGAAAATGACTGTATCAGTCGGTTGATGACGAGTAAACAGAGAGAAGACAGTCGAGCTCCGCGTGAATCCAACGTCACGAACAATCTTGTTAAACTTGTCAAACCAAGCCCGAGGAGATTGTTTGATACAAAAAATATTTTTTTTAAGATGACAGATACGAGACTCCCCCGCAGTCTCAAACCCGGGAGATTCGTGCATGTAAACAGTTTCAAGAAGGTCGTCATTGAGAAATTCATTCTTGATATCCAACTAGTGTAGGGGCCATTGACGATGAATAGCCAAGGAAATCAGGACCCGAACTGTATTTAACTTGGCGACTGGTGAGAAAGTCTCATCATAGTCGAGGCCTTGTTGTTGAGTGAACCCGCAAGCCACGAGCCGAACTTTTATATGTTCAACTGTCCCTTCGGGAGCATGTTTGATTGCAAAGACCCACTTACAACCGACAGAAGTCTGCCCTAGAAGGAGAGGAACAAGATCTCAAGTCCGATTGGCCTAAAGAACAGTCATTTCCTCATCCATGACCGCACACTACCCCGGATGTTGGAGAGCCTCCTGTAAAGAGTTAGGTATAGAAATGGAGGAGGAAGAGAGAGCACAAATTTGAGAAGAGGTGGGGAGCGGCGATGTAAGGATACATAATTTTCCAAGGGATGAGTTGTAGAGGTCGATGTCGGATCAACAGGCCGCAAGATTGCACCGATAAAGGGAAGCTGTTGTAGAGCATCAGGTTTGGGAGGGCGACTAGTGTATACACGAAGGGGTGGTTTGCGGAGGACGGATGTCGTGTTGGGTATGGGAAGAAGAGGTGGAAGCGGAGACGTGACTGGAATCGTAGGACAAGGTAGTGGAGGAAGAAGAGTGGTTTTAGGGGAGGAGTGAAACGATCCTCAAGAAAGATTACATCTACCGAAACAATCATTTTACCATTGGTGGGAGAGTAGCAAACATAACTCTTCTGAGTGCGGGAGTATCCAACGAACATAAATGTAGCACGGGGAGCAAACTTGTAAGTAGGCGGACCAAGGTTATGGACATAACATGTACATCTAAAAACACGAGGCGTGAGGGAGAATGGAGCCTTTGAAGGGAAAAGGAGATTAAATGGGGCCGCGAAGTTGAGGATGGATGAGGGCATGCGATTGATGAGATGACATGCAGTATAACAGTAGAGTGGAGGAACCTGCATTTGAAACATGAGAGATCGAGCAACATCAAGAAGGTGACGATTTTTCCGCACTGCCACCTCATTTTGTTGAGGAGTATATGCGCACAAAGTTTGATGAATAATGTCAAACTCTGTGCACAGATTGGAGAAGGAATGACTGGTATATTCACATGCATTATCTGTACGAAAAACTTTCAAGAAAGTGGAAAACTGAGTGCAAGTCTCCGTAATAAAGACACAGAAGATAGAGAGGAGTTCAGCATGATCGCGAAGAAGATACAACCAAGTGACGCGCGAGTAATCATCAATAAAAATTACAAAATAATGATAACTATAAACACCAGGGATCTTATACGGTCCCCAAATATCAGAATGCACTAAACAAAAAGGAGCATCGCTCCGAGTACAGGTAGAATTAAAAGAGATACAATGTGTTTGCCAAATATACAAGATTCACAAGTAAACTCATGAAGAGAAACATCTGGAAGAGAAGCATGAAAAAGACAACGATGTCAATCAACAGAAGAGATTGTGGAGAGAACAGTGGGTGAAACATCCAGAAGATAAAGCCCATTAGACAGCCTCCCCCTGCCAATGATTGTCGATCCTGCACAACAAAGGAGGAGGGTGAGAATGTTACACAACAATCAAATTCTTGAGTAAGACGACTAACATAAAACAGGTTAAATGGAAATCTCGAACCATGAAGAACCGAGAATAAAAAGAGAATTGGAGTGAGACGCACATGAGCAGCGCCAAAAGTCGGGGTGGTGTCACCATTAGCTACTGTAATGAATTTGGGATAGATATAGTCCAAGTATTGAGGCAGTTTCTGCAGAGAGATGTGATGCGTGACACCTGAGTCCACAATTCAGTGAGAGCTTTGGGAGAGACAAGATATACCTTTCATTGGAGATCGACGCAACAGATCCAGAGGAGCGACTAACCACGCCTTGTAACTGTTGAAGCTGGGTGCGCAAAGCAGCAATGTCATGACTGGTGGCGGAGTGAGGATCAGTAGTAGCGAAAGCAATGAGATGAGGAGGCAAACCATGCTTGTGATAGCAAGCGGCCTCAAGGTGACCATCCCGACCGTAGAGAGAATATTTAAAGAGGGTTCGGCCAACACGTCCCCGTCTCCGTCCCCGAGAAGTGCGACCTCCACGAGCCGGTGAACTACGAGCTGAAGGATCAAGAGTAGATAAGGGTTGCTGGAGGAGAGCCGGAGATAGATTTGCAGGAGCATTTGAGAGTGGAGTAACCTTCAGGAGCATCGAGCAAACATTCAACAGAGAGGGAGTAGTAGCTGAGGACAGAATCTGAGCCTGAACACTATGAAGATGGGGTGGAACACGGGTCATCATCATGGCAATCCCAACTGCTTCTTTCGGTGCTCGTTGCACAACCAGATCTGTGGTAGGAAGCTGATGTTGTATCCATGTCTCAACAAGAGTCTTGACCCGAGCAACAAAGGAAGTCAAGTCACCAATTGCCCCGGGTCAAGTGTTTGAAGATTGGTAATTATGTCGAACAAGTGTTGAAGGTTGTCCTTGCCAGAATAGAGAGAGTGGAGGTCCTCCCACATAGCATGAGCCGTCTCATGATACATGACCATCCTATATGGCTTGGTATCAAGGGAATTGAGAATCCATGATTGGACACGACCATCATCACGAATTCACTCCTCGGTGGGAGCAGTGGGAGGAGTCCCTGTCAGGTGATGAAGAAGGTCTTTTGTCTGCAGAACACGGCAAATTGAGTGTACCCACTCAACGAAGTTCTGCTTCCCACAGAGAGAGATGGTGATGATCCGAAGTTCATCACGAAGTTCAATAGGAGCAGCAGCAGCACGGGTAGGAAGGGAGGAAGCAGCAGTGGAATTCATGAAAAAAGCAGCTCCAGGAAGCGGGTAGACAGATGAACAGGCGAACTGAAGAACTGGCGAACTGGAAACTAGCAAACTGCGAGTGCGGCTAGCCAAGCAAAAAGTAGGCCGATTAGCCCAGCGGCCAGGAGACTAAGCAAAAAGGGCAATAAGGCGGGCGAACTGACAGACCGCAAGGCAAGCGAACTGCGCTGAGGAGGATATGACCAAGAAAGAGGGCGACCAAGGACAGCAGCTCGCGCAGCAAGGAGAGGAAGCGACGAGGTCAAAGAGAAAAGAGCCAAGAGGTAATCGCGCCAAAGAGCAAACAAGCGGTCAAGATAGCGACCAGATAGATCGTGGTGATCTAGCACAAGCTCGCGCGAACTTGGTGAAGAGCAAGTAGGAAAAGCACCAGCAGGCGGACCGCAGCGGACAGGGAAGGAGCAGGAGCTGGCAAGAAAGGGGAAAGACAGGCGATCTTGGCAGAGCGAGCACATCGCGCGAACATAGAGACTGTGGCGGCAAGGGAAAGACGACCTGATACGAGCGCTTGACGGACAGAGCACCAGGGCGCGTGATCAGAAAGGCGATGAAGAATCAGTGAAAGGCTGCGGCTAGCCAGGCCGCAAAAAACCAAGCAGGTGGGACCCCAAGGGAAAGGCTATAAAAGACATGGAGGGGAGGCAGGAAAAGAGGGCACGGGTCCAAGAAAAAAACCGCACAAGGTGTTGCGGGTAGAAAAGACAGGCCGCACAAGAGCAAACCGCACAGAATTGCGGTTAGAGGGAAGCAAACCGCAAGAGGTTCCTGCTGTGAAAAATCAGAAGACTGATTGCTCTTGATACCATGTAAAAAATTCCAGAAAAATAGAGAATTTTTATTATTCCAAAAATTATGTTTACAACATGGATTTGTACATATTTATAGGAAGAGAGAAGTATCACAATCCTACGTGAGACAAATACAAAGAGTACATGGGCCTTTTAACTGGATTTTCCCTAACACATACAAAGGGTTAATTACTGGAACCTACCATGTGAGTTTGCATAACTGCAGATAACCCTCTATGTTGTTTGTTTACAAATCTCTCTTAAAAAAAACTCTATAACAATTTTTATATAAAGTCCAAATTGCGTTCTCTTTGGGGTAGGCATCGATGACACGGAAAAGCTTCAGCAACAGCAAAGGAGACGTGACTGTAAGTGCTTCGTCCGAGCCCAATTTTTAACTAGAATTATCTCCCCCTTATTGATATTTTATTCGGGAATGTGGAAAGGACAATAAGTATGAGTGGGAATAGTATAGATGGAGGAATCCGTAAGAAAAGAGTAGAAGGCAACCAAGGTAGATTCATGAAATGTATCATCTATAGTGACAAATATTTTTGACTAGAGAGTGGTACAATGACGACAAAGGATCCATATAGCCGACCCCTACTATAGTGGGATAAAGGCTTGAGTGTTCTTGTAGTGGTAATATTTATACACTTTTGAGTAGGAGAGTAGCTTATGAACACGCATTTGATAGCACTAGGGTCAAGTTTAGCTGATGGGGATCGACTGCATGTTCGTGATCAGAGGAGATTGGACCATCATTTAGCGGGACCAATTTTTGCAGATTTGTCGGAGATGCGTTGATCAGATCGGTGGTCAGAGAACACGATCGCGTCCGGAGAATCGCGCTTTACATTTTATCTGTATTTTATTTTATTTTTCTGGTGTGTATTTAGTGTTTTAGAACACCGGGCGTAACAGATGATCATAGCCATTCATGTCGGGTGACAACCGCCCCCTCTTGTTAAAAATAGTGGCGGGTTACAGGCATTGCTGATTTTGTGAGGGATTCCAGAACTCTGATAATCATCGTGGTGCGACGCCGGGAGCCCGAGGTGCGACGCCTCAGCCTCCTTTTCATTTTCCCGTTTTTAAATTTCAGTAACTTTTATCTCCATTTCTATTTCATTGTTCTCTATTATCCCACGATTTCTTCTTTGTTGAAGGAGAAAACCGCTCTTGTTCATCCTGTATCACACGAAACCGCCATTGTTCATCCCGTTCATCTCCTTCCCTCCCGGAGAGCAGTGCTCCAGATCGAAGTACAACCTCTCAGCCCAAAACCACAGGTCGGGAGTTCGTCCCTCTAGCAAGACCTGCCGTAGCCGCTATCCTCCCATCGTCGCCTTCCGATGTTTGACGTTGATCCCACACAGTTACGTCCAACTGTCAGCCATTTTCCTGTGCATCTTCTCTATTGTTCTAATAGCCACTCCATCTTGCCATCTGATCTACACCTGCACCCTAAATTGCTCACAACAACCCATCCCTTTCGTTTTCCCGTGGATCCACCCCATCTCGCCCCATCAAATCGGCCCAAATTTTCCACACGACTCCTTGTCACGCCCCCGTACCTGCTTTCTTGTCTCGTCCCAGTCAAGGAACATCGCGTCCAATACAAATTGCTTCCCTTCCTCACACCAGCACACCTCTTACACCCTATGTTATTAAAGGTGCGCTTCAGGCGCGCCTGAGGCTCAAGGCTCACTAGGCTCAAATGTTTGCGCTTTTGTGCGCCTTATTGTGCCTTTGAAATATAAAAATAGCTCATTAGTGAGATTTTTATTGTAAATTTTCTTCTTCAAATATTAAGAAAAAAATAATGTAAGAACTCAATAATTATTTATTAATTTAGTGTTTGTGAAAGATAATTGTGCGTTAAGACTTAGATATGATGCAAGTGACCACATTGATTCTATTTTTTAAGGGATATAAACGATAGTAATGAATGATTCATTAGTAGACTAAATGAAGAATTTAATCGAGAAACTGAAATGATGTTTGATGTTGATTATTTGAAATAGATGTGGTTGCACCTTGCCTTAGCCATGCGCGTGCATGCGCCTTGAGCCCTGCGCCTAGGCTCCAAGACCCCTGTGTGTCTTGGTGCGCCTTTAGCCTTTAATAACTTAGCTTCCTCCACAGCTAATCCCAATACTATATTACAATATCCATATCCAGCCACCCACTACTGTTTTCCTACAGGAACTTCCTTCCTGATCCAGTCCAGACCGAAAATTGATCGCCTCATAATAGTCACATCCATAATTTCGTGGAGCCACACCAACTGTCGTTGTCGGGTCCTCATCGCTACGTGAGTATCAATTTAATGTGTTGTTCTGTTTTTCTATATTAAATATTGGGAGATATTCTATGTTTGTTTGGGAATTGAAAATTGTTCGTGTTTTTGTTTTGTTTCTTGTAAGTTCTATAAAATTATTCGTGCAAATTGTAATTTTAAACAATACTTGTGAAAGAACGTGATTATTTTCTTGCGCTCCGTCCCGCATCAGTTTGGCATCAGAGCCTCATGTTTGGGCTTACTTTAAGATATGCGGGACTACATGTTATGCCACCCAATATCTTATCACAGTGATTGTCACTACATTGATCCTCAATTTAAGGAACCACCATTCGTCTACACTCGACCCCGTAGAGCACCTTTAGGGAGATCATTTTGAGTTATTTGGTGAGCGTCACGTAAAATTTATGAAAATAAGATCGCAAGATCATGCGAGGGCATATTGACTTAGCATTGAGAAGACACATGAGTGAGAACGTCTTAACCGCATCACAAGTTGAGTGGAGATGAAACATATTTTATGTAAGAGGTATCTACCAGCTTCCTATCGGAGTTTCCAACTCAAGCAGTTATTCTTCCTTCAGTAGGGATCTGCTTCCGTCACTGAGTATATGGATCATTTTGATGAGTTAGGTGTGAGGTGCAACATCTGAGAGGAGTCAGCTATGACCGCTTCCCGATTTTAGTATGGGCCTTGATCGGAGATATGTGCTAAGTTGTTCTATCACTACTCTAAGTCTCTCGAGCAAACATTCCATCTCGTGCTTCATTATGAGCAGTCCTTGAGATCCACTAGAGGTAGTCGAGAGGATGACCACCTTGACCTCACCAGTATGAGTCCCTTCCATTCCGAGACTATCACTTTGGGTACTTTTGGCTCGTCAGACATGATAAAAGTGAAGCCTAAGACTATTTTATCCCACCCCACTGAGGTACTAAGTCTGATGGGTGATCCATCCTCTGATTTTGACTCATTACCTATGACCCTACTCGAGAGCGAGCCTGAGTGACTTAGTGCACCTATCGTGATGTGTTCCTTCCCTACCCGGGCGCCGATCAAGGACTCGCCCTTGCATGCATGTTCACATGAGCCTCCCTATATTGAAGTGGCGAGTTATATCCCGAGTGAGGGTCGAGAGCATAGTGTCGACTTTGTAGTAGTTGTCTTTTCCCCTCTCGAGGACGTGGATACTACTATCGATGACACGTTTCTCAAGGATGATCTTGCTATGAATAAACAATTTGATGAGCCCCCCGTTGAGACTTTTGGAGAGACACTTGATGAGTTCTTTCTTTTTGGAATGTTCGGTCGACCTCGTTGTTACATTCTCGTTTCCTTGTCCCACACGTCCTTTTAGATCATTACATTCAAGATGAATTTACATACGTACCTCTTAGTGAGCCCCCTGATGTGTCACATTCCCTTTGCGAGCATGTTACGTTTGTTGTGCTTCATTTGTACCCTCGTTCGTATGAGGGCACTTCGAATATTTCTAGGACCTACATCGGTACTCGTCGCATTTGCGACGAATTTTATTATACCCGTTCCGGTGAACCTCCTGATGAGCCACATATGGGTTCACTGCACATCTGAGATGTATATATCCTTAGTAGCACAGTCGAGTTTGAGGGGGCACTCACTGACTTGTTGATTTTATATCTTACCACCCGAACTTGCAGAGATAGTTTACACATTATATTGATACATCTTACTACTAATATCTCGGATGCTCATTTGCGTGTTCATCGCTCCCGAGATGATTTTTTTTATGACCCACCTTCTGAACCTCCTGATCACGTACCTATTTTAGGAGTTTCTTATAGTACCTAAAATTCTTGGCGTACTGAGTTGGCCATGGTAGAAATTTATATTTTATATTTATTGTTTGTTTATTTACATTTAGTGCGTGATTAATTTGTGTTGTGTGAGTCACACATGTTGTATGTTTTGCATCATTTGCATGAAATGCATGAATTACTCCAGAAGCAAACTATTAGCAATTGAGAATTATATAAGGTATTGGCAGATATGCACAGACGTGAGCAAAATTTTCAGGTGTGCGAGCATGTCATGGTCAGACTTTGCAAGAAAGGGCTCCCAAAAGGAGTCGTTACTAAACTACAACTTAAGTGAATGAGTGCTTATAGGGTTATAAAGAAAGTTGGGACAAATGCCTACGAGATCGATTTCCCTGTAGATATGGGTATTAATCCTGTATTTAATACAAGAGAATTGGCACATTATTTTGATTCTCTCGAGCATATGAACTCATACCTTGATCTTCTTTTGATACCTTCCCAGGGACCCATACCATGATGCTTCTTTTGATACTCTTCCAGTTACAGCTTGACACTTCTCTTGTTCACCTTGGACGAGCACCCATGAGTTTGCTCGCACCTCCTATGATTCTACCGGGTTGACCGGGTTTTCTGGATTCACCAGCATGAGAGGTGAGAGTTGAAAGCATTAGTGATATTGTGTTGGACAAGTGCACCACCATTACAGACGGTCCTTCTTGTTGTTACTTGGTGCACTGGAGGGGACACTACACCTTTGATGATGATTGAATATTGATGATAGAGCTTGTTGGATTCCCCCCGGATCTTCGACTACAGCATATTCATCTTCATTCCTCGGAGATGAATGTTATTTCAGTCTGAAGGAATTGATAAGGACCCCATGTTCGTAATCGGAGATCGGGCCATCATTTAGCAGGACTCGTTTTTGTAGATTTGTCGGAGATGCGTTAATCAGATCGGCGATCCGAGACCATGAGCGTGTTCGGAGCATCACTTTTCATTTTCTATGTATTTTATTTTATTTTTTGTGTGTATTTAGTGTTTTAGGACACTGGGCGTAACAGACGATCATAGTCATTCACGCAGGGTGCCCAACCGCTCCCCTCTTGTTATAAATAGGGGTGGGCATTGCAGTTTACATGCATTGCTGATTTTGTGAGATATTCCAAAATTCTGGCAATCATAGCCCGGGGTGTGATGCCTCAGCTTCCTTTTCATATTCCCATTTTTAAATTTCAGTAATTTTTATTTCTATTTATATTTTACAATTCCCTATTATCCCACGATTTCTTCTCTACTGAAGGAGAAAATTGCTCCTATTCATCCTGTATCGCACAAAACCGCCGATGTTCATCCCGTTCGTCTCCTTCCCTCCCGAAGAGCAGCGCCCCAGATCGAAATACAACCTCTCAGCCCAAAACCACAGGTCGGACGTTCATCCCTCTAGCAAGACTTGTCGCAGCCGCTATCCTCCCAATGCCGCCTCCCATTGTTTGACGCTGATCCCGCACAGTTACGTCCAACTGTCTGCCATTTCCCTGCACATCTTCTCCATTGTTGTAATAGCCGCTTCATCTTGCCATCTGATCTACACCTGCACCATAAATTGCTCACAGCAACTCATCCCTTTCGTTTTACCGTGGATCCACCCCGTCTCGCCCCCATCGAATCGGCTCCAATTCTCCTCATGACTCCCTGTCACTACCTCGTGACTGCTTTCCCGTTTCGTCCTAGTCAAGGAACAGCCCCTCCACTCCAAATTGCTTCCCTTCCTCACACCAACACACCTCTTCACAGCTAATCCCAATACTATATTATGATATCCATATCCAGCCACCCACTACTGTATTCCTACAAAAATTTCCTTCCTGATCCAGTCCAGACTGAAAATTGATCGTCTCATAATAGTCACATCCATCACTTTGTGGAGCCACACCAACCGCCATTGTTGGATCCTCATCGCTACGTGAGTATCAATTTAATGTGTTGCTCTATTTTCTATATTAAATATTCTATGTTTGTTTAGGAATTGAAAATTGTCCGTGCTTTTCTTTGGTTTCTTTTAAGTCATAAAATTATTAGGGCAAATTGTAGTTTTAAACACCATTTGTGAAAGAACGTGATTATTTTCTTGCGCATGCGAAAACTGTGTTGCTTTGCTAGCCGCTTATAATTTCTGTCGCTATAATTTGATTACGGAAAATTAATTTAAAACTTGCAACTCTCATTTAGGTCCGGCTTGATCACATTCACGTATCTTTGCATTAGCGTGTCGACACCAACCTTTTCATACAGCATTGTCCTGCGTCAATAGTTCTACTCATGTGATGTGTGGGAGTGAAGCAAACGCATCCAAAGACTTTGGGTGGGAGCTGAGTGGAGATGATGTTTAAGGTATATCCGTACATGCAAGCTTAAGGTATATCCGTACATGCAAGCCTAAGGTATATCCATATACAAGGGGGGAGTGTTAGTCCCAAAGACCAAGTAGGCATGCAGTTTATAAGATAGACAGTTGTGAGAATGAAACTCCCAAATAATACATGGGAAGGTCCATAGTGAAGAGTATGTGTAGGCTCTCCCTGAAGTGGTCTCATAGTAAAGGTCTGTTTGGCGGGGCGGCACAGTTGCTGCATGCCGCAGCTTTTTTGCCTCCCGGATAAATCAGCAAAGGGAGCTTGGGCGGTGTTGACTGAAACTACCTACCCAGATTTCCTATAGTTCTTCCCCTAAAGCTACCTCCCCCCCCCCCAATAATCCTGAAAATAACCACCCATAACTGCTGTGTTGAGGTAGTTACCATCCGTCCCATCATTATTGAAGGCTCTGCTCCAACATTTCAATCCAGCCGAACACTTTTCCCTGCCCAGATTTCCTATTGGCACCTTCTAACCTCCATCAACCACATACATCCTCAGTTTCCCTAAGAATACTTCTTGCCTGACACAACCCTACCCACATACAAACTCCATTTCACGCCAACAACCACTATCCCCTCTGTCAAAGTACCGTAACCATCCATCCAGCAATTCTACTGTGTTGGCCTGAGAAATAACTGCAGCCTATAACTGCCCTAGAACTCAGAATCACGTGTGTTCAGCCACTGAGCCACTGCCCATCCCATTCCTCTCCTTCACAGTAAAATCCCAGAATCCAGAACGCCTTCCACTCAATTCCTTCCACTCGGGGAAGCCCTGCCTGCCTCTTGGAAGCCTCCCCTAGCCTACCCCTGCCGAGCCCTCCCAGTAGCTGGATCCTAAGTTCCAGCCCCCTCCAGTGGTAGACGGGCCTTGGCAACACTGTTGGGACCTGAAGTCCAGCCCCAGGTGGCTCTCCCGGCTACTCCACAACCCTCCAAAATCACCCCAACCCTCCCCTTTCAGTATTGTGCGAGTTCAATATGTGTTTGTTATTTCTTTACAATTGAATATTGTGTTTAATCTCTACTTGAGGAAATATTAGTTTGTAAGTCTTGTTTTCAGTTATTTAAGTCGTCGTATTTTCCCATCAATTTAGTTGTTTTATTTTTTTGGCACTTTTGCAATTATACGACTTCTCGTGTCTCCATATTTGAGAGCTTTAACTATTGTGACGTATTTTATTTTGATTTATAAAATAAATTATTATTGCAAGTTACAAGCCGTTGGATCTCATATTAGTTGCATGTAGAAGTTTACCCCTTATTTCTCTGTCATATAGGACCGTCCTGCGACAAGAGGAGCCTATGAACACGCATTTGAGAGCACCAAGGTCAAGTTTAGATATGTCTATGTGATATGTGTGGGTGAAGCAAACACATCCAAAAACTTTGGGTGGGAAGTGAGTGGAGATGATGCCTAAGGTATATGTAGGGGGTGTTAGTCCCTAAGACCTGAGTAGGCATGTAGTTTATAAGATACACAGTTGTGAGAATGACAACTGACAAATAATACTTGGAAAGATGCATAGTGAAGAGTAAACATAGGACCCCCTTGAAGTAAGGACCCGTAGTAAGCCTTAGATTCATGAAATGTAACATCCATGGTGACAAAAATATTTTTGATTGGAGTGTGATAACATGTATACCCTTTTTGAGTAGGAGAGCAACCTATGAACACGCATTTGAGAGCACTAGGATCAAGTTTAGATCTATTGATGTGATGTGTGTGAGTGAAGCAAAAACATCCAAAGACTTTGGGTGGGAGCTGAGTGGAGATGATGCCTAAGGTATACGTAGGGGTGTTAGTCCCTAAGACCAGAGTAGGAATGCAATTTATAAGATACATAGTTGTGAGAATGACAACTCCAAAATAATACCTTGGAAGGTGCATAGTGAAGACTAAACATCAAGCAACCTCTAAAAGGTGACAAATTTTTCTCTCGGTAAATTCTTTATGAGTTGGAGATTAAACATAAGTTGTTTGGTGGATGACCCCAAGGTCTACCAAGCATTTCTCTAACTGGGACTCAATGTACCCTCTATAATTATCACTATACGACAATGAGGCTTGACCTAGTTAGGTAAGTTGTGAGGCCCAATGACAGGGAGATCATGGGTTCGATTCTCACCATGTGTGAGCTTTGTCTACTTATTTAGTAGTTTTGTTGTTCGATTAATTGTTGTTTAATGTTGTAGTCATTGATGTTTAATATTCCTAATGTAATGGTGATTGTACATTTGTACATATATTATTAAAAAAATTGCCAATATACAAAATTTTAATGGTGATAACACTAGGTAAAGATCATTCTTTAAATTTTTAAAAATAAGATAAACCTCATTTTTATTGCGCATCAAATACACCCAAGTAATGAAATAAAAACAGACAATAAAAGTAACAAATCAATAAATAGAAGTAGTAGAATAGGGTCCCCAAACATCTATATGAAACATATGAAATTGAGGAGTACTAGATAAAGAAACATGATTAACAAAAACACGATGATATTTAGCAAGTTCATATACATCACAAACAAGTATTTTAAAAACAGGTGGTTGTCCTAGATGACAATGCCAGGAAATAAAAATAAGAAACTGAGCAATGTGGAGAGCCATCGGAGAGGGAGTGACACTGCAAACATCAAACACATAAAAACCATCTTGCATTCTACCAAAACAAAAAATCTTGCTCCTCTTCAGATCCTGAAAAATACAATGAAATGGAAAAAAGGTAACTGACAATTCATATAATTAGCTGGGTTGCGGGTGAAATTAGGAACAATGAACATGGGATGAATCTTTCATTGTGCAATGGAGGAAAGAAGGCAAGCAACAAAACATAAGGATGCACCAAACATGTGATTAACAACAATTGAGTTGATAATCCAGTGGTTGGAAGGATGAGTATTAGCAGAATGGGCACCTGGTGTACCAAGGCAGATGAGGAAGCAGATATTGACTTGGACGAAATGTTGTGCATCAACCACCAAAAATGAGCATGCATCTCTTCAACTGAGAAGGTGAATTTTTGAATAGTGGAATTAGGGTAGAAGCTTTTAAGGCTGAGTTTGAGAGAGCAGTTGCTGATGGAAAAGCTGATGGTCGAATAGAGCTGTTGAAAAGTTTTTTCTGAAAAACAAAGTTTTGCTATAAAACTGCTTGGATGAAATAGAGTTTGTAGAGCTTTTTGATAAACTATTTTGAAAAAAAAACTGTTTGGCAAAAACAGAGTTTCCTAAGATCAATTTTTTCTAATTAAAATTAACCTTGTTGTTCGATACTTGAAATAATTTTAAACATTAAAAACCAACATTACATGACATACATAATAAAAGTTCAATGTTTTTTAGATATTAAAGTTGCAACATTTTTTAAAAACTTTCAACGCACTGATCCATCGGTTGCATGCAAATACTTCGGTGTATCGCCTACATGATTAAAAATGTTTTAATCAGATTCTTATATTAAATTAATTAAAATATAAAATATGAGGAATGAATATTACCTTCTTGCCACATAGAGTTGTTGCGCTATAGACACACTCGGTGTTATCATCTCGTCTACACCACTTGATGTATCAATGCATGTATCATGTCATCTCTATGAGTCTACTCCGCACTCGGACCTATTCTCTCACTTTCTCTAAAATCAAGATCTATACGTGATGGATACCTTCGTATAAAATTATGCAAAGTCATTGTCGTCAGAACAATACGTATTTGTTTCTCAAAACTATAGCTTAGCATATCGCATAGTATTGCCCATTTTTCCTTCCATGCACCAAATGTGTGTTCAATCACACTCCTAAGGGAAGAGTGTTTGATTAACACAATTTCTCTTTTAACACACACAAACACTCATACAAACACACAAGCATACAAACTCAAAAAAATACAATAACAATCATAATCATACACATACAAACTCAAAAAAAAATATATAATTATAATAAAAAACATACACATACAAACTCATAAACAAACACGTATACATCACATTCATGAACCTCTGCATCACATTTTTGATCAAGCTTCACAAATAAATTCTTAAAGAGCACAAACTATATTGGTTTCATCAACATTCATCAACAAGATTTCAACCAGTACAGAAAAAATGTTATCAAAAAAATTTTAGATGGAATCCAAGCCCTAAACCAGTGGAAGGCTCACCACAGCCCCCGATATCAAAAACAAAAATGAAATCAAGGACAGAGAAGGTGGAAGAAGAATTACCAGGTGGATTCCCTTGCACTGAAAAACCGCAACTATTCTAGTAGGGAAATTCCTCTTCCTGCACTGCAAGATCGTAAATGGAGCGAATGGTGAATGAAAAATTGGAATAGATAGGAGAAAGAAATCCCCTTTTGCTTACCGAGGAAGATGATGACAGAAAGAAATGTTTCTTCTCCGGCGGAGGCGAGCGCTACTGTCTCCAACAGGAAGAAGGAATGCGAAGACGAGAGGCCGACGATGCTAGCTGCTGACGCCGAGGAAGGAGTCGGGGGGGGGGGGGGGGGGGGGGGGGGGGGGGGGGGGGGGGGGGGGGATTTTGGGAGCGCGGCGTCAAGAAGGAAATGGAATCGTGAAAGATGTCACGGAGAAGGCGAGTCACGAAGAAGAGAATCGCGCTTGCAACACAGTGGAACTGGAAGATTTCTCTGCGGTTGAGCCCTAGGTATAAAACAACTGATATTTAAAAACGCGCATCCGTGCTATACTGCTTACTGTTGGAATATGTTTGAATATTGAGTTTTATGTTGTTACGGTGTTAGCATGTGGTAGTGTGTGTATCGTCATGTACACCCATATATATATGGGAGCTTAGTGTACAATCAATTGAAATCATAATTCTATTTTCCTCAACATGGTATTAGAGCACCCTTAGGGTTTTTTCCGATCCCGTTGCTCCCGCACAGCCCGTCCATCCCGCTCCCGCACAGCCCCGTCCCACTCAATTTCGGCGTCGCCGCTCTCCCGCTCTCCGCCTTTGTCCGCCCAGCTCGTCGACCGCTTCTTCTTATCTCGTGCTCTAGGGATGCCGACTCCATGTAGTCTTGATTTCCTCGATGTTGACGGTCCCTTCATCTCTTCCCCTATTTTTATGAGGGTTGTTTTTCCTTCAACATCCTTGTGATTATTTGTTGCGTCCTTGATTTCTATTCGGGGTTTTCTTATGGCTGGAAGTGAATCTTCTACCACCATGTCTTCTGGTGGAGTGGCCTCTCCTACTATGGCTTCCGTTGGATCTTACCGCGTCCCCTCAGACCATGACACTCCTCAGATCACCACTATGAAGTTGAATGGTTCTAACTACCTCCCGTGGGCTCGCTCCATCAGTCTTGCTCTCAAAAACCGCCGATTATTTGGCCATGTCAGTGGCACAGTGAAGGCTCCTGCGTCTGACTCTCCTGAGTGGCTTCAGTGGGAGTTGGACAACTCCTTGGTAATGTCTTGGCCGCTTAACTCTATGACGGAGTCCACCTCTCGGAACTATCTGTTCTTGGATACAACAACGGATATTTGGAAGCGTGCAGAGACTACATATTCTGGTCAAGGCAATGCTGCTCAGATCTACCAACTTCGTCACTGGTTGTTCCTCCTGCGACAGGGTGATCGACCTCCCTCGGCCTACTACTCAAAGTTCACCCAATTCTATCAAGAGTATGATCATTTTGATTCTCTGACCTAGGTGTCTACTGAAGATGAGGTGCTTCTCCGGGTAAGAGAAGAACGCAATTGCATCTTTGAGTTCCTCCATGGCTTACATAGGTGTTTTGATTCGATCAGCATTCAAATTCTTGGTCGCTCACCTCTACCTTCTCTGCTCGAGGTGTACAGCCTTGTCCAACAGGAATTCGATTGTCGTCTGACTCTGCTTCCAGACTCTGCCATCAAGGGATCTGCCCTTGTCTCTCTTTCTCAGCCCGGGGCTCGTCCTGCTCGCAACACTAGATTGAGGACTGCTGAGAAAGATCACCTAGTCTGTGATTATTGCAGGAAGGCCCGCCATACTAGAGACACCTGCTTCAAGCTTCATGGTTTTTCACCTCGAGGCGGCCCTGCCTCTCGTGGTGGCCGGGATGGTGGTCATTCTCAACCCAAGCCTCCTCTGCCCCGATCGTCCCACTTGTCAGATGCTGGGGGGGTTCTACTGTTGCTCATTCTCTGGATTCTAATATGGCCCCCTTGGTTCTTTCGGCTGAAGAAATTTTGGTGTTTCGCCGATGATTCTCGGACCTCCAATGGAGCCGTCTAGTTCTGCCTCCTCTTACCATGCTCATCAGGGACCTGCAGGTGCTCACTCGGTTTCCTCCCACCTCTCCACTTAGTGGATCATTGATTCTGGGGCTACAGACAACATGACCGGCTCGGCCATAGGTTTTGTGCCATACACGCTTCTGTCTGGCAGGGACAAAGTGAGCATTGTTGATGAATCGCTTTCTCCTATTGTTGGGAAAGAATCCATTCCATGCTCCTCTCTTACCCTCTCCTCTGTTCTTCTTGTTCCTGTTTTCACCCTCAATCTCCTCTCTATTAGTCATCTGACTAACTCTATGAATTGCTCAGTGTATTTTTTCCTACCTCTTGTGTTTTTCAGGACCTGAAGACGGAGGCGGTGATTGGCTCTGGTAGACTATACAACGGGCTCTACGTGTTCGACCCCTCTGCTTCCACTCCTTCCAGCCTCGCTCGGCCTCCCAAAGCCCTTCTTGTTGCTTGTCCCTCTGAGTTGGATTTCTGGCATTGTCGGCTAGGACATCCTCCTGTCCCTATTATGAGGCGGTTGATTCCTCATATGTCTTCTACTTCATTTAATGTTTTTCATTGTAATGTGTGTGATCTGGCTAAACATCATCGCAGTGATCTTCCTCTTATGTCTCCTCGTAGCTATGTTCCTTTTGCAGTTATTCATACTAATGTTTGGGGCTCTAGCCCTACTGCCTCTATTTCTGGTTGCTCGTGGTTTGTTTCTTTTATTGGTTGTTACTCTCGTTATACCTGGGTTTACTTAATGAAGCATAAAAGTGATGTGTTCTCTATTTTTCAGCGCTTTCACAAGTTGACCACTACTCAATATTGTCTTGTTGTTAAAATCCTGCGTAGCGACAATGGTCGTGAATATATAGACGCTCGCCTTGACAACTATCTGATTGGCCTAGGTATCATTCATCAAACTTCCTGTGTGTACACCCCTGCTCAGAATGGGGTGGTTGAGCGTAAGAATCGACACCTCCTTGAGGTGGCTAGGTGTCTCCTCCTTCGGATGAATCTCCCGAAGTATTACTAGGGTGATGCAATTCTCGCCGCGGCTTACCTCATCAATCGTATTCCTACACGGGTCCTTGAGTTTCAGACCCCTCTCACCACTCTAGGGATTCGTCCTACCTCTCTCTCTCCCCGTGTCTTTGGATGTGTATGTTTTGTCCACACCCAGCCTAAAACCAAACTTGATCCTCGCGTCCTGAAGTGCGTGTTTATTGGTTACTCACGTACTCAGAAGGGATATAGGTGCTTCCATCCTGTTACCAAATGGGTATTTGTTACCGTGGATGTCGCCTTCCGGGAATCAGAATCTTATTATTGGAACTCTCTTCAAGGGGAGACTACAGATACGGAAATGAGTTCCCCTCCTTTTGTTCCTCTGCTTATTCCTCCGTTTATGGTGCCACCTCCCGTTCCTACTACTCGTGTTCCTTCGGTGCCCCTACCTACTTCTAGGA
Organism: Platanthera zijinensis; assembly: GCA_039513925.1. Classification (NCBI taxonomy): domain Eukaryota; kingdom Viridiplantae; phylum Streptophyta; class Magnoliopsida; order Asparagales; family Orchidaceae; genus Platanthera; species Platanthera zijinensis. The sequence goes on from CM077096.1 coordinate 154,640,154, forward strand.
ACACAGTGATTCCTCCTCTTTTGCAGGTTTACACGCGACATAGAAGGGGCACAAACACTCCGACTCTTGCTATTCAACCGGTGTCATCATCTGACCCATCGACAGGTACTAACAAAGGTAGTTCTACTTCTACCCTGCATCCTCTTTCCCACTTTGTGACTTATGACTCACTGTCTCCTACACATAGAACATTTGTCACCTCCTTGACCTTCATTTTTATTCCTCAGTTTTGGCAGGAAGCTCTTGGGTATAGTGACTGGAATACAACCATGTTGGAAGAAATGGGTGCTCTTGACAAGAAGAATACTTAGGAGTTGGTCCAACTCCCTATAGGGAAAATAGTGGTAGGATGCAAATAGATTTTCTCTGTAAAGCAAAACTCCCAAGGTCTTGTGGAACGATACAAAGTAAGGCTGGTGGCAAGAGATATACGCAGATAACAGACATCGACTATCAGGAGACATTTGCTACAGTTGCAAAAATGAACTCCATCAAGATCTTGCTTTCGATTGTTGTGTGTAAAGGGGGGAGTCTCCTTCAGTTGAATGTGAAAAACTCATTTATCCACGGTGATCTTGAGGAGGAAGTCTACATGTCCTTACCTCCTGGTGCTAGCTAAGAAGGATCGGCAAAGAAAGTTTGCAGGTTGAAGAAAGCTTTGTATGGCTTGAAGCAATCTCCACATGCGTGGTTCGGGAGATTTCACCGGGCGATGATTTCTTTCGGGTGCAAACAGAGCAATGTTGATCGCACCTTGTTTGTGAAACATAGCGAGGGTAAGGTGGCTGCTCTCATTGTCTATGTGGATGATATAATAATAACTGGCGATACCGAAGAGGTTGGACTTCTAAAGTCCAGATTGTCTAAAAGGAATTTGAAGTGAAGGATCTCGGTCCCCTCAAGTATTTTCTGGGTATCGAGGTGGCTAGATCCAAGTATAGGATCTTTATATCTCAAAGGAAGTATGTTTTGTACTTGCTTGAGACAACTGGAATGCTTGGGTGCAGGTTGACAGATACCCCAATTGAGGTCAATCACAAACTTGGAAGAGATGGAGAAGTTGTAGATGACATATCTGGCTTCCAACGATTGGTAGGAAAGCTTATCTATCTATCTCACACTCGACAGAACATATCGTATGTTGTGGGGGTCCTTAGTCAGTACATGCATTCACCTAGATCACATCACCTGGATGTTGCATACAGAGTTCTGAGGTATCTCAAATCCACTCCTGGCAAGGGAATTTTGCTCTCACCCAATGAGGCATTGACCGTGGAGGTCTATACGGATGCAGACTGGGTAGGTTCAGTTGATGACCAGAGGTCAACATCTGGGTACTGTTCTCTTGTTGGGGGAAATTTGGCAATCTGGAGAAGCAAAAAACAACGTGTTGTTTCCAGATCCAGCACAGAGGCGGAATATCGTGTTATAGCACAGGGGTTATGTGAAGGTTGTGCATCCAGTCGATCATGAAGGACCTTGGCGTGGAGTGTGACGGTCCAATCAGGATCTATTGCAATAATAAAGCTGCAATCAGCACTACCCACAATCCGGTGCAACACGATCACACCAAACACGTGGAGATCGACAGACACTTCATCAAGGAAAATATTGTTAGGGGGATTGTGAGTACACTGTTTGTTCCATCAAACTAGCAGCTTGCAGATGTGCTTACCAAAGGGCTGAGTCTGAACTCGTTTGACAGAATGCTGGGAAAATTGGGCATGGCAGACATTACATGCCCAACTTGAGGGGGGTGTTGGAATATGCTTGAATATTGAATTTTATGTTGTTGCAGTGTTAGCATGTGGTAGTGTGTGTATCTTCATGTACACTCATATATATATATATTGGAGCCTAGTGTAAAATCAATTGAAATCATAATTCAATTTTCCTAAACATTTACCAAACAGAGCTTATGATGAAAACTGTGTTTTTGAGCTGCCGTACCGGAGGCGATAAGATGCCTCGAACGCACCCGAAGTGAGCTTTCCTCGGGTACCTCATTCAATTGAGAAAAGTGAAAAAGAGTAGGTGTCTTCCTTGAGATCTCTCACGACCAAAATCTCCTCGTGGCGCAGGCCCTCATCTCGATTATGAAACCTATATAGCATGTAACATGTATCCACAATAGTTACACATCAAGTGATTTTTATTTGTGGACTTTGTCCTGGAGTCACATGTTGTCCAACTGCTAGAGCTCTGTTGAGTGGTCATTAACATAGAATCTTCAGGAATGTTTTCCAGGATTCAAGACTGTTTGTGGTCAAATTCCTGTTGCACCAATCTCTATGCCTTTGGAAGAGGGTATATGTATTCCTTTAAGAATTTAAACAGTACTGATCAGAGTCTCCGTGGAGCCCATGTAAGAACTCAAAAACTCGATTATGATCCTTTTGTGCAAAACCAGGAGCTCATTTGCATTGCAGACCATGACAAGGGAGTTAAAATGATCTTACTCATGGTATAAGTGGGTAAAATTCAGGTAGACAGATAGAGTATGATCACCTTATCGAAGGAGGAATATCTTGCGCTTCAGCTAGAATATCTAGGCCGCATTTCTTTGCGTGAATAGGTAAACTCCGCTCTTATCCAAATATATGTTAAAAATCCAGTAAAAAGTAATGGTGGGCAATAGATTCCTCTATGGAATTTGTAAGTATCAACATAATCAAGGAGTTCTCCAACTCCCTTTGTGTCCAATATGTGGAACTCTTAGTTAGTTCTTTAGTGAAGACACGGATATAGTAGAATAGTCTCCAACGCTTGAAGGCCAAGGTAATAGAGTGAGACCATGATAGGTAGTTCGCATTGTCCAAACGGATTGTGATGCGGAGAACATTATGATTACGACTAGCCAGGGTAGATCCAAATGGAATCATTGTTCCACGGAAATCAACCATATTTGACGTGACTTAAACTAGTGTCAAGAATATCCAATCGTTGAATCATTATATAAATCTAGTATGATGTTTGGAAAAAGGAGACAAAGTACATGAAAGAGAACATGTCACGCATGGGTCAACACAACAATCAGACCGTTCATTTTGTGAGGATTAGCGATCATGAATTTTAGCTATTTTCTATATTTTCGAAAAAAAATTAATGCCTTTTGGAGCTCGACATGATCGAAGAATCATGATCGTCTGTGGCGGTTGATTAGTCTATAAATGAGTATAAAACACTCATTTAGAGGGATCCCGGTGTCATAGTCAAAGCCTAGATGCGAAGTCTAGGGAAATTCCTTCCCCTCCCATGGTTGGCCCTCCTCCACCTCTGACCGCCACCATAACCTCCGGCCATCACCACCTCCTTCCGCAATCACCGCCACCACCTTGATCGGAAACTCTCTCCCCTCCACCAACGCATCCACTTATACCCACTACTCTCATAACTATCGAGTAACCAACCTCATTATTCATAACCTTCAAATAACTACCCACCAATTCATAATTGACCACTTATCCCTCACACAATTCCCCCGGCACCCTAAATTCAGTCCATTATCATCAACCCTCATAACAACAGGTCTCACTCTCTCCATTAACTCCCAACTGCAATGCAACTCATCCTAATCTCACACCCACATCTTCAAACTAACTCTAGACGAACTCTATAGCATGCCCCTATCCAAAACCTGTTTCCCCCATTTCCAAATCCTAACCAACCCACCCTCTCACTCATAGCCCCAAAATCCTCCCCTTCCATACAGAATTAGGAGAGGAATGACTGGTGGTCTCAGATGATGGGGGAGGAAGCTCGGTGGAGGACGGTGGGAGCTACGTGAAAAGTACGTTGTGTATGCTCTGATGCTACGTCGAAAGTGGAAAATATTATTAATTTATCATCCTACTATTAACGAATATCCCCTCTATATATAGAGGAGATAGATACAGGGGTATAAAACAAGAAAATACACGATAATTATTAATAATTATGCTATTTTTATATAAAAAATCATTTGTCTAATTTTAATGCCAAGATTTTTAAAAAAAATAAACGTAGCTCCTCATTTTGAGATCAGTGCTTTTTCAAGTGCAAAAAAATTCATACAATAGGCGGACATATCAATGTCGAGTAATAATAAACTCCTATTCTAACAACAAAGAAATACCACATTTATCCAAATGTCATCCCATACATTACAGGAATTGGGTTTGCTACGAACTAACTCAACCTCAATGTGGGGATCAAATTAGAGAATGGACGATCATAGTACAGGGTCGAGTTTATACTGAGCTATCTGATGATACTACCCAGCCCGAGTCGGATCCACCCGACGCCCAAGTTTATTGAGTATGATATAGAGATCTAGAACCATTAGAAATAATTGTACAGATAAAATCAAGGGAAGTTCCAATACAGAGTAGAAAAAGTAACAACCTTGGCAAAGCATCAACTTTGGCAGCTTTCTTAAGATTCTGAACGCGGTTCTTTTCTTGTTTTTCAACACGTTTCTTCTTTTCAACCTTCCTTTTGTTGAATGGATCCTCTCCGGGCTCTACAAGAACAAGCAAAAGTAAAACCAGAGACTCATGGTACAAAAAAAGTAAAATAAAGGCTTTCAACTAAAATTAAATTATAAAGGATCATACCAAGCTTCTAATCCACACAGATCAAAACAAAATGATCCTAAAAAAAATTTGAGAACTCATAGGATTTTTTTTGTTTGATGAAATTGGAGAGAATGTATGAAATTTATTTCACAATATGGTATTATATTTGGCTTCAATGAAGTTTACAGGTGATGCGGGACAGGCGTCACACCTCTCCGCCACCATGGAGTCCCACCAGGGGCCCACCTGGAGTCAACACCAGGCAGCTTTCATCAGGGCAGCGGCCCGTACACCTCAACCAGCTCTCCGTCGTGGAATCACCACCATGCGGCAGGTTGTTGAGGTCCCGGGGCTCGATCCCCAGACCTCCTAGATAAGAGGCTTTCACCAGCATTCTCATCACCAACTGAGTCGCGGATCAGTTGGTGATGAGAGTCCTGGCGAAGGCCTCTTATCTAGGAGGTCTGGGGATCGAGCCCCGGCCTCAACAACCTGCCGCATGGTGGTGACTCCACGACGAAGAGCTGGTTGGGGTGTATGGGTCGCGGCCCTGATGAAAGCCGCTTGGTGCTGACTCCAGGTGGGCCCCCTGATGGGACTTCAGGGTGGAGGGGAGGTGTGACGTCTGTCCCGCATCAACAGGTAATCAGATTTAGTTAGGAAAAGTGAACGCAAGTTCTTTTTCGTTGACAGTTCCCTATCTAATATAATATCTTCAATTACTATATATATAAGGGTAGCATAACTTTGGCGTAACAATATATCTTCCCATTTTATCCCCCACATAAATCAATAAATAGCACTAAAATATATTTTTCAATAAAATCATTTCTGAGAAATATTGAATATAGAAGGTATTTCGAACATGGGGTATCACATGCCACTGCCTCTAGTAAAAGAAAAAAATAGAACTCATTGCCATTATCATAAGTGAAATTTATCTAAGAATCACAATAAATTAAACAAGTATAACATGTTGACATTGTGGTATGAACATAAAAGTTGTGACTGAAAAGAAACATGTTGATGTCGCATATGTAGAGTAATTGTAACGAGCCCATAAAATCCAAAGTATTGTATGTTTTGATTCATCTCATTCGCATTAGGTCTTGAATCATCTATTACAGCAATGCTTGTTATAATGATCATATATATATATGTTTTCAACTTAATGGATGCTGAGTTGACCACTAAATATTCAGAATTGCACACTAAATATTCAGAATTGCACTGTTAGAATAATAATAATAATAATAATAATATGTTGTTCAATCCTTTATTATTAATAGATGGTACAAGACCTAATGTGAATGTGTTACGCCCCGGATGGCGTACAGCTATTTGGGCGTCAATATGCGCGCAGGCGGAAAGAGGAGACAAGCAACAACGGGGCTGAACCAACCGGTTCAGTCCCCCTCCCACTGAGGCCGACGGATTGGGGCTGAACCACCCAGTTCAGCCCCATGTGTGGGGGGGCCGGCCGGCCCCCTCTTGGCCCCGGGTATAAATATTCCCGGGGTGGTTCTCTTGGTTCATTATGCAAGTACAAGGTATTCTTCTCCTCCTTCCTTCAAACCCTAATTCTATCGCTTCTTCCTCCAGATTTTTATCTTCCTCCCTTTAGATCTCTACTTTCTCCGTAATATTTGGTATCAGAGGATCGCTCCTCCACCATGGTTACCACACGCACGCAAGAGGAAATCAACCGATTGGAAACCCTAGAAGAAAACTACGTTGGATTGACGGATTCGGTGGCCGCCATCGAGGAAAATATGAGGGCTTCTACGCAACGATTGGAAGAACGGTTCGACGCTCGGATGGATGAAATCAAGACATTGCTAGCGCAAACTCTAAAGGGGAAGGCCACGAAGAGCGAAGAAACGGGTGGATCTCCGCAATCGGGACCGGAGACGACGGGATCCCACCTGGCGGCACCAACGGGAGCGGAGGCAGCAGCCGCGGCGAGCCTGGGCCGAAGCTGGCAGGACGCGATCGGCGTCCGGTTCCGCCCGAACCCGAGCGGCGCGGGTACGTTCCAGGGCGGAACCGGAGACCCCTTCGCGGGTCGCGCGGCATGGCAGAGAGGAGTCGCGCGGGGTCGGCCAACCCCCAGGGCAGGTCGGCATTCCACCAGGGGGAACGGGGGGGCTTCTCCCTCACCCAAGGGGTTTTGGATAGCAAGGAGGCTTCGGGGCTGGAGTTCCGTGGGGTGGCCTACATCCTCCGTTGGGGGGAATGCATCAACACGGGTATCCCGACGATTACCCCGATCCGAGAAAGCCAAGGAGGCCAGCGGGCTATGGGCATGAGCAGGGGTGGCACGGGAAAGCCGCTCCGCGGGCATACATCCCCCCAAAATTAACCTGCATGAATTTCCCTAAATTCAACGGGGGGACGCGTTGGAGTGGGTGCAGAAAGCAGAGCTCTTCTTCAGTTATCAGGATGTATCGGAAGGACAGTGGGTGCAACTCGCGTCATTTCACCTGGAAAACGACGCCTTTCAGTAGACGCAATGGTTTTTGCGGGGCCGGAACTATGTGTCGTGGACAGAATTTGTGGAAGGCTTTACAGCACGGTTCGGGCCCTTGGAGTACGAGGATTTTGAGGCTCTCCTCCATAAGTTGCAGCAGAAGGGGACGGTGATGGAGTATCAGACTGAATTTGAAAAGTTGACGAACAGGGTGCACTGGGAAGAGAAAACGCTGCTCAGCTATTTTGTCTCTGGACTCAAGGAGCACCTCCGTGATGAAGTGCAAGCACACATGCCACGCAACCTAAATCATGTCATCACCTTGGCTCGCATTCAGGAGGAACGCTTCAACAGGCAGCGTACCCGTACCACCGCCAGGACGGCAGCGGCTCCAACATGCATAAGAAGGGAAGCTCCGACGGGTGGCAAACCGACAGTGACCCGGCTATCCTGGGTCGAACTGCAGGCCAGAAAAGAAAAGGGCTTATGTTTCAACTACGACGACAAGTTCACACCGGGACACAAATGCTAGAAGATACAAGTATTTATGCTTCATGAGGATACGGGGAGGGTGGCCTTACCGATCCCGAGTGGGACGGAGACTGGGACTTGACGGAGTTCGGCGTCTCCTTGCAGGCGATGGAAGGATGCAACGCTCTTCTCACAATGAGGATGGCAGGGAGAGTCAGTCGGGAGCGAGTGACTATTTTGGTGGATAGTGGTAGTACTCATAACTTCATTCACCCGGATGTGGCGCAAAAGGTGGGATACGAGATCGACCGAGCAGCTGCTTTCCACGTCATGGTGGCCGATGGAAGCAAGCTTCAGTGTGAAGGGGTTATGAAAGGGGTGGAGCTACGGATACAAGGGTACGCAGGACACACGGATGTCTACCTCCTACCAATCAGAGGGTCGGACATGGTGCTCGGGGTACAGTGGTTGCAGCAGCTGCGGAGGGTGACTTTCGATTGGGACCAGATGACGATGGAGTTCCTCCAGCAGGGAAGACAGTATTGTCTGGGTGGCATCAAGACGTCTCCACTGAAGGAGATCTCGTCGCGCAGCCTGGAGCGGCTGGGGGAGCAGGGCAGTACGATGGCTATGATTATGGAGATTACAGCTACCCCCGGAGCACCCCTGGTGGTGCCTGATCAAATGCGGGCACTACTAACTCAGTATGCGGACATATTTCAGGCACCTCGAATCCTTCCTCCTCCGAGGTTCCGAGATCATCAGATCTAACTCAAAACCGGGGCAGAGCCCACTAACATTTGTCTGTACTGCTATCCCTACATCCAGAAGACCGAGATTGAGCGCAGCGTCCGGGAAATGCTCACCGCCTCCCCTCTCGTGGAACCACCTCCAAACAGTCACCATATCCAGATCAGTCCAGATCTGGACTATTGCAGCTCCGATCCGTCATTCCCTCCACCAGTATTTCATTCCTTAGCTCGGATCTGCCACCAAACATCGGATTCATCCATCCCTTGCCCGAATCTACCCATATGTGGTCGGATCTATCCGTTTCCGGTCTGATTGCACCCTCTATCGTCGAAGACAGCCACCTACATCGCTTTCCACGCCTCTGGTTCCACCTCAGATCGGCGTACAAGCATCTCCGACTCTGAATTTTTCAGTGTCTTGGTCAGCCCAATATTTGGTGAGATTTTGTTGTATTAACTTATTATTTTCAACATTTATTTATTGAGATGGACATTATATATTTGTTTGGAGAAGCATTATCGTAGAATTTTGTCATATATTATTATTGTGATTTGCAGGGTTTATCCGCCGCGCACTCTTGCTTTGGCCATCCACGCGAAGGAAAGTCTAAGCTTGTCTCGCTTAAATAAATTATTTTGTCTTGCTATGAATTTCTCTGAGTGAGATATTTTAATTATTATCTAACTGTGGTTTAACCAACGGATTTGCATAGCATGTAGGGTTAGGTCACCGTTTCATCCGCCACCTATAGATTCGTCTTGTGTTAGTTAATTTCCACAGCGAAAAACAAATCAAGTACCAATTCCCTTAATAACTGTTGATCCAGGCAGTTAACACCTAAATCCAGTCAATTAGTAGCAGCTATCCTCTAACCAGGGCCAATAAATCATAGGCTCGCAACCCACATTCCAGCACCCTAAAGTCACGTTCCAGCCTCCTGTTCACTGCCTAGATTTACAACCAGCAGCTATCCTCTAACCAGGGCCAATAGATCTTAGCCTGGTAACCCACCATTCACCTCCCCCCCCCCCCCCCCCCCCCCCCCCCCCACCCCCGCACCCCCACCCGCCCCCCAGCACTCCAAAAGATTTATCTCCCGCCTGGTACCTATTCCTAGAGTAAAATTTAATTTCAGAAAATTGTAAACAGCAGAATTTGCACTCAGCCGCCCTTCCATTCCCCGGACTCTTTTTATTGCTAGTGTAAGTTATAATTTGAAGTCGTTAATGTTTTTTGTTGAATATTTGGGAGAGCAATCATGCTACTTTAGATATTAATTCGAACTTGTTTATCGGATACTTGTTCTATTTGCGGAATTTATTCTCTTGGTGTTTAATTGAAGTACTCTCTTTTAATTGAATTAAATTTTGCTTGTTTCTTTAACAACTAATTTCAAACGAGAATGTTGGTAGAATTTATTAATAATTTCTGCGGTTATTGTAATTATTCATCTGACATTTGCCTGTACATTGCATCATCCCTAGATCTTTACGACACTCCGCTTAACACCAAATCATTAGAATTTTCTTAGGGCATTAAGGTCACACCAGTACGCCCGTCTAGTGTAAAATTTTTAAACACAACAGAATTTGGCTTTGCTATGCTCGGAGGGTCAAAGCAAGAGCGTGTGGCGAATGCTTCCTGCAAATCACAAGACAATCTAAAACAAAATTCCTAAAGGCCAGTTCGTTTGAACGGAATTGGAATTTGATATTGGAATTGAATTGAATATTGTGGAATTAAATATTAGTGACTAATTCAAATTCAAACATTCGCATAATAAAGAATATTGTTGAATATTGTGGAATTGTTCAATTCTTTTATTCATTTGTTAAATAAAATTCAATATAAGAATTGAAAAATATTATGAATAAACTAATATTACGAAGAAACTAATATAAACTGTGTTATGGCAGCAAAAAATTTTCGCTCGGTGGCGATTTTTTTGCCCGAGAGATTTTTTCGCCCGGGACAAATATTTTCGCCCAGGCGCGATTTTTTGCTCGGTAGCGATTTTTTAACGTGGCCGCGATTTTTTTGCCCGAGCGGAATGTCTTTGCCCGGGCGCCAATTTTTTGCTCGGGTGCATTTTTTCATTTGGGCACGATTTTTGCCTGGGGGGAATATTTTCACCGGGGGGGGGGGAATTGCGTTTAGGCAAAAAAATCGCACCAGGGCGAAAAAATCACACCCAGACGAAAAAATGCGGCCGAGCGAAAAATCGCACAAGGGAGAAAAAAGTGCGGCCGGGCGAAAAAATAGCTCTCGGGCGAAAAAAGCACGGCTGGGTGAAAAAATCACGCCAAGGCGAAAAAAGCGCGGCTGGGCGAAAAATTTGCGCCAAGGCGAAAAAAAGCGCGCAGGTGCGAAATAAGTTGTCCTGACGAAAAAACGCGCTTGGGTGAAAAAATTGCGCCGGGTTGAAAAAATCGCGTCGGGGCCAAAAAAGCGTGGTTGGGCGAAAAATTCGCGTCCGGGCAAAAAAACCCACAATGGGGGGAAATACGCTGCCCCGACGAAAAATCGCGCTCGGGCGAAAAAATTCGTGCCCGGGCGAAAAAATTGCAGCCGTGCGAAAAATTCACGCTCGGGCGAAAAAATCACTCCCGGGCGAAAAATTTGCGCCCGGGCGAAAAATCGTGCCCGGGGGAAAAAAATCGCGTCTGGGGGAAAAAAACACGTTCGGGTGAAACAATCACACCTGCACGAAAAATGCGCTGCCGGGTGAAAAATTTTGTGCACGGGCGAAAAAAAGCGCCCTAGAGCGAAATACGCCGCCCCGATGAAAAATGTGCGCCCCGGTGAAAAACGCGCTCACGGGCGAAAAAATGCGCGTCCGTGCGACTACACGGGCTCCCGGGCGAAAATCGCGGGCTTAGCTTGAAAATGCATCTTGGTCGGAATTGTCCGATTTTTATATAGATTGGAAAGAATTGTCTTTAGTTCAAAATGAATTCATTAAAATTCAAATTTCAACGTCAAACTTGCAAACGAACGACGGAATTTGAATTAGACCTTTAATTTCAATTCCATGAGCTCAATTCTGTGCAAACGAACGGACCCTAAGAGATGTTAGCGTGTTGTCCCAAAATGGCGATGAAGGCGAAATGCTAATTAGGATCTATATGGAGGGGAGTAAGATGGCTGGACAGCATTGTTGGGATGCTGGATTGTGTCCTTAGTGGGATATGATGGTAGCACGAGTGAGGGTGGCTGGTGGAGAATGGGGGAATGGTGTCTAGTGGTTGTCAGGGGAGGGAGTTCAGGAAGATTTGGAAGGAGACTAGGAGGTTTCCTGCACCTGGAATGAGGGTCCGGGAGCTGTCTGGGAAGACTCCTGAACATATTCCAAGTCTGTTCGTTTAAGGAAGTATGTGGGGAGAGTGGCAGTAGATGTGGTAGAGACAGGTATGTGGTTTGGGAGAGGGGATTTTCCAGGTGAAAACAGGAAGTTATTGGTGGGGTTTGAGAGGGGAATTGGACGGCGATGGAGAGAGGAACCAATACTTATCTCGGAGTCATTACCTAGGGCGTCACAGAATTGTCGCCATGACGAGATCGCCAGATTCCGAGAATAGTTCCTCTCCAAAATCAGTAATACCAGTCAGCATTATGTTATGGTCCAACTCGGTGGTTGTCGGAGGAGTGGCCAGAGGTGGAGATGGCGGTGGCAGAGATACTATTAAGCCTTGACAGCGGCTTCCTAAGCGGGGCATGCTCGAGAGATCTGTCAAGATCTCTTTAGTGTTTGGGGAAATAGACTTTCTTCATTCATACCAATACAAGACCCAATAGGTCCTTTAAATAGGACTTACAACAAACCTTTAATGGAAATACGAGACAGACTTGGACATGAAACTAAAAAGGATAGCTCATAAAGACACAACATGAATAACGACGTCATATAAGAACGCAACTCTAAAACAGAATAAATGCATATTAAGAAAAATTAATAATAAATAATGTCATAAAAGAACCTGTAACATTACTCTCGTTTTGCAGAACGAGCTTGTCCTGAAACAAGAAGGTAGGCGATCAACTCATTAAGCCTGACAGTGATAGTGGTCATGTTGTCTCGATGTTGGGTATTGACGTCCCCAAAGCATGCTTCCATGGCAGTCAAGTCAGTTTGCAGCACGTCCTGGAGAGCAGGCGTAAAACCTTGAGAGTCACCCATTGGTTGTCTTGCTTGCGGAGCGAAGGAGCGGGTGACTGGAAGCTTGCAGTCGTTGGATACGGCTGAATTTGTGTTGTGGTGAGTGTGGCGTGTTAATAAGTAAATTTGAATTAAGATTAATCAATTAAGAATAATTTCCTTAATATGGAAAGGCGGGCTTGCTTTAATACGGTGGCAGTGCGGACTTGAATAGTTAAGGCAACTTTAATAAGAAGGCAGTGACGCTTGACTTGAACCAAAAATCGCGCCCTAGAAGGAATGGCTCTTTGCGCGTGAGATAGGAGCGAACGCGGAAGCTGGGAAGCACGTAGACCCAAAGCGGGCATGAAGACGAAGGAGGGGTGATGTCGACTTGAATGAACGGCTCCACAGGTGCAAAACGTCACTGGGCTCGACGGAGGGCGAAGCAGGCAACCCTGCAGCCGAAGGAGTTGGGTCACAAGTTGACCTGGATCATCGAAGCAGACGGCTGTCGTGGGGTTGGAAATCCGTCGAAGTCCTAAGAACAGGAATTTGCCTTGGTTCGAGCGGCTATTTTGCGAGCCGCATGGCTCGGCTTCAAGATGGCAAAGAGGGGTTGTCGGGTCGAAGAATACGCGGGTGCTATTGACGTTCAGCGGCGAGGTAAGGGCTTGGTTTGTTGTCGTCGAACTCAGAGAAGGGTTAGGGCTTTTTGTTGACGCCGACGTGATGAAAGGGAAGGATCGAAATTGCAGCGGCTTTGGAGAGCGTCATCGGGGATCAAAAGCTCTGATACCAAGATGTTAAGGACCTACATGGTGGTAGTCGAAAGAGTGGTCGGAGGTGGAGATTACGGTGAAGGAGATACTATGGAGTCTTGACCGTGGTTGCCTAAGCAGGGCGCGCTTGAGAGAGAGAGAGAGCTTTCAAGATCTTTTTAGGGTTTGGGGAAATAAACTTTTAATGGAAATATGAGATAGACTTGGACATGCGACTAAGGCTTCATTTGGCGCGGTGGTGGCGGCGTGAACGTTATGATAATGAACCATCGTTTGTGAATGCCCGACCTTGCATGGATAACTTCATCTACTTTTATGTTCAAAACTAGTTTTCTTTTCTTGGTGGCGGTCATAACCACTGTCATGCCAAACACATATTTTATGATGATGGTGTTTTGTCCAAACTCAATGAAGCAAATAAGCTCTGCCAAACGAAGCCTAAAAAGAACACCTCATACAGACACGACATGAATAACGACGTCATATAAGCACGCAACTCTAAAAAAATGCATATTAAGAAATATTTAATAATAAATAATGTCATAAAAGGACTTGTAATACAGTCCTCCCCAGTATATTATTTATAACTGAACAACATTAAGGCACCCTGCAATCAACAACTATGATCGGTCGTTGATATCAAGGGTCTGATCTTTCTAAATAACAACCAAAAATAACAAAGTAATACGAGAGGAAATATGCAAACCAAATTTTGGACATCCATGGAATCGGACCGTTGATTCGGTCAAATTGTCCTGCGTGAATACACAAACGTGGGTCCCGCCATGCGACGAATCACATAGGGCAGATGATCCCCATCATGCAGTAAAAGTGAATCCAAATGAGATTCTTGATTTGCTAAAGATTGGATTGTGGTCAATGTCTTATCAAACATTTGGAGTGGATTACAACTATGAAGCATGAATACTTGAAAAGGCGGAAACTTTTGGAGTCGAGAAATGCCCCGAAATGCTTGGAAACACGTTCGCAGACCCATTTATTCAAAGGGTTATCTTGAAGCTTCTAGTCCAAATGTAATTTTCATGCACCGAGAGAAATTGAATTAAAAGAACTCCACTCATCCAATGAAAGAGAAGTGTATCACACCACAACTTACTAAAGAATTGAAAACTATTCGTAGCAATCTTTAAATTCTTTTTAAAAGAGATGAAAAATATCTTGAAAGTGGAGGCTATGTTATGGGATATTGTAGGCAATGAATTTGAATCATTTGAAGAGGTAAGTACACTTGATAACACTAACCTCCAACTTGATGAACCACAGTTGGAGAACTTCAATGTGGAACATGACCGAGAAGGAGATCATTTAGAATTAAGTTTTTAATGATGAGGTGGTTGCCTGACTTGGGCCCTGAAGAGGATGAAGATCTCCAAGGTTCCGGAAAACCCGTCTTGAATCCGATCAATGTTATGGTTGAGGATGGGAAGGAGAAAAGGGAAGAAGAGTGTAGAAGAAGAGAGGAGAAGAAGAGAGGAGAGGGAGGTAGAGATGGACGGCGGAAGAGGGAGAGGCGGAACCCGTCGGCACGGCTCGCGGTTTCGGCGAAAACTTGGCATCGGCTAGGTCGCCCGCAGACAGAACGAGCGGGGTAGAGAGAGATATGGAAAGGGAAATTACTTCTTGCTTGCTAATTTTCGAGTCCAACCCGGTTCATAAACCCGGTTCCACAAACGCGCCCCCCACTTAGGCTTAAACACGTAGGATAAAAAAAAGAACATAATACGAAATAAAATGCAGTACAAAATAGAGGAACACCCCTCATGCGGATGTGGCTGGTGGTCGGCGTTGGTAAGTGCAACCCCAACGCGGATCGGGCTCGTCCCGCATCGTGTCCGGCATCGTAACATCACCACCCTCGTCAGAAGACAGCTTGTCTTCAAGCTGTGGTGGAATGTCAACTAGTGGAGCAGACGGCGGCGGTCCCACGAACAACTTGAGCTGTGAAATGTGAAAAACATCATGAATTTGTGCTCCAGGAGGTAAGGCGAGACGGTAGGCTACATCCCCGATGCGCTCTGTAATCTGGAAAGGGCCAAAGAACTTGGGACCCAACTTGTTGGAGGGTGGTCCGACGGCGGTTACTTGGCGGAAAGGACGGCATCGGACCCACACCCAATCAGCCACGGCAAGGGTGAGCTCGCGATGTCCCCGATTATAAGCAACTTTCATGCGTTGTTGGGTCTGCATGAGACGGTCTCGGGCTTCATGTAAAAATTTGTCATGGTCTTCCAGTTCTCGATCAACTGCCCCCAAGCGGGTCGAGTCCCCCATGTATGACAAAAGGCGGGGGGTTCCCGGCCATAGACGAGGCGAAATGGGTGGTTTGCAGCGCAGTGTGATAGGCGGTGTTGTAACAATATTCGATCCAGGGAAGCCAGTGCGAACAATAGCAGGGTCGGTCGTCGGTGACACACCGCAAGTACATTCCCAAGGTCTGGTTAACCACCTCGATTTCCCTGTCGGACTGAGGATGGTAGGCTGAAGAAAAAGCAAGCTTAGTACCGCTGAGGGCGAAAAGCTCCCGCCAAAAAGCACTGGTGAACGCCCGGTCACGGTCAGAGACAAAAGTTTTTGGCATGCCATGTAACCGGAAAATCTCCTGGAAGAAAACCTGCGCCACGTTCTCGGCGATTAGCAGCCAAGCCAAGGCAGTAAAGTGGGCCCCTTTTGAGAACCTGACCACTACCGTCATTAAAATGCACTTTCCGCGAACCGAAGGAAGCCCTTCCACGAAGTCCATGGAGAGATCCGCCAAAATTTGTGTGGGCACCGGTAGGGGTTGAAGTAAACCGGCCGAAAGGAGATGGTCGGATTTGTATTGTTGGCATACACCGCAGTTGGCGATGAAGTCATGCACATGTTTGCGCATACCCTCCCTATAGACCATTCCAAAAGAATTCCATGCAAAGGCGTTGAAGAGTACGGTGAATGCCCTCGTGGCTGCGAGCATGCACATCCTCGATAATCGTCTAAATGAGAGAAGACGTCACGTCCACATACATCCGAGTAAAAATCAAACATGTTGTGTTGTCCATTGAGGGCCCACGAGCCCCTATTCCGCCCGATGGAGAAGTCCGACCAAACTGGGGGAATGTTGGATCTCCTAGCGAAGGGCGGTAATGAGGTGCGTCGTTGGAAAGGATATGGCATGAAGGGAGGCATCCGAGTGTGTGTCGCGGCGAGAAAGAGCATCGGCGGCGCGGTTTAGCACGCCGGCCTTGTGCTCTACTTGAAAATCAAACCCGAGCAGTTTACTCACCCACCTTTGCTGGGGAACGGTAGTGAGACTTTGTTCTAGGATTCTAGCAAATATTTGAGGTTGTAGTGGTCCGTCCGGATGATGAAAGGCCGCCCCCACAGGTAAGGGCGCCAATGTTGAACGGCCTTGGCTAGACCAAAGAGCTCCTATTCATAAGCGAGCAATTTGTTATGATGTATAGCAGTCGGCCGACTGAAATAGGCTATAGGGTGCCCCTCCTGTTGCAAAACAGCCCCATAGCCGACGTCAGAGACGTCACACTCCACAAGGAAGGGTATAGTGAAATCCGGTAGGCGAAGGACCGGGGCGAACAATAAAGCAACCTGGAGGGAGTGGAATGCCTGAGTAGCGGTATCGGTCCATGCAAAAGCGTTCTTCCAGAGCAGCGCAATCAAAGGGGCGGCGATGGTGTCGTAGTCTAGAATGAAGCGGCGGTAGTATCCTGTGAGCCCAAGAAAACCCCGTAAATTTGTAATGGATTACGGTCGGGGCCACAACGCCACACCTTGGAGTTTTGTCGGGTCGGCCAAGATGCCTGAACTGTCAACGACATGTCCCAAGTCGGCGACAGAGCGCTGACCGAAAGAGCACTTGGAAGCTTTAAGAATCAAATGATGTGTCCGCACCAAGCTAAGGACGGCCTGGAGATGTAGTAGGTGCTCCTCCCAAATATGACAATACACAAGAATATCGTCAAAGAATACAAGAACATATTTGCGGAGGCGTGGTTGGAATACCTCATTCATCAATGTTTGGAAGATCGAGGGCACGTTAGTTAGGCCAAAAGGCATAACCAGGAATTCAAAATGGTCGTGGTGGGTGCGGAAAGCAATCTTCTGCGCATCAGCTTCTGCCTTCCGAACTTGATGATAACCCGAAGATAGATCGAGCTTGGTGAAGAAACACGCTCCATGTAACTCATACAGAAGTTCCTCGACCACCGGAATGGGGAACTTGTCCATGACCGTGATGGTGTTTAATGTCTGGTAGTCCACACACATGCGCCATGAATTGCCCTTCTTGCGCACTAATAGAACCGAAGAAGAAAAGGGTGACACTCCGTCGAATGAGCCCTTGTTGAAGGAGGAGATCGCATTGCCTCTCGATTTCGTCCTTTTGTAGGAAGGGGTAACGGTATGGCCGCACCACAACCAGAGCCGCCCCGAGAAGGAGGCAAATGCGGTGATCTTGTTGTCGCCGTGGAGGAAGGCCCATATGTGGGCTAAAAATCTCTAGAAAGGACGACAGTAGATGTGCAAGATTTGGGGGGGTCCCCCGACTGGTGGGGAAAAACGGTCAGCGACTCTGTGTGAACCAAGAAGGAGGCGGGGGTCTGTCCCTGCCACTGTATCAAACGAGAGTCCTCCTACCGTGAAATAGTCAAACGGTCAAAGTCCCATGTAAGGGGCCGCAACGTTCGCAACCATCGAACACCAAACACGATGTCAAAGCCCCGAAGATTCACCACGAAGAAATTGGTTTGGGACGGATATCCCTCCACAATGAATTCTACACGCCTACAAACGCCCGGGCATGTCATTTGATGGTTGTTGGCGACCGCCACCTTGACGTGACTACGAGCAACGTACGGAAGATGAAGCTGGAGTGCCTTGTCCTGTCCAATGAAGTTGTGGGTACTACCCGTATCCATAAGGGCCAAGAGGGGCGTGCCCGCCACCATGATGTAGAATTGAATAGTGTACCCTTCCTGCGGCCCGGCGTGAGCATGTAAAGAAAGCTGTGGCATGCCTGAATCGTCGATCTCCTCATCATCATGGTCTGGTGGGTCGTCGACCTCCAACCAAAATAAGCGCTTACACTGGTGACTAGGGCTCCGTTTAGGGGGACTTATTTTCACTGGTCCAGCGGTTATGACCGCATGAACCGGACCTTAATCAAGGTTGGATTCATGCTGTCGTAACCGCTTGACCGATGAAAATAAGTCCTCCCAAATGGAGCCTAGGTGTATATAGCTCATCACAATTGAAACATAGCCCCTTCTCGCGGCGGGAGTCCATCTCCGGTTAGGACAGACGACGGCGGAACGGAGGCCGCTAGGGATCATCCCCGCCCAATGGCTTGGGAAGCAAGGAACTGGAAGATGGTCGTGGGCTGAAAACTTCGTGGCGGGCCGGAGGCGGTTGTTCAAGTGAAAATCGGCGTTCAAACGCGCGGGCAAGGCTCATGGCTGTCAAGAGATCAGGCGGCTTCTGAAACTCAAAATCCCAATGTAGCCGGTCGGGCGGTCCGGCCGTGAAGAGTGGAACCTGCTGCGAAGGTAACACGGAAGAGGCACAAGATAGCAACATCTGAAATTGCTCCAAATATAAGTCGATGGAACCAGTATGCTTGAGCGCAATGAGATTGTCGAGGGGGTTGCCCGGTATGGCCGGTCCAAAGCGAAGAGTGCATGACGCTCGAAAGTCATCCCAAGAGGCGTCCGGGTGTTTTCGAAGGAATTGGGTCACCCACAATTACGCCGGACCAAGGAGGTGGAAGGAGGCTAGTCAACCACGTTCAGCATCCGGAACATGTTGATTGTCGAAGAAGAACTCACAGCGCGTAATCCACGGAAGGGGGTCGTCGCGACCCTCATAAATTGGAAAATCCATACGGATAGAGCGCGGAAACGGAACAAAGTCCCCTTGAGGAGGGACCGAGTCGACCCGGCTAGTAGTCGGTGAGGTTGCAAGGGCGGGCAGCGGCGGTGGCGGAGCTCCTTGAATGGAATCCAAGAGCACGATGAGGGCGTCCATCTTGCGGTTTTGAGCATCCATCTTGTCGTTTTATGCAGCGAGCATTGATTGGAAGAGTTCCATGACTTGGTTGAGAGAGGGGGGTCCCTCGGCCATGGCCGATGGCGGCGAGAAGGAGACTGCCGGTGGAGGAAGAAGGCCCGCTGCAAGGCTCGGCGGATGCGAAACCGTGGGTGGGCGGCGCGGCGTGGTGAGAGCGGCGCGGTAAGTGCCGGCGAGAGAAGGTCCGACATTTGGCTCTGATATCAAGTTGATGTGGTTCCCCGACTTAGATCTGGTGATGGGCCCTGAAAAGGACGAAGATCTCCAAGGTTCAGGGAAACCCATCTTGAATCCGGTAGGTGTTATGGTTGAGGATGGGAAGGAGAAGAGGGAAGAAGAGTGTAGAAGAAGAGAGGAGAGGGAGGTAGAGATGGACGGAGAAAGAGGGAGAGGCGGAACCCGTCAGCGCGGCTCGCGATTTCGGCAGAAACCGCGAGCCGGCTAGGTCGCCCGCGGACAGAACAAGTGGGGTAGAGAGAGAGGGAAAAGTTAGAGAGAGCTAGGGAAGGGAAATTACTTCTTGCTTGCTAATTTTCGAGTCCAACCCGGTTCATAAACCTCGGTTCCACAAACGCGCCCCCCACTTAGGATTAAACACGTGAGATAAAAAAAAGAACATAATACAAAATAAAATGCAGTACGAAATAGAGGAACACCCCTCATGCGGATGTGGCCGGTGGTCGGCGCTAGTAAGTGCGACCCTAACGCGAATCGGGCTCGTCCTGCATCGTGCCCGACATTGTAAAAAATGACTTATAACATTTGTGAATTTTTGCATGTGAAAGACTGAAACTATGATGAATTGATGACATAAATACTTAATGTTTTTAAAATTATTTTGATTTTTGAATCTTTTGATATATGAATATGATTTAGCCGTGTTTTTCTTTAAACAATTGCCTTAAATGTTTTTTGTATTTGAAAGTATGATAAGTTTTGATGTTTAAATTTAAATAAATTCAAATTCAAAAAATGTATTGTGTCCTAGTTTTCTTGAAAACTGTGTATCACGCATCCATACTGTATCATAAATTTTCTGATTTTCATCCCCACGGAACATACGATTACAAAGAGCCTATCTCTTTAGTGGATAAAATTATGTTTATTCAGGTTATCGTATCACCAGGTGCTATGAATCCGTTGTGTGCTCCTGACTAGAATTAGGTGTTAGGACGGACGAGGGAGAAGTTCGAAGGAGGATTGGGATCCCCCTTTCGAGAGACCAGAGAAGTTACAGTTGCGGTGGCATGCCGTAGAAGGGGAAGCGGCCCTAGCAGATAGGTGACGAATGGGATTTCTCAGGGGTTAAAGTCGTAGGATAGAATAGGGTTAGGGGAGAAAAAAAATAGAGAGAGAGAAGAAATCAATTGTTCCACATAAAAGTGAATCCCCTCTCCCTTAAGTAGGAAGTGTCAAAATTGTCCAAAGAGCCCCTCACTTAGGTCATATTGCAAGTGAGATACAACATGACAAGAGGTAAATACGCACTATAGAAAAATAAGAAAATAAAGTGTGATCACTCCTAGGAGGTTTGTGCATGCCGTTGATAGGTCCGGCCCCAACGTGGATCCAAAACATCTACTTCCCAGTTGAGATCCCAGCTTGTCCTCAAGTTGCAAAGGCAAGGCGACCAATGGCTTCGAAGCAGGGGTCCTCACAAACGACTTCAATCGCGACACATGGAAAATTTATGGATTCGGGCTTCCGGTGGGGGTTGGAGTTGCATACAAGGTTTCCAAGGAGAGACAAGTGCAAATCGATATGGCATGTCAATCAACCAAGAAAAGGAAGAAACAAACAGTCAAAAAGCTCGTTGGGCCAGAGCATTGACAAGGACATCAATATTCCCTAGAGTAGATGAGGAAGAATGTCACAGATTGCCAGTCTCATGGCTCGTTCATGACACTTTTCAACAACACATGGAAAGAAGTCTCTAGAGTTGAGGATACACTTCTTGAAAATTGCACAAGAATTTAGAAGGGCAGCCTGATGCACAAAGCACCCTTGCACAGCATGGGTCCGGGGAAGGGTCCCACCACAAGGATGTAATAGGTGAAAAATTGGAACCAAGAAGAGCATTGTAGACTAATATAACAACTTTAGGGGTGCAGAGTTGCTCAGAAGGTTCTATGTAGTAATAGTATGTACTAATGTACAGTACTCAAAAATAATGTGTATTGTTCAAGATGGTTGCAAATAGATTTTGCGGGTATATAGAATGCTCTAGGAACCTGGTGTAGACTTAAATTAGGTTTTCAAAAATTAAATATTTTTAAGCAAAAGATTTTCTTTGTTATAAAATAAAATTAGGATTTTAAAAAATAAGTGGGTTTTAATTTTGAAAAAGGGGTCGAGCGACCGAATCGAGGCGCTCGCGCGTAACACTGCGCTTTCAATAAACTTCAGCAAAACTGTTATTCGTTATTCAAATAATTTTGTCGGCGCCTAATGGATTGAATCGTAGCGGGATTTGTACGATCACACGCATCATCAACCACAAGCAACAATTTATGGAATAACGGAAATTTAAGTGGTTAGAACGTTTGAGGCAAGCTTAAATTAATTAATTAAGACGCATAAGATTAATCCAATATGAGTAGAGCAAGAGGGGTGAGGTTACCCAGGGCGTGAATCTGGTTCAAGCCCGATCAGCGCAAGGAGAACCACGAGTTGAATGCTGGATGGCGTTGGATGTCGACCTCAATCAGGAGCAAGCTTGTAGATTGCGGCCGACATGTCAGTTTTGAGGGGGGAAACGACATGTTATTGCCACATGACAATTCTGGCATTTTCCAGTATTGCGGCCGACATGTCGGCCCAATATTGCGGCAAATGTCGGCAAATGTCGGCCCAATATTGCGGTTTTTTGTGTACAAAAAAATTTATATTTTTTTATAGAATGAATTCATCAGAAGGTTCTATCAAGATACATAGTGCTTCTTCCATAGCATGTAGAGCTGTATGTTGGGCATTTGGTGAGAAGGTCACTCCAAATGACAACAATCAAATACGATTAAACACTCGTTAGTAGTTTAATTTTTTCTAATGAATTTTAGTTTACATTTAATCGGAAAAAATAATGAAACATATATATATATATATAACAATACAATCTGACATTTTGAAATGTCCCTGATATATCCCCCGCAATCCGACATCCGACATAAAAAACTCAAACCGACATGAGTCTGACATCCGACATCTGCAATCTTGATTAAAAGAACATCAAAGGTAGAGCAAAGGCCGACTGACGAAGGGAAAAGCGCCGACGTCGACGTTAGTCGGAAAGATTTTTGGTAGAAGCAGCGAGGTCGATGGTGAACTAACGGAGAAGACCAATGCTGGAATATTTGGAGGCAATGGACCGATGTGTCTCCGGTGATTGCGGGAGGCGAGTGGCCACAAAGATGGGGAGCAATGCTTGGATCGACGGCAGGTAGGAACGGGAAACATTGGCGTCGGTGGAATTGGTGGGCTGGGCCGGTAATATAGGGGAACTAAATAAATTGTTCCCTGTAATCTTCCGGCTAATCTTTTCCTTCGGCAGAGGCTTTTTAAATAGGGTGATTAATGGACCTGATGACCATTAATTTAATTCCTTGATTAATGGTAATGATGGCCATTAGTTTAATTCCTTTTATATCCTTTTCTAAAATCACGTTGACTGTTCCTTTGTGTGGAAATTTTAATCAGTTTCCCCAAATGAAATATTTTGTGTGAAATTTTTTCTAAAGTAGCAATTCCCTACTTGATTTCTTTTGGATATATTTTGCCGATTTTAGATTCTTTTCCCAATTAAAATTATGTGTATTTTAAATAATTTAAGTTTGCCTTGGCCTTCGTAACTACCTAAATTACCGGACCTTTTTATTCAAGGTCTCATCGGACAGTCAACCTGATGAGTCAACCAACTTCAAAAAGAATATGCGTGAAAGAAATAAATGCTAATAAATAAATGCTGCAAAATAAAATGTGTGACTTAGGATGCGACGAAGGATGCATCAATTCTCCTGGGGTTGAAAGAGCTCGACCCCGGCGAGACTGGCAATGGAGAGATCTGACATCGTCATTGGTGCTAGGTCGGGTGGAATATCTGGAGCCTCGACGGGTGGCTCAACTGGTGGCCCAATGCGCAGTTGAACATGAACCAAACCTTCGGTAATAAGCAATCACCTGACCTCCCTTTGAAAAGTACAACTCATGGCGATAATGACCGACTCGTGAGTTTATAATGTTCAAAGATTGCTTGCAAAATATTATCAGTAATTTTATACAATTCTTTTAAATAATTAATGAGCTTGCGCATCGAATGAAATACGTTCATGGAAGGAGAGATGATGGCGATCAGGTGGGCGGATCAACGAAAAGAAAATCTCGAAAGGAGATATATTAAAAGAGCGGCTTTAGAATTATTACAAGTGAAATTTGCTTATGGAGGTACAAAATCTCATTGCTTTAGATTCTCCCCGATTAAATGCCTAAGAAAGTTCTTCAAACTTTGATTAATGATTTCAATCAGTTTATCGGTTAGAGAGTGGTAAGCACTACTAAACTTGAGTTTGGTGCCCTCTCAACCCCATAGTACATCACAAAAATACGACATAAAATAGTTAATATATTGTTGCAATTCCACAAATCCGTGTATATCTAACTTAATGCTACAAAATTTAAAATTGATCCCAATTTTATCATTTAAATGTTTTCAGAGAAATCTTTTAAAACGTGTATCATTATTAACAGTGAATTTTTTTGAAGTTCTCACTATCCTTAAAACATAAGTTTTCTTAAATATATTGATAATCTGAAAAAAAAATTCAAACATAATTATAGGATAATGTGATGACATAAAATGATGTTCTCCAAATACGAAATCAATATATGGTGATGACTCTAGTGTTATAGGTGGGTGACCATCAAACGTATAGTCAATATACTTAAGTGTTGGTGGCTGTAGTAGATTAGAAGAATCAGGACTTACGTCGGTCGAGTCGGTGTCACCTAAGATGAGGGCTCATCACTAGCCAACTCCTTCTCCGACTGAAGTGTGATCGAAATTGTGTTACCCAAGGTGGATGACGGACCACTAGTAAGTTCTTTTTTCGGGAGCGGAGCCTCAGGACATAATTTGGTGACTAGAGATTGTGCTTTAGGGTGAACAAGTGGCAGCACCATTTCAGTTGGGATGAGAGTTTGAGGAGTAAGAAGCTCTTCTTCCTAGTTGGGCTCAGGAACAAACTCCTCAGCTTAAGGGAGTGGTGTAGTGGAGACTAGTGAGAATAAGGTGCCCGTGGGGGAAACGACGAATCTAGAAAGAGGACTATCAATTTTTTGAACTGCGAATTTCATTGGTTGATAAGTAGTTGGGACGTAATCAGGGAAAACATATTGCTTGCGCATTGTCGTTTCAAGGTTGTGCACATCGGTGCACAACCTATTCAGATTTTGCTTTAATTTTGCAGTGACGAACTAGATGTTTTTCATTAGGGTTTTCATGCGCTCTTCAAGATTCTCCATCTTAATTAATTTTTTTAAAATTGAAACTCAAAATGATACTTTTTTTAGAATTTAAAATAGTTGACTATTTTAAGGGGGTGACATTAAGTTGAAATATTTGAGATATATATATATATTATAATGATAGATAAAAAAAAATTATTATTAAATATTATACATATATATATATATTTGAATAAAGATAGACTTTTTTATTATTTTTAAATTAATTTTAATTTAAATTTTTTTGTAACATGAATTGATCGATTCGCGATAGGAGCGAATCGAACCTCCTCTGATCCCAAAATGATATAAACTCAAATTAGGTTTTAAAAAATTAAATATTTTTAAGCAAAACAGTTTATTTGTTATAAAATAAAATTAGGATTTTGAAAAATAAGTGTGTTTTAATTTTGAAAAAAGAAGTCGACCAGCCGAATCGAGGCGTTCGCGCGTAACACTGCTCTTTCGATAAACTTCAGCAAAATTGTTATTCGTTATTCAGATAATTTTGTCGACACCTAACAGATTGAATCGTAGCGAGATTTGCACGATCACAATCATCAACCGCAAGTATCAATTTATGGAATAACAGAAAATTAAGTGGTTAGAACTTCGAGGCAAACTTAAATTAATTAATTAAGACGCATAAGATTAATCTAATATGAGTAGAGCAAAAGGGGTGAGGTTACCCAGGGCGTGAATATGGTTCAAGCCCGATCAGCGCAAGGAGAACCACGGGTTGAATGTTAGACGGCGTCGAATGTCGACCTCAATCAGGAGAACAGCAAAGGTACAACAAAGGCCGACTGACGGAGGGAAAAGCGTCGACGTCGACGTTAGTCGGAAAGATTGACGGAGGTGACCTAGCGGAGAGGACCGGTGCTGCAATATTTAGTGGCGCTGGACTGGTGTGTCGCCGGTGATTGCGGGAGGCGAGCGGCCACAAAGATGGGCAGTAAGGCTTGGATCGGCGAAGCTCCGGCAAGTAGTAACGGGAAATGTTGGCGTCGATGGAATTAGTGGGCTCGGTCGGTAATACATGAGAACAAAATAGGCTGATCTTTTCCTTCGGCAGAGGCTCTTTAAATAGGCTGATTAATGGACCTGATAACCATTAATTTAATTCCTTCATTAATGGTCTTGATGGTCATTAGTTTAATTGCTTTTATATCCTTTTCCAAAATCATGTTGACTGTTCTTTTTTTGTGGAAATTTTAATCAGTTTCCCCAAGTGAATTTTTTTCCAAAGTAGCAATTCTCTACTTGATTTCTTTTGGATATATTTTGCCGATTTTAGATTCTTTTCCCAATTAACTTTGTGTATTTTAAATAATTTAAGCTTGCCTCTACCGTCGTAACTATCTAAATTACCGGACCATTTTATTCAAGGTCTCATCGGACGGTCAACCCGATGAAGCCAACCAACTTCAAATAAAAAATGCGTGAAAGAAATACATGCTGAAAAATAAAATGCGTGACTTAGGATACGACGAAAGATGCATCAGAACCCCTTATATATGGTGTGTTCTAGAACCATTCATTTTTAGAGGAAAAATATTGGATGCCTATAAAATGGAAAGACCCTTTTTGTAATCCCTCGTGGAAGAATTCAAGTTAGACATCAAATTGATAGTCAAAGTCTTTATCTCCCAATGTCAGTGTGAAGGTGTAAGAGCGAAGGTTAAACTATGAGGAATGATCACAGGGTGTCAAGTGCGAGAAATCCTTAACGAAATGGCATATGGGTAAGGATAAAGGATGCAAGGAAAAAAATGGTTGAGTACAAAGTTGGTGTGCCAAAACTAAGAATTCTAACATGGATGTTCAATAATTAGGAGTGTCTGAACTAGTAAGACGGTAAAGTAGCACATATTGGAAACAACATTGTGAAGAAAACTTGATTGGAGATGCATTTACGGGTAGATGGTGCACCAATAAGATGGATAGATAAAGTGAAGAAATTATGAAAGAGAAGTTATAGACTAGTAGAACCAGAACCTAAAAGTCTGGTTAAAAAACTTTTATATAAACTACAGTTAACAACAATTAGATTTAAAAATGATTAGGATAGAGGAGAGGAATGTCGAGGAGATGGATGTGATAAAAAATTGAGTGACAAGACTCTCGCTCATGTAAAATTTCATGATTATGTTTCTACGACAAAAACATAGCAGGAAGAAATTCCATGCACATACCTCTTTATATATATGGATTTACAGAGGGTAGTAAGGTCACTTATCTAAAGGCAATAAAAAACTACTACTTCAGAAAAATACAAACTGCGGAAAAATTAGAAGGCAACTATTATGGTCAGAAGTTTGGGTCGCATCAGTTGATATCCACCTGAACCCTTAGCTCTTTCACGTCCAGACTAACGTGCACACATATCAATACTCCCCTTCGGAAAATCGATCTTGCTCTCAAATTTGATTCCAGGTGTGAAAATCATCGTGATCAAGTGCATCAACATCAAGGATGGTTGATATCATCATCTTTTGCACCAAAGAATATGCACAATTCGTTGGTGCAAAAGATGATATAAACTAGAACCAGAACCTAAATGTTTGGTTAAAAAACATTTATATAAACTACAGTTAACAACAATTAGATTTAAAAATGATTAGGATACAACAGAGGAATGTCGAGGAGATGGATGTGATACAAAATTGAGGGACAAGACTCTCGCTCAAGTAAAATTTCATGATTATGTTTCTACGACAAAAACATAGCAGGAAGAATTTCCATGCGCATACCTCTTTATTAGAGCTGTCACGATTCCGGTTCGGTTTCGGTTCTACTAAAACCGTCAACCGAACCGCAAAGGTAACGGTTCTTCAAATTAAAACCACAACTTTATTTGGTTTGACCAGTTCTGATTTTGGTTCCGGTTCCAACATAATTTTTGGAACCGTCGTGTCAACGGTTCCAGTTACGGTTCAACAAGAATCAAAACAAAACCGGTCACTAACGGTTCGGTCAGCTTCTATGCGGTTCGGTCTGGTTCAAATCGGTTCCAACCAAAACAAAAACCAAACTTGGTGGAGTGAATGGGGGAGGCCAAAAATAAAAAAACCGGAGGGGAAAAGTAAACCTGTTTGGTTTTTTTTGCAAGAGAGACTTCGAAGTTCGGGGCCCGGACACAGGAATTTCGCGGGATACCAAGAGGGAGTACTTTTTGTATAATATAGTAAGTATGACTTAAAGTTAAAAATTGAAACCGCAAAACTACAAAACCGCATCAAACTTCATCGTTTTTAAACTACACCGCTTTTATACTACACATAATGGTTTGATGTTGGGGAAGTTTCGTTGGTTGCAAAACTACATTGTAACGGCCCCACGTTCCAGACACCATCACAATTTTCATTACCATAATAGCTATCAGTCAAGTATTCAGATGGAATCATTCGAAGCATTATATGGGCGAAGGTGTCGTACCCCGCTAAGCTGGGGAGAAGATGGCGAACAAAAGTTATTCCCAAAGAATCAAATGGATAAAATGAACGAAAAACTTACACTTGTACGGGAAAAATTGAAAGTAGCTCAAGACAGACACCAAAAATATTACAATGCCAGACATCGAAAAGTTGAGTTTAATATAGGCGATATGGTATGTATTAAGATAAAGCCCTTCAAGGGAACTTCACGAATTCGTCGACTTGGGAAGCTTAGTCCAAGATACGCAGGGCCAATCGTCATCTCTGAAAGGATTGGACCGGTGGCTTATCGCCTAGTACTATCTGATGCTCTTCAAAACCTTCATGATGTATTTCATGTTTCTTCATTAAGGAAATACATAGCAGATCAAGATAAAATAGTTCCTTCTGAACAGATTCAAATAGAGTCGGATCTGTCAAGTCCAACTGAAACTTACAAGATTGTGGATTGGCAAAATAAACAACTCCGAAATCGAGAAGTTCGATCCGTCAAAGTTTGGTGGAAAGGACATAGTATTTATGAAGCAACATGGGAAAAGGAAGAAGAAGTGAGAAATCTCTTCCCTCAATTGTTTGATGCAGATTCAGATTGAAGATTTCCCGCAGAAGGCGCTACAGGCGACGGACAAGCCGCATACCGCCGTGCTTCACCGAGAGCTCAAATCTCTTCCTTTTCTTCTGATTTCTTCTCCATTTGAAAGGTAATCTCTTCCTCTCTAGTCCGCTTGTTTTTTTAAGATTTCTCACGAATTGAAAAGGGTAGAACCCTAGGGTTTAGGATTTTTCAATTTTCTTTGATCATTTACACGTAAAAAGTTTCTGTAATGGATTTTAAGCCTAAATCCGGTATTTTCAAGGGATTTTGATGAAACTCTAGCTAAGGTACAAATAATTTTGATTTTAGGGTTGAAAAAGGGGAAACCCTAAGGGTCCAAATATTTATTTGGAGGGTAAGTCTTTGCTGCCCTTTCACTACAAGGGTGAAAGTTCACTAATACAACTTAGGGCATAATTATTTTAGGGTTATTAACATGTATATGTCTCACAATAAAATTAGGGATTGCTTAGGGATTGTTACCCTTCCCTAAATAGGTGAAAAATCTTAAATTACAACTTAGGGCAGCAAAACTCTAAGCCATTAAGGGGATTATTTGATGTTCTTACATAAATAAGGATGATATATTATAGGAAATGACGTCCCATGGCAGCGGAAGGCGCAATGACGGAAATAGAAACGAGAAAGCGAAAGGAAAAGTCACGGTGAGTTCTCACTCTGTTATATTATTTTATTTCCAAGTTATATGATTATGAATATTCATTAATATGTCTTATGCTTTATGTAATAAGAAAGAGGAATGTAAAGTAAACATGTAATGACCTAAATGAATAAAGAAAGAGGAATTGAAAGTAAACGTATAATGACATAAATGAATAAAGAAATAAAGAAATGAAATGGGATAAGTTAAGGGTCAACCCAACAGTGGAGGTGGGGTGAATGTCCTCCCAATGATAATGGAATGAAAGTTAACGTGCGAATATGAAAAGGCACGTTAAGAAATGTGTGTGAATATGAAAAGGCACGCAAGCGCGCTATATAAATGATAAGAAATATTAATATTCCTTTAACACTGCCCGATAACGATAGAAAAAAGTATAAGAGATAAGGAAAAAGGAAACGCAACCCACATAAAAAGATATACACGTATATGATGAAAAGAAGAAGGTAAACAAAATAAAGAAGATGTAAAAAGGAATAGTATGAATGCGAGATAACGAGAGATAACGTAATCAAGAGAAGATGAAAGATTAAATCTGTAAAAAGGATGAATAAGACATCATAGTTATGCAGGGAACAATGAGAATTCATTTAATCTTTGACTAATAGAAATTGTAACTAAACAGGTCAAGGAGGAAGCTACTCCCGACACGTCTAGTCGGCCCCCTACTCGACGCGAGAAGATGTACCAAATCTGGGTCGAGGTCGTCACCGCTGTCTTTTGAGTTCTGTACGCCCACAAAGCCGCCTTCTGTGATCCAGATTGCCCGCATCACGAGTTTCAGTTTTGCTTTCAGTAGTTTGTAGTGTCTCTGATATGTAGTATGGTAGTATCATTTTGATCTGTTGCTCATAGTTATATTTTGTTGCAGTTTCATGATATACTTTTCTATGTAGCACAGATATAAGATGCCCACTTTTTGAATACATATACTGGGTTATCTTTTGTTCGCTCGATGTACTGATCATGTAAAATAAATAAAATGTTTTACTTTCTGCAATTTTCTTTATGTACTCATAAATGTTGAATGTTCAATTTCGTGCCAACTCTGTGAAATGAGAAAATGTAATGAAAATTGTGATGGTGCCTGGAACGTGGGGCCGTTACAATTAAATGGTATCAGAGGCAAGATTTATTTGAACTATCAGCAAGATAAGAGTACATAGGATGTATGACAGTGTAAACCTTCCTGTTTCAGGAACCTTTCCGCACATATCTAAGTAGACGGGAAAGAGACGAACTTGAAGAAGAACAAAATCGCAGAGCTGAGGAAAGATATAGAGAGAGATCAAATCCGCCTTTATCGGAAGTCATGCGAGCATTGACAGAAGTTATTCGAATGGGCAAGTGTTGTTGCCGCATCATAGCCACCAACGTCAAGTGATCCATATGTGAAGCAATTTCTCGATATGAGACCGCCACTATTTCGAGGAGGGTTACCTCCGATGGAAACTGAAGGCTGGATAAAGAGGATCGAGTTAATCTTCAATGCTATGAAGTGTCCCGACGATCGAAAAATTGATTTAGTCGTTTTCTTGCTGCAAGGAGAGGCTGATCGGTGGTGGGACAGTATGAGGCAAGGTAGATTTGTTGGACGTAAAAATTCGGATATCCTCTGGGCCGAATTCTTGAAGGAATTCGTTAACTGGTTTGTCCCTCCATCAGAGAAAAAAATATTGCAGGAGAAATTCCTTCGACTGATGCAAGGAAATCGTACAGTCCTTCAATATGAAGCTGAGTTCGCAAAATTAGCTTATTATACAGGAGACATGTTCGCCAAGGAAAGCGATCGTTGTTTTCGATTCCAATTGGGTTTACGAGAAGATGTGTGTGTGCATCTAATCTCGCAAAGGATCAAGAATTACAACGAACTGGTGGAAACTGCTAAGTTAATTGAGATGGATGTAGAAACTTCGCAAAAGCGAATGGAGTTTCCGGAGGGACAGAGTATGGACTTCTCACGGAGGAGTGGAAGTTCGAACTGGAAAAGAAAGAAAGGAGGTCCACCAACGCAAACTCGAAGTGAAAGCGGAGCTAGCAGTAACACGATGAAGCCCTTATGTCTGAAATGCGGGAAGAATCATTTTGGAGAATGTTTGAAGGGGACCGGAGTTTGTTTTAAATGTCAGAAGCCTGGACATCGCCGACAAGATTGCACGTTGTGGAAGACAGTACCTGAAAGAAGTGGTCCCAGTAAGGCACCAACAATTCATTACATTGATACAAGCTCGGTTGGTATAGTTGATAAAGTTAAAGGGGTCGAAACATCTGGATCTGTGGTGGAAACTAGAGAAGAAAGACAGGTGCAGCCTAGAGTCTTTAATATAAATCAGCAGGGGGCAAAAGTCGATGATACAGTTATCACAGGTATGATCTATGTGCACAATCACCTTCTCAAGATATTATTTGATACAGGGGCTAGTCAATCTTTCATATCCATAAGAGCAATTAAACAATTAAGGTTGAAACCTCATATATCTCTTGAAGAATTGAGAGTTACAGTGCTCAATAATACCGAGATGACTACAAGGCTTAGATGTACAGTGTTGCTAACAATTGATAACAACCCAGTAGAAGCGGATGTTGCGATTCTACACCTATCCGAATTTGATATCATTCTAGGGATGGATTGGTTATCAAGATATGAAGTCATCATCAACTGTAAAAAGAAGGAAATTACACTTAAGCTGAACGATCAAACACAGTGTAGTTTTAAAGGATTGGATGAAGTTTCGAAAATTATTATATCTTCATTAAAGACGATGAAGAAACTAAGGAAAGGTTGTGAAGCAACTTTGGTACTGATTAAGGGAACTAAGGTAGTTGCATGCGAACCGACTGCAGTTCCCGTAGTGTGTGATTTTCTCGAAGTATTTCCTGAAGAATTACTAGGGCTACCCCCATCAAGAGATGTTGAGTTCACTATCGATTTGGTGGAAGGAGCTAAATCAGTAGCAAATGCACCATATCGTATGGCTCCTAAAGAATTAGCAGAACTGAAAAGCCAATTACAGGAATTACTTGATAAAGATATCATATGACCAAGCACTTCACCATGGAGAGCCCCAGTGTTTTTCGTTAAAAAGAAGGATGGCTCATTTCGATTATGTGTCGACTATCGAGAACTTAATAAATTGATAATTCGAAAACAATATCCTCTACCTCGCATTGACGATTTATTCGATCAATTGGTTAATGCAAACGTCTTCTCCAAGATTGACTTAAGATCGGGATATCATCAAATGCGCATAAAGGAAGACGATATTTACAAGACCGTCTTTAGCATAAGATACGAACACTTTGAGTTCGTGGTCATGCCGTTTGGATTGACAAACGCGCCAGCTATTTTCATGGACTTAATGAATCGGGTATTCAAGGAATATCTGGACAGGTTTGTTATTGTATTTATCGATGACATTCTGATATATTCAACAAGGGTGAACATGCAGAACACTTAAAAACCGTGTTGCAGACATTGAAAAGTCATGCTTTATATGCCAAGTTTTCAAAATGTGAATTCTGGTTAAATGAAGTTTCTTTCTTGGGTCATGTCATTACGGAGCATGGATTATCGGTAGATCCAGCAAAAGTAGAAGCAACCATGAATTGGCCAAGACCGACTATTATCACAGAAATTAGGAGTTTTCTCGATTTAGCAAGCTATTACAGAAAATTTGTACAAGGTTTTTCAGCGATTGCATTGCCGCTTACTAAGCTAACCCGAAAGGGTGTTCTATTTCTCTAGACTGATGAGTGTCAAAAGGCCTTTAATGAGTTAAAAGCAAGATTAACCACTGCACCGGTGTTAGTCATGTCATGCGGCATTGAAGACTTTCAAATTTACAGTGATGCATCCCTGAAAGGCCTTGGTTGTGTGTTAATGCAGAATGGTAAAGTCATAGCTTATGCTTCGAGGCAATTGAAGAATTCTGAACGTAATTACCCAACTCATGATCTGGAGTTGGCAGCCGTCATATTTGCCCTAAAAATCTGGCGACATTACTTATATGGTGTTCAATGTGAAATTTTTACAGATCACAAGAGTTTAAAGTATATTTTCTCCCAGAAGGAAATAAATATGTGTCAGAGACGATGGTTAGAACTTATCAAATATTATGACGTAGATATCAAATACCATCTCGGTAAAGCGAATGTAATTGCTGATGCACTCAGTAGAAAGCACTTAGTGCCTATGATTGTCCCACTAACCGAGCAGAAGGAGTTGTTGCGAGAGATACAAAACTTTGAATTGCTTACATGTATAACTACCTCTCAGACTCGAGGTTTACTCTTTCAACTAATGACAGGGCATTCCACTAAAGACAGGGTAAGGGAAGGGATGAACCAGGATCCTATATTTGTGAAGATTCTGGATAAGGTAAAAAGTGGGCAATAAACTGCTTTTACAGAAAATGATGGAATATTATTTCTGAATAAAAGGTTGTGTATTCCTAATGTTAGTACACTACGAGCAGAAATACTTTATGAAGTACATAATACAACTTATTCAATTCACCCCGGGAGAACTAAAATGTACCAAGATCTTAAATAGAACTTCTGGTGGCCAGGAATGAAGACTGACGAAATTCAATAAATTGTCAAATGTCACACGTGCCAACTTGTGAAGGCAGAACATCAAAATCCTGTGGATACTAACAATCATTGTCGATCCCAAAGTGGAAATAAGATGAAATAACCATGGATTTTATCATGGGATTACCAAGAAGTAAAGCTGGAAACAACTGTATAAGGGTAATTATTGATCGATTAATGAAAGTTGCGCATTTCTTTCCTATGAAAAATGATAGTCCAGTACAAAAGCTAGTCGATCAATACATCGATGTTATTGTAAAATATCATGGGATTCCCCGATCTATCGTATCTGATAGAGATGGACGTTTTACATCAGATACTTGGAAGCTAGTACAGAAAAAGTTAGGAACAAAACTGTTATATA
This sequence comes from Platanthera zijinensis, assembly GCA_039513925.1. Classification (NCBI taxonomy): domain Eukaryota; kingdom Viridiplantae; phylum Streptophyta; class Magnoliopsida; order Asparagales; family Orchidaceae; genus Platanthera; species Platanthera zijinensis. The sequence goes on from CM077096.1 coordinate 154,674,566, forward strand.
GTACCGCATTCCATCCACAAACAGATAGTCAGTCTGAGCGAGTTATCCAAATGTTAGAAGATCTATTGAGAATGGTCATACTCGATCTTAAGGGGTCATGGGAAAAATACTTAACGCTGGTAGAATTTTATTACAATAATAGCTACCAGTCAAACATTCAGATGACACCATTCGAAACATTATATGGGCGAAGGTGTCGTACTCCGCTAAGTTGGGCAGAAGATGACGAACAAAAGTTATTCCCAAAGAATCAAGTGGATAAAATGAACAAAAAACTTACACTTGTACGGGAAAGATTGAAAGTAGTTCAAGACAGACAGCAAAAATATTACAATGTCAGACATCGAAAAGTTGAGTTTAATATAGGCGATATGGTATATATTAAGATAAAGCCCTTCAAGGAAACTTCACGAATTCGTCGACTTGGGAAGCTTAGTCCAAGATACGCAGGGCCAATCGTCATCTCTGAAAGGATTGGACAGGTGGCTTATCGCCTAGTATTATCTGGTGCTCTTCAAAACCTTCATGATGTATTTCATGTTTCTTCATTAAGGAAATATATAGCAGATACAGAAAAAATAGTTTCTTCTGAACAGATTCAAATAGAGTCGGATCTATCAAATCCAACTGAACCTAACAAGATTGTGGATTGGCAAAATAAACAACTCCGAAATCAAGAAGTTCGATTCGTCAAAATTTGGTGGAAAGGACATAGTATTCATGAAGCAACATGGGAAAAGGAAGAAGAAATGAGAAATCTATTCCCACAATTGTTTGATGCAGTTTCAGAATGAAGATTTTCGCAGACGAAAATCCAATAAGGAGGGGAGAATTGTGATGTCACTAAATTAAAGTGTGCCAAGGTTACAATATTTAGAGAGAGAAACCGGTGTAAAGAAATTGAACCGGCAATTCCCGGTTAACAGGGAGTGTGTGTCGTGTCATGGTTAAACGGCGCCCGATAACAAATAGAAGGAAAACCGCTGTTCCTTATAATTCTTCTCCCGATTTCCCGCAGAAGGCGCTACTGGCGACGGACAAGCCGCATACCGTCGTGCTTCACCGAGAGCTCAATCTCCCCCTTTTCTTCTGATTTCTTCTACATTTGAAAGGTAATCTCTTCCTCTCTAGTCCTCTTGTTTTTTTTTTAATTTCTCACGGATTGAAAAGGGTAGAAACCCTAGGGTTTAGGGTTTTTCAATTTTTTTTGATCCTTTACACGTAAAAAATTTCTGTAATGAATTTTAAGCCTAAATCCGGGATTTCCAAGGGATTTTGATGAAATCCTAGCTAAGGTGCAAATAATTTTGATGTTAGGGTTGAAAAAGGAAAAATCCTAAGAGTCCAAATATTTATTTGGAGGCTAAGTCTTGCTGCCCTTTCGCTACAACAGTGAAAGTTCACTAATACAACTTAGGACATAATTAATTTAGGGTTATTAACATGTATATGTCTCACAATAAAATTAGGGATTGCTTAGGGATTGTTACCCTTCCCTAAATAGGTGAAAAATCCTAAATTACAACTTAGGGCAGCAAAACCCTAAGCCATTAAAGGGATTATTTGATGTTCTTAACATAATTAGGGATGCTATAAGATAGGAAATGGCGTCCCATGGCAGCAGAAGGCGCAATGACGGAAATAGAAACGAGAAAGAGAAAGGAAAAGCCACGGTGAGTTCTCACCGTGTTATATTATTTTATTTCCAAGTTATATGATTATGAATATTCATTAATATGTCTTATGCTTTGTGTAATAAGAAAGAGGAATGTAAAGTAAACATGTAATGACCTAAATGAATAAAGAAAGAGAAATTAAAGGTAAACGTATAATGACATAAATGAATAAAGAAATAAAGAAATGAAATGGGCTAAGTTAAGGGTCAACCCAATAGTGGAGGTGGGGTGAATGTCCTCCCAATGATAATGGAATGAAAGTTAACTTACGAATATGAAAAAGCACGTTAACAAATGTGTGCGAATATGAAAAAGCGCGCAAGTGCGCTATATAAAAGATAAGAAATGTTAATATTCCCTTAACACTACCCGATAACGACAAAAAAAGTATAAGAGAAAAGGAAAAAGGAAATGCAACATACATAAAAAGATATACATGTATATGATGAAAAGAAGAAGGTAAACAAAATAAAGATGTAAAAAGGAATAGTATGAATGCGGGATAACGAGAGATAACGTAATCAAGAGAAGATGAAAGATTAAATCGGTAAAAAGGATGAATAAGACAGCATAATTATGCAGGGAACAATGAGAATTCATTTAGTTTTTGACTAATAGAAAATGTAACTAAATAGGTCAAAGAGGAAGCTACTCCTGGCACGTCTAGCCGGCCTCCTACTCGACGCGAGAAGATGTACAAAATCTGGGTCGAGGTCGTCACCGCTGTCTTTGGAATTCTGGATGCCCACAAAGCCGCCTGCCGTGATCCAGATTGCCCGCATGACGAGTTTCAGTTTTGCTTTCAGTAGTTTGTAGTGTCTCTGATATGTAGTATGGTAGTATCGTTTTGATCTGTTGCTCATAGCTATATTTTGTTGCAATTTCATGATATACTTTTCTATGTAGCACAGATATAAAATGCCCACTTTTTATATACATATACTGGGTTATCTCTTGTTCGCTCGATGTACTGATCATGTAAAATAAATAGAAAGTTTTATTGTCTGCACTTTTCTTTATGTACTCAGAAATGTTGAATGTTCAATTTCGTGTCAATTCTGTGAAATGAGAAAATGTAATGAAAATTGTGATGGTGCCTGGAACGTGGGGTCATTACATGCATAGCCTGCGGTGCGGTGGTGTAAAACCTAAAAATCGCACCGCGCTATTATTATAAAAGTAAATTTAAGTTATTGTATTATTCACATATTTTATTTGAGCCAAAAAACATCACATTTTCATTTATATCAATTAAACATGCTCCAAATTCAATATTTCATGATTCAGCATAAGGTAAAGATCTTTGACTTGTTACTCTTGAAATCTTATTTTACAATTAAAATTTTATTTGAATAATATATTAGTTAATTCAATTTGACTAATTTATCGGCTATAATTAGATTTGTCTTTCATGATTACTATTAAATAGTTATTGTATACCCTTCTATATTTTTAAAACAAAATATTTAAGAAAAATATGTGAGTAAAATTTAAAATACATTATATAATTGTATAAAAACCGAAAGCGCACAGGAAAAATCGACTCCAAACCACACTAATGTCAAACCACACTGCACGATTTTGATGTGTTGTCAGTTTGCTCAGTTCAAAACCAACCCTCTTTGGTGCGACTGCGATTTGGGTTTAAACCGCACCAGTTTCACCATTAATAAAAAATATAGATATTATAGATAGATTATAAAAACTAACAATATTATAATTATATTAATAATAAAAATAATAATAATAATAAACGGGTCGCGGTTTGGTTCTGCTACGATCCTGTTCGGATCGGGGTCTAAAAATCCTGAAACCGCTTGAGACTTATATGTTGTGGTCCTGATTACGGATAATAAAATGAAAGAACCGCACCTGGACCATTGTTGTTCACGGTTCCAAAATTCAAACCAAAACTGGAAAAATTCGTGAACGGTTCGGTCCAGTTCTTTGCAGTTCCGGTTCAATTCTGATTCGGTTTTCGGTTTTAAGTGACAGCTCTACTGTTTATATAAAAGGGTTTATAAAGGGTAGTAAGGTCACTTATCTAAGGGAAATAAAAAACTAGTACGTAAGAAAAATACAAACTGCGAAAAAATTATAAGGCAACTATTATGGTATGAAGTCTGGGTCGCATTAGTTGATATCCACCTAAGCCATTCGCTCTTTCGTGTCTAGACTAACGTACACACATATCAATACTCTCCTTCTAAAAATTGATCTTGCTCTCAACGAAGATGTTGAGAGCAAGTACTATGTAGTAGTAAGCCACATATCAAGTACGAAGATCTTGAGGTACTTGTTATCAACCATCCTTGCAAACGCCCATGATCTTGCTCTCAACGAAGATCTTGCTCTCAACGAAGATCTTGCTCTAAGACCCTTCCTTTAGTGGAGGTGAAGAGCCATCTCGAAGACCTTTCTTAGAGGGAAAGGGAGAGAACCAACCGGTCCATGGAGCGGGTTCGTGGTCAACTTGCCCAGTGAGGTCCAGAGGCAGAATTACCTGGATTCCCTTGAAGGTCTGTGTTTAGCTCCTCAGAACAACGAAGTTTGGCTGTTGGCAAGCCACTTTGGGTTGTATAGAGCTATTTAAAATAGCGGAGACGTGCTATTTGCAAGCCAGACTGTGAAATCTATAAATAGATCCAAGGGGTACCTCAGAAGAAAAGTTTTCCAGTTTTCTAATTCTTAGATCTTCTTGCACTTTCTGAGGTGCCCTTAGCTTAGCATTGACTAAGGAGGGGAAACACTCTAAGATCTTCCAGGTGTGTGGTGGGACCTTTGTGTTGGAGCCTTAGGTCAGTTTTGAGTTCTAAGTCTTCGTTCAATCAAGCTTGCTAGGAGAAGTAAGTGTGCAGTCACCCCTTCCCTAAGGGTCTGAACTCTACAGAAGCAAGATTTCAGTTTCAATACTCAGATTTACAGAAGTTTTCTAGAACACAGAAAGAAGATTGCTAATTAAAGAGAACAAAAACTGAAAATCACTAAGTCTTCTACAACATGAATAGAAAACTTATTTTCTATAAAAGAAGAAGAAGATGAGAATTCAAAAGTGGTTGATAGCAAGATCTTCGAGAGCAAGTACGAAGATGTTGAGAGCAAGTACACACAGATCAAGTGCATCAACATCAAGGATGGTTGATATCATCATCTTTTGCACCAAAGAATATGCACAATTCTTAAATTTGGCTTTTTAATGTAGGAGATTATGGGCGTTTGCAACAGAAACATAAGGCATAACGAGGGAGCTTGAGGTACTCTTGATAGTAAAAGCATAGTTATTGTGGTATCTATTTTTGTGGAGGAATGGATGGGGTGGTGGAAGATGGGATGGAAGTGTGGAAGGCGTCAACGGTGTTTTAGGTTGAGTGTTGTGTAAGTTCGGAGTGGAACAATGGATACATGAGAAAAAAGTCAATGCAGCAGACTTGGGAGGCGATATCGCGGTGTAATGTCAAATGGAGTGTGGAACTCTTCATTGAAATGTGCTTGTTGCATAGCTTTGATTAGATTTGTAGGGTTGTGTAAGTAGGAGAGGGCGAGAATGTACAGTCGTAGCCCATGAAGGAAGTAGCTCAAGTACTATGTAGTAGTAAGCCAGAGAACAAGACTAGTGATCTCAATGAAGTCATCAATATAATCCTTGGTTAAGGTAAGTACTTTTTGTCACCAATTGATGAATGAGCAAAGGCGGGGGACGAATGCATTACCAAATTAATAGGTCCATTTCAGAAAATTACATTGCACATTATTTCATTAATGTGACTTCGTGATCTTATATACACTAGTAGCATGGGAGTGGTGTTTACGATAATTTGCTCGTGCACAATGTCTAATATTATAAGTATCTCAGTAGTATGCAACGATACTCTAGCCACTCCATAATGGCAAAGACGCCTTTGGCGGTCACATGGTCCCCTCTCATTTGGTTTTTTTTTCTATTTTTCAAGACAGCAGTTATGAAACAACTAATTGATGACTCTTATGTTGATCCTAGTGTTTCATGGGAAGTTATGTCTTCACATTTAAGGACAAGTGGAAGGAACGTGCATGAAGTGTCAAAAGGTCACGCGCCGCCAAATAAAGAATCTTGGTGGTGGAAAGAGAAAGTGCAAGATAATGTGCGAGCAAAGAGAATCAGCTATAAATCATTCTACATTTGTATGAATGATAAAAACTTAGTCAAGTATAAAGTCGTCAAAAAGAAGCTAAACATGCAATAAGCAAGAAATCAAGCTTATGAAGAATTTTATAAGCGACTAGATATCAAAGATGGAGAGTGTGACACATATAAAACTACTTGAGCTAGAGAAAAGAAGGCAAGATATTTAAGCCAAGTAAAATGCATAAATGATGAAACAGATACAGTTTTAATGAATGATGTGGATATTAAAGAGCGATGGAAAAGATACTTTTATCAACTCTATAATGAATTGAACTTGAAAAATCTAAGTAAAAAGTAAAAATATAAGAACATAACGTCTTATCGTAAAATTCAAGTATCAGAGGTAAATGATGTTCTAAAGATAATGAAAAATGGAAAGGCGGTTGGGCCAGACAATATACTTATCGAAGTATGAAAATGTCTAGGGAATGAAGGAATTTTGTGGTTTACATGTTTTTTTAATAAGATACTGAAGTCAAAGAGAATGTCAGACCAATTGAGAGATAGTATCTTGGTACCTTTGTATAAGAACAAAGGAAATATACAAAATTGTGTTAATTACAAAGGAATTAAATGGATGAGCCATACCATGAAATTATGGGAACAGGTAATAAAAAAAAGAATAAGACAGGAGACTAACATCTCGGAGAATCAATTTGAATTCATGTCAGGGTGGTCGACCATGGAAGCAATACATCTCTTAAGGAGACTCATTGACAACTACAAAGAAAGAAAATAAGATTTGCATATGTTGTTTATTGACCTTGAGAAGGCTTATGATAGAGTTCCAAAAGAGATCTTATGGAGAGTCTTAAAAAAGAAAGGTGTAAATATATCATATATTGACATAATCAAAGATACGTATCCAAATTCAGTGACAATGGTAAGGACATCTGGAGGATTAACACGGGAATTCCCTATCAATGTTGGCTTACATCAAGGTTCAATTTTAAGCCCTTATCTCTTTACCCTTATCTGAGATGAGCACACCGGACAAATCCAACAAGTAATACCTTGGTGTTTATTATTTGCGGATGATATCGTTTTGGTCGATGAGAAGTGCGAGGGTGCAAACGCAAAACTTGAATCTTTGCGAGACACTTTAGAAAAGAAGGGTTTTGGGTTGAGCAAGGCAAAGACGGAGTATATGGAGCTTAAATTTAGCAGTGCAAGAAAGACGGATGACTTCGTTATTAAGTTGGGTGATCAAGATATTTCTCGTAGTGAATGCTTTAAATTTCTTGGATCGATGGTTCAAAACGACAGATGTATTGATAAAGATGTGACACATAGAATCCAAGCGGGTTGGTTGAAGTGGAGAGGCGCGTCAGGGATCTTGTGTGAACGTAAAGTATCATTAAAACTTAATGGCAAGTTCTACCGTACTGCGATCAGACCAGCGATGCTCTATGGTTTTGAGTGTTGGGCAGTGAATTGTGTACATGAACACAAAATGGGAGTTGTGGAGATGAGAACGTTTAGGTGGATATGTAGACACACGAGACTGGATAGAATTAGAAATGAATGTATTAGGAATAAGACAGGAGTAGCACGGACTGCAGAGAAGATGCGAGAAGCTCGACTAAGATGGTTTGGGCACGTACAAAGGAGACCATTTTTTTTTGGAAAAGTGCATATAGCATGAAATTAAAAAACAAAAAGGAAAAAAAAACTACAGCATGCCATCCAAGTCTGCACGAACAAGTTCTGCAAACTCAGAATGAGTGCTATCAACATCGAGCCATACAAAGTCCCCCCATAGGGCAAAACAAGCACAGAAATCAGCAGCTTTGTTGGCCTCCCGGCTAATATGCTGGAACCGAAGCTGGGGGAAGCCGCTCAGAAAAGAGAAGTCCTCCTCGCCGTCCACCGTCACGCTCCAGTTGCCCCGTCGCAAACCAGCAGCACAGTTATCCATAAGGGACGAACAGTCGCCCTCCACAATAGCCCCGCATACCCCATATAATGACGGCGGGATAAGATTCCGGAGAGCCAAGACCGCCGCCAGCTCCACTCCCCCAGGATCCCAGTGCAACAGCGGGGACCCAACAGCAAAGATGAGAGCACCCCGGTCATCGCGGGCCACCATCCCAAGGCCGTACAAAGGAGACCATTAGAGGCACATGTTAGGCGTTGTGAGAGTCTACTCACTAGGCATGTTAAACGAGGGAGGGGTAGACCAATAAAGACTTGAAATGAAACTATAAGGGAAGACATGATGTACTTAGTCATTAGTGAGATTATGACACAAGATAGGGCACAGACGCATAGTGGCGACAAAGGATCCATATAGCCGACCCCACTATAGTGGGATAAAACGATTGAGTGTTGTTGTTATCTTGTTTTATTTATGTTATTTTAGTTTAAATTCATAATAATGAGGAAGTAAACAGATAGTTGAGATTAATTTGTTTGTGTCATTGCAAAATATAAGAATATTCAACGAATCCATTTGTTTGAAAGGAATTGGAATTGAATTTAAGAATTGAGATCATTTCTAATTCTCAAATTGATTTAGAGTTGGCCTAAATTTCAATTACGTTGTTCGGCTTGACAATGGAATTGATAATGCAGAATTGGAATTGATCAATTCTGATGTTTTGATGCTAATAGGTAGATATCCAAAGATAATATCGACGAAACATCACCACGAGCAGTCAGGCGGTGCTAAAATTGACTTTCCCAAAATTTAAAGATAAAAAAGGGCAACCCAGTGCACAAAGCATTCCCGTGCGGCGAGGGTCCGGGGAGGGTCACACCATAAGGGTGAAATGTAGGCAAACCATACCCTACATTTTTGCCAGAGGCTCAAACCCTTAACCTCAAGGTCACACGACAAAACTTTAACCAGTGCGCCAAGGCTTCCCTTCTACAAAATTAAAAGATAATTCGATAAATTTCATTTTCGCGGTGATGATGGTCAAACAAAGATGGCAAGACATCTGACAATCAGATCAAGGAACCATCACCAACAATGGTCTTAGAATGATGAGAAGCAATCCTGAAATTTTGAGGATGATCTACTTTAATATTTTCTGGCAATAGTGATTCAGTAAGGGTTTTTAGAGATTCAAAGATCAGACCAACGAACCGTCGCCGTCATCGATCTCAGAATAATGAGAAGAAACTTCTCTGCAATTTTGAGAATGATCTGACATATTTTATTTTTTAAGTTTATTTTATTTTTTAAGTTAAGGTAATCTTTCGTCAATTACTCGAGATCTGGTGACCGGATCAACAAAATGTCATCACAGGCAATTTTGAGACGACAAACTCGCAAAAGTAAGCATCTACGAAATTTTGAGAACAATCACGTGACTTTCATTTTTTCGACCGGATCAACAAAATGTCACCACCAATTGTGTTAACAATAAGAAGCTCCCCCTGAAAATTTGAGGATGATCTAACAACTTTCAATTTTTAAGTGAAATGGCCACAGATTTAAGTCTTTAATTCTTATATATATAGGAAAGAATTGAGTTTAGATCAAAATGAATTTCATAGAATTCATTTTGAATTACAATTTCTCTCTTTGAGGGTTCATCCGGATAATGGAATTGGAACTGATCATCCAATTTCAATTCCAAATGGTCAATTTTGTCCAAATGAATAAGCCTTAATATATAGTATAGATAATGGAAGTTTAATTAAATAGTTCCAATTTAATAAGGATCACATAATAATAATAAATTCTATGGGTTACCAAAAACAAAGCTTGTATATAAGTTCAATCATAACTTTAAATCCAATGGTGGACAATGCACGCCATTTAATGCCAGTAAGGGTGATAACCAATATATGGAAGTATACAGCTGTAACAGAATGTAAAATAGAACTATAATACATGTTATGTGTAACACCCTCATTTTTCGCTCACTTTAATTTATTTTTCTCTCCCCGATGATGAAAAAGGCACATTCAATTTTCTACTTATTTTGCTGGTTTTAATTTGGTTGTATTATTTTTTTTGATGAATTCATTGTTGAGTTGCTGCCTTGGCTGGTTTTGTGGGCTGGCTGTTTTGGGTTAAGTGGGCTTTGTGCATATGAGCTTGCTTTAGTTGTGGGCTGTTTGGCTTCTTTGTGTGCTGGCTGCTTTTATTTATGTGTGTGCTGGCTTGTTGAGGTTCATTTGGGTTAGGGCAGGGCCATCTGGAGCGGTGTCGCTTGCCGCTCGCCGCTTCTATCGTTGTTTTAAGTCGATCCCGAGCAGGCTTCTTTTCCCGCACTGCTACTGCTTCAACTCTCTGCTTCTGCGATTTCTCTTCTCCTTCTTCTACTTCCTCTCTGTGCCGAACTGCGGAGTCGTCGCTGTCATGTTCTCGTGCCGTCGTTACCCTGCTCCCGTGCCGACGCTGCTGTGCCGCCAATTTCTTCTTGGCCGTCGGTTCTGCCGAGCAGATTAGGGCTGTTGCTTCCCTCTTCTTCTGCTGAACTGATTAGGGCTTTTTCTGCAGGTTTCTTTTTCTTCTTTCTCTGGCCGATTACTTCTCTTCTCATCCTTTCTTCTTTTGTTGGATTCGAGTACTGCCCTACATCTGTTACTTCTCTTTGCCTCTGTTGTTCTTCAGTTACTGTCTCTGCTACTGATTTAGGGGTACTGCCACTCCCGAGCTGCTCCTGTGTAGTTGTTGTCGCTGCAAAGTTGTTGCTGCTCCTTGTAGCTGCTCTCGAGCTGCTGCCTCCCTGCTGCTGCTTCCAAGTCACTGCCTCCTTCTCCTCCTTGGCTGGTTTGGCTTATTTCTTCGTTACTTGGCTAAATTGCTTTATGTTAGGAACTCTTTAGTGCCGATTTTGTATAAGTAACTTGCTAGATACAGTTTTGGGAGTTGGTATTTGTTGGGCAATCACTTTAATTGCTGGTTCATATGGTGTTTTACTTTATTTGAGATGTTTTACGCATATTTTGAAACGAATTTTCATTTAAGGTGATTTCGAGCTATTTTTAGCCATTTTGGCTATTTGTGCCGTTTAGTCGACCAATTTTTCAGTCTCGAAAGAGGATTGTTGTGAGTTTTTTATTTCTTGATTTAGTTATTCACTTACTTTCTTATTATGCTGCATTTTTATGAAATAAATAAGTGTCTGTGCATATGAGTTTAACTCATTCAGATATCGCTGTGGGATAAATTGTGGGCGAGGGAAAAACATAAAAACGATATATTTATTCTGAGGGGAAACATTTCATTATAAATTTCGGTTTACGTCAAGATAAAATTCATTTAAAACTCTGCATGGGAAAATGCGATGGTTTCGAATCCGATGATGTGGAGGCATCCACTGATGCATTCACCAGTAGGGGTGAGCCTACAATTACGTCCTTCGGGGGCGGGGCTCAATTCAAGTTTGCATTATCGGAGCATTTCCTATTTTATGTAACTCAAATTAAGGGGTAAATTAAGATTTCAGCTTTTAGAATAATATTATTAATTATTGTACTGTATGCATATTGATAGTATTTTCATTGTTTGTATGTACTACATTTCACGAAATATTTATCTCACCTAGTCATACTTTTATGACTAACCCTCAGTGGATTCATTTTTTCAACCAGCAGGTGGGACTCCAGATGTACGGCGGAGGTTCGCGCCGGAAGAGTTGGAGAAGGTATGGTTGAACGTCTATAAAGGAATCGAAGAAGGTTCTGAGAGTCGCAAATTATTATGTTCAAAAAATTTCTGTAAATTTTTAGCATATTTCGAGTAAACGCCTGTAAGATTATGTAAATAAATAAAAGGATGAAATAAAATACTGTTTTGGATGTTCATTGTACTGTCTTAGATGTGCTGCGACTACTTTATTGAATTTTTGTTCACTTTTTGAAATCATTGGGAAGCCCGAGAATTTTGGGTTTTCACATTTTGTTATTCCCAAAAGTTAAAAGGATAGCACCGATGCTGATAGTTAATCTCTTATGCAGTAATACACATTAAATATGACTAATGCATCCATGTAGTTCTAAAATCAATAATTTAATAATATAAATGAGTTACAAATCACAATTTATTCCTGGTCAAATATTTGGAATGAGAAAGGTATTTAGGAAGCTTTTTAAAAAACTAAAATGTTTACCATCAGTTGTTTTGGCCTCAATAATTGGTATATCTTTGTCATCATTCACTCGGTCATATCCATGGCGTCTCTTCCAAGAACCAGTTTGTTCGTCATACGCACGCTTGTCCTTCTTATGATTCTTTATTCCTGCAGAATAGCATAACACATGGATATTATTTATAATTCATAGGCCGAACGCACGAATAGATAGATTTTTTTTTATCATTTCGTGCTGCAATTTGTCATGCAAAATCCACAAAACTAACCTTTCATTTTGGCAAACATTTCCCATTTTGTAGGAGGTTTAGGCTTGGGTAACTGGAAATAGCAAAGAAAAAAGATTAGTTATATCTAGTTTAAGTTTAGAGCACTAAATAAATAATAATAATAATATTGGATTTAATAGTTTAAATAAATCATTAGCTAGAAGAAATCAAAATTCAAACGAAGAATGACAAAGACCCCATATGATAAATCATAAAAAAAAATTAGAAAGAGAAACCGTTGTGATTTTAATACTTATAGAAGGTTTAAGAGAGAATCCCTCCAGGTAGGTTAGATGTAAAGACAATTAAATGCCTCTTAAGTCCGAAAAGAATTAAGCTTGATTCTCCCAAAAAACTGAAAAAATTTTATTGTAAAAACAAAAAAGGTTGTCAAAAAATTGTCTTCTCTAAAATAAAACAATCCCACGATAAAAGGTATTTCTTAACAAGAAGGAAGCGGCCTTACATGTTTTTCTCTGGGAAGTCTCGTGGATGGGTCCGGCAATCGAACCATGGGTCCTTCAAGGCCTTCAGTTGAAGGCAAACTAAACAGAGCATTAACAACCCCTTGAACAAGCTCTGTTCCCTTTTCCAAGCACTGCCTCGACAGTTCATCCCTAAATAAAATAAGAAATCAAATAAAAACATCAGCGGGATGAATTAAGCATGATCAAGGCCCGAAATTCTCATTTTTTTGACAATGCAATAGCAATAAGATGAACAAACGTTTATAGCAAGTGACTGAAAAAAAAAACTTCTTTCAAATGGAATATGGTAAGAACCTGGATGAGGGGAGATCCTGAAAGTGGTGGCTTAAATCGTAGGCCATAAGGTTTCCCAAATCGATTTGGTACTTCACTTCCATGTTCAAGATCTATTCTACTGGATGTGACTGCGGGGAAAGTAATGATGGGATTAGAGCTGTCAAAAACTTTTGATAGAAAAAACAGCATACTGTTTGGAAAATCTATGATAAAATTCTAGATTCTTCTTCATTGTAATTAAAAGAAACATAAGAAAAACACGATTGAATACAAAAATGAAACAGTGCATCTGGTTTCAGTAGAAAAGAACAACAGCAATAAGAAATATGAAAAAGAAATCCATCGTGATCCAAGATAAAAATCAGCATCAGTAGTCCGATCTCTCCTTTGTGGTGGAAGAATACAAAGATCAAACAGCGCATTTGAATACTAAAATCAAACGGAGCACTTGAACACTGAGATCAAACGGAGCACTTGAACACTGAGATCAAACGGAGCACTTGAACACTGAGATCAAACGGAGCACTTGAACACTGAGATCAAATAGAGCATTTGAATACTGAGATCAAACGGAGCATTTGAATACTGACATCAAATGGAACAAATTATGCATACTCTTATACGAGCACAAGCGATCTCATCCCCGGCCAGTAATATGCACGGGTTTACACATGTCGTGCACACGCTTCAGTCACGGTGGTGGATTGTTGCGATTACGATAAATTTCCGGGAGGAATTCCTCAAGAGGAAGGGCCCGAGGAGGTGAGGGAGAGATTGAAACCCTATAAGGGAGAAGGGAAGACTAGAGAGATAAAGAGAACCTTAGATCAATTCTTCCATGAGGGTTACATGACCTCAAGGGTCCTATATATCAATAGACGCCGATGGAATAACAGTAATTAACACAACATTCCTCGAATAATAAAAACACCTAAATGCTACGACAACTATGACTCGATACAACATAACCCTAATATAATAAGATAAATGACGGTGGATCCGTAACACTTGGACTCGTAGCACTCCATCCGTCCTTCAAAACGAGTTTGCCCTCAAGCTCGTGTACCAAGCGGGTGGTCGGATCATCTGGTACCTTGAACTCCCGTCAGAAAAGGGTCAGGTAGCACGTAGCAGCGACGAGGGTGTTGGCGAGTAGCGGCGGCGCCCTCGGAACGACGGGCGGCGAAGGTAATGGCTTTTGCAAGGTCGGTGGAGCGGTGGTGAGCAGCAGCCACAAGAATGTCGGAGACGCGACGGTCAGCAATAGGAACGGATCCGTCGGGGACAGCGGGGCACGAGGCGGCAGAAGAGGCGGTAATGCGGCCGGTGGAAGCGACAAGGCCGGGGCCGACGGAGCAAGAGGCGGGAGAGGAGGCGGTGAGATGGTCGAAGGAGGCGGCAGAGCGGGTAACCGGAGAGTTGGCAGAAGCGGTGGATTTTTGCGCGACGTCACAATTCTTCCCTCCTTGTTGGATTTTTGTCCACGAAAATCTTCATTCCGCATCTTCATCAAATAGGAAGGGAAAAAGGTCACGCATCACTTCTTCTTTTTCCCAAGTAGCTTCGTGTACACTGTGTCCTTTCCACCAGACTTTGACAAATCGAACTTCTCTGTTTCGGAGTTGTTTATTCTGCCAATCCAATATTTTGTATGGCTTTGTTGGACTTGATAAGTCAGCTTCAACTTGAATCTGATCAGAAGGGACTATTATTTTTGGATCTGCTACAAACTTTCTCAAGGAAGACACGTGGAATACATCGTGGAGATTCTGAACAGCATCAGATAACGCTAAGCGATACGTGACTTCTCCAATTCTTTCAATGATTGGGAAAGGCCCTACATATCGTGGACTAAGTTTCCAAGTCGACGAATTCGCGAAGCTCTTTTGAAAGGTTTTATTTTCAGGCATACCATGTCACCCACATTAAACTCAACCTTTTGATGTCTGGCGTTATAATATTTTTGTTGTCCGTCTTGCGCTACTTTCAACCTTTCTCGCACAGTCGCAAGTGTAATTTAGTTTATCCACTCGTTCCTTTTTGAATAACTTTTGTTCACCATCCTCCGCCCAACTTAATGGGGTGTGGCACCTCCGCCTATATAATGCTTCAAATGGTGTCATCTGTATACTTGATTGACAAGCTTCCCTCTTCGCCACTCCTCACGGGCTTCCTCCGAACAGAGTCTTGAAACACCCCATTGTCCTCCACCTCGAGGTGACTACAGTATCCATTCACCTATACTTATATGACCATGCTCAGAAAACCTCCATGGAGACGATGGTGACGCCATGGCAGAGATGCTACGAGCACGTATCATTCAGCAGAGTAGCAGCCCATTCTCGAACCCGTCCTTCTGGTGCGTAAAAAGGACGGTAGATGGAGATTTTGAGTGAACTACCGAGCGATGAACAAGCTCACGATCCCCAATAGTGCATGATCTCTCTCATTCAATAGTTGTTGAATGAATTACAGGACGCCACCTACTTCTCCAAATTAGACCTCGGCTCAGACTATCATCAAATTTGAGTTTGGGTTGAGAGCGTGCCCGAGATAGTTTTTGCACCCATGACGGGCACTGTGAGTTCTTAATAATGCATTTTGGCCTGACCAACACCCCCACAAACATTCCAGGCATGTGATCAGCTAAAACTAACGCATTTATAGATGAAATGAAAATTAAAAAATAAAATTCTCACTTAGAGTTTTGAGCAAGATTACAAGATAAAGATCACTTATGCAAATAATGAATTTAATACAAAGTAAATAATAAACAAGCATAAAGAACAAAACTTTGGAACTATTATGGCAAGCATAGAGTGAACATATAAGTGCATAACGATTAGTGATACATGTTGAATGTCAGTTGACCAACCATTGTCCTCCACCCCGAGGTGACTACAGTATCCATTCACCTATACTGATATGACCATGCTCAGAAAACCTCCATGGAGACGAGGGTGACGCCGTAGTAGAGATGCTACGAGCAGGTATCATTCAGCAGAGTGGCAGCCCATTCTCGAACCTGTCTTTCTGGTGCGCAAAAAGGACGGTAGTTGGAGATTTTGCGTGAACTACCGGGCGATGAACAAGCTCACGATCCCCGATATGTACCGGATCTCTCTCATTCAATAGTTGTTCAATGAATTACAGAACGCGACCTACTTCTCCAAATTAGACCTCTACTCATACTACCATCAAATTTGAGTTTGGGTTGAGAGCGTGCCCAAGATAGTTTTCACACCCATGGTGGACACTGTGAGTTCTTAATCATGCCTTTTGGCCTGACTAACGCCCCCGCAAACATTCCAGTTTACAATAGCATGTGATCAGCTAAAACCAACACATTTATAGATGAAATGAATTTAATGCAAAGTAAATAATAAGCAAGCATAAAGAAAAAAACTTTGGAACTATTATAGCAAGCATACAGTGAACATATAAGTGCATAAAGATTAGTGATACATGTTGACTGTCAGCTGACCAACCAAATAACTGAAATTGGATAAAGGGAAACACATTATTAAAAGAGATCAGAAATATCCTAGAGCAAAGGAAATCAAGAGCAAACTCTACTAATGATTTGAGATCAAAGGACATCAAGAGCATGCCATCATCATTTTCAACATTGTCCTAATGATTTGAGATTTTCCTTACTGAGAGTAATTTATCCGGTACTTGCCATAATCTTGAATCTTTTGGGAATCCTCAACTAAGTTTATTCTCAATAACTTCTAAGCAAGTTCATATTCTCTTAATTATATATTTATATGAAATTAAACTTCAAAGGA
This sequence comes from Platanthera zijinensis, assembly GCA_039513925.1. Lineage (NCBI taxonomy): Eukaryota > Viridiplantae > Streptophyta > Magnoliopsida > Asparagales > Orchidaceae > Platanthera > Platanthera zijinensis. The sequence goes on from CM077096.1 coordinate 154,691,281, forward strand.
AATGCAAAAGTTGTATAAAAAACTTGGTTGTATATAAGTTTAAATACAAAAGAGATCAAAAAGATGGTCCATCATGCTTCTGTAATTGCATACACACGGTAAAAGTAATTTTTAAAATCATTAAATCCTCCCTGATCCATCATTTGTCACGTACTTGCCATAATCTTGAATCTTTTGGGAATCTTTTGGGAAGACGCATAGTTTATTCTTGAATCTTTTGGGAAGACACATAGTATAGAGGAAAACGCATAATCTTGAATCTTTGGGAATCCTCAACTAAGTTTATTCTCAATAACTTCTAAGTAAGTTCATATTCTATCAATTATATATTTATATGAACAAGAACAATCTTTTGGGCAGAAAAATCCAGACGAGGGCTGGTGTCTGGCGATGGCAAGAACAGCGGCCCGGGCGGGGTCGATTGGGCGGCGATCATGGTGCCAAGGAGGTAGACTGGAGAGGATGCCGACCGATTTGTGTGTAGAAAAGGCAGAGCGCAAGTCGGCGGATGCGAGCGCTGGAAGCGGCGGATGCGAGCGCTGGAAGGAATCAGACACTGGAGTCGAATGCTAGGATTGCGCGGATCTGGAATGGAGGAGACGACAGATCGGAGGCTGGAGGCCCCGCGCTGTAGCGGAGGAAACGCACAATGTGCACGATGCGGAAGAATATGTGGCGTGGGATCGGTGATGTTCAGTCGGATCTGGACGATTGAGGATAACCCGTGAATAGGGCGAATGAACGGAAGCAGTGCTCGATCGAAAAGCCCTGAAATCGGCGAACGAGGCAATCTGGGCGGGCGTCGCGCTGCGGAGTACGACGCGTACGGATCAACGGGAAGCAGGGCTCGAATCCCCGACCAGGGAGAATGACGTGGACAATTGCAACATGCGGTTCCGTGAACAGGCGCGAGAGCGGAAATTCGACGGCCAACAGCTTTCAAGCGGGCGACATGGTAGGTCGGACCAATTGTTGCGATTACGATAAATTCCAGGGAGGAATCCGACAAGGGGAAGGGTCGGTGTGGGTGAGGGACAGATCGAAACTCTATAAGGGAGAAGGGAAGACTAGAGAGAGAAAGCTAGAAAGATAAAGAGAACCTTAGATTAATTCTTCCATGAGAGTTACATGACTCCAAGGGCCCTATATATCGATAGGCGTCGATGACATAACAGTAATTAACACAACATTCCTCGAATAATAAAAACACCTAAACGCTACGACAACTATGACTCAATACAACATAACCCTAATATAATAAGATAAATGGAACTGGACCCGTAACACTTGGACTCGGTGTTGTCATAGCGTTTAGGTGTTTTTAATATTCGAGGAATGTTGTGTTAATTAATGTTATGTCATCGGCGCCTATTGATATATAGGGCTCTTAGGGTCATGTAACTTGCACGGAAAAATTAATCTAAGGTTCTCTTTAGCTCTTTAACTTCCTCTCTCTCTCTAATATTCCTTCCTCCCTTCTAGGATTTCAATCTCTCCCTCACTCCCGCCGGCCCTTCCCCTTGTTAGATTCCTCTCGGGAATTTATCGTAATCGCAACATGGATTGACTTTGAGGTCATGTAATCTTTTTATACTTGTTATGTATTTTGTTTAGTAGTGGACCCACCAATATATAAAGGAGGAGTCTAGACTTTGATGTTAGGCAATTATTATCTTGTTTTTACATTGAAATCAGAAGGAAGAACGACCCAACATTCCCCTTCGCCCTAAAATTCCATCCCCGGCCAGTAATATGCACGGGTTTACACATGTCGTGCACACGCTTCAGTCACGGTGGTGGATTGACTTTGGGGTCATATTATCCTTCTATACTTGTTATGTAGTTTCTTTAGTAGTGGACCCTCCTAAAAATAAAGGAGTCTACAATTTGATGTTACGCAATTATTATCTTGTTTTTACATTGAAATTGGCAGGAAGAATGACCGAGCATCCCCCTTTGTCATAAGATCCCGTTGATTAAGAAAATTTGGCCCACCTACACTTTCAGTATCGCTCTTGTTCCATGACGCTTTACCTCTTGTGTGTCGCGTCCATTTCGCACCTCACATCGGACGTCGAAGTCGACGCTCACATCGCACGTCTGCAGCATCCCTGCCCGCGATCTACGTAGCGTTTTCTCTTGCCCGTGTTAGTTGGTCTCGCGGCTGTTCTCTCCAGCCATTGCCGACTTCGCTTGCGACCACCTATCCATCTGGTGCGCCCCAACAACCGCTACTTCGCACATGTTAGTGATCCGCAACATGGCGAGAAACAAGTACCCCCCTCCTTCACTCAAATCCATCTCCGACCGAATGGATCACGTCGACACCACCCTCGACGACCTCCAGATCGCAGTAAGAGACATCCACTCCCTTCTTTCCAATAGGCAAGCTACTCCACCACCTCCTGCTCCTCCGGCCCATCCGCTGCTTCGGCCAGTAGTGTCGCCAACCCTCTCAAGCTCATGCAGCCCCCGTGCAACCCTTCGGAAGCCCGCCTACGTCGGCTCGGCATTCCCGTGTTTGATGGGGCCAGCCCCAAAGGATGGTTGGCCCGCACAAAATAATATTCGACCTACATGGCACACCTGAGCTTTAGAAGGTCCCATCGCAATCATTTGCACAGAAGTCTCGGCCCTCCACTGGGTTCGTTGGATTCGCAATCCAATCCTCCCTCTCTTGGTCAGTCCTCAAAGACAATTTGATTCATCCTTATGATACATGCCATGTTAGCAACCCATTCGAGCACTTTAGCAGTGTTCATCAGACGGAGTCGATTGACTCCTACATTGATGAGTTCATCGAAATAGCCACACATGTCCACTTCCTGGAACCTGCCCACTACTTGGGGACATTCCTCGTTGATCCGCACCAGCATATTCGGACCCGTATACGAGTGCATGACTCGACTACCCTCACTTGGACTATAGAGCGAGCCGTTTACGTCGAGGACTTTGCCACCTTCTCCACTAGTTCCCCTCAGTTGACCGTCAGCACGTCGTCCACTCCTCGACCCCATCACGACTCATCCAAGCCTTCCGCATCTCTGATTCTTCCTCCAGTCGATCCCTTAACAGCTCCGGGACGGCCATAGTTACGGCTCCCCCCCCCCCCTCAAGGTGCCAGCACACAAAATCTTCCAATAAGAGTACTTGGACCTCCACAGCAAATGCTTGTGTTTCCACTATAAAGGACCCAACTCCCCCACACATGACTGTCCAAATAAGGATTTCAAGAGGCTCCTTGGGCGGGGGATGACGAAATTGGGTTGGCCAACTTTGAGGCCCTGGAATTAGATGAGGATGATCTGATTTCCCTTGCACCAGCTCAACTACACCACTTTGATTTCTCATGCTACTCGGTGGGTGGGATGACTGGCCCTTGTACTATGAAGTTGGCAGCTTCACTCTACGACCGCATTATGGTGCTTTTGATCGACAACGGAGCGAGCCACAACTTCATCTCCCAAGACATCGTGGTCGAGCTGCATTTTCCAAAGACACCAACCTCAAGTTTTCATGGGTTACTAGGTGATGGCCGCCGCACTCGCACGGCGGGCCACTGCGTGGGACTTTCCCTCATCATCGACTCGTATTCCAGCACGACGGGTTTTTGTCTTCGGATTGTGGGGACTTGAAACCATTCTCGGTGTGTCTTGGCAACGTATTCTAGGTGAATTCAAGCATACAGTCGACCCTGAGCAATGCGTTTTTTGTGGCATAATGAGACAGACGCACCAGTTCTGTCGATCATTCTGCACCGAGATATTCAGCTTCACTTGGACAGGCGTGCTTCCCTCTTCGCCACTCCTCACAGACTTCCTCCGAACAGAGTCTTGAAACACCCCAATGTCCTCCACCCCGAGGTGACTACAGTATCCAGTCACCTATACTTATATGACCATGCTCAGATAACCTCCATGGAGACGATGGTGACGCCGTGGCAGAGATGCTACGAGCAGGTATCATTCAGCAGAGTGCAGCCCATTCTCGAACCCGTCCTTCTGGTGCGTAAAAAGGACGGTAGGTGGAGATTTTGCGTGAACTACCGGGCGATGAACAAGCTCACGATCCCCGATAGTGCCCGATCTCTCTCATTCAATAGTTTTTGAATGAATTACAGGACGCAACCTACTTCTCCAAATTAGACCTCCGCTCAGACTACAATCAAATTTGAGTTTGGGTTGAGAGCGTGCCCAAGATAGTTTTTTGCACCCATGACGAGCACTGTGAGTTCTTAATCATGCATTTTGGCCTGACTAACGCCCCCACAAACATTCTAGTCTACAATAGCATGTGATCAGCTAAAACTAACGCATTTATAGATGAAATGAAAATTAAAAAATAAAATTCTCACTTAGAGTTTTGAGCAGGATTACAAGATAAAGATCATTTATGTAAATAATGAATTTAATGCAAAGTAAATAATAAACAAGCATAAAGAACAAAACTTCGGAACTATTATGGCAAGCATACAGTGAACATATAAGTGCATAAAGATTAGTGATACATGTTGAATGTCAGTTGACCAACCATTGTCCTCCACCCCAAGGTGACTACAGTATCCATTCACCTATACTGATATGAGCATGCTCAAAAAACCTCCATGGAGACGAGGGTGACGTTGTGGTAGAGATGCTACGAGCAGGTATCATTCAGCAAAGTGGCAACCCATTCTCGATCCCGTCCTTCTGCACCTCCTTCTGGTGCACAAAATGTATGGTAGGTGGATATTTTGCGTGAACTACCGGGCGATGAACAAGCTCACGATCCCCGATATGTACCCAATCTCCCTCAATCAATAGTTGTTCAATGAATTACAGGACGCGGCCTACTTCTCCAAATTAGACCTCCGCTCAGACTACCATCAAATTTGAGTTTGGGTTGAGAGCGTGCCAAAGATAGTTTTCGCACCCATGACGGACACTATGAGTTCTTAATCATGCCTTTTGGCCTGACTAACGCCCCCGCAAACATTCCAGTCTACAATAGCATGTGATCAGCTAAAACCAACGCATTTATAGATGAAATGAATTTAATGCAAAGTAAATAATAAACAAGCATAAAGAACAAAACTTCGGAACTATTATAGTAAGCATAAAGTGAACATATAAGTGCATAAAGATTAGTGATGCAGGTTGAATGTAAGCTGACCAACCAAATAACTGAAATTGGATAAAGGGAAACGCATTATTAAAAGAGAGCGGAAATATCCTAGAGCAAAGGAAATCAAGAGCAAACTCTACTAATGATATGAGATCAAAGGAAATCAAGAGCATGTCATCATCATTTTCAGCATTGTCCTAATGATTTGAGATTTTCCTTACTGATACTCATTTATCCGGTACTTGCCATAATCTTGAATCTTTTGGGAAGCCTCTACTAAGTTTATTCTCAATAACTTATAAGCAAGTTCATATTCTCTTAATTATATATTTATATGAACTTAAATTTCAAAGGAAACCCTAAAGTTGTATAAAAAACTTGGTTGTATATAAGTTTAAATACAAAAGAGATCGAAAAGATGGTCCATCATGCTTCTGTAATTTCATAAACACGGTAAAAGTAATTTTTAAAATCATTAAATCCTCACAGATCCATCATTTGTCAGGTACTTGCCATAATCTTGAATCTTTTGGGCAGCCTCTACCAAGTTTATTCTCAGGAACTTCTAAGCAAGTACATATTCTCTTAATTATATGAACTTAAAACTCAAAGGCAATGCAAAATTTGTACAAAAAACTTGGTTTTATATAAGTTTAAAATACAAGGTAGATCAAAAAGATGATTGTTGCGATCCCGGTAGTTGCTGGTAGACTGGCCGGCGTGAGAGAGGAGGGGGAAGAAGGGAATGGCCTGGGGAGGGGGAAGTGGCCGGAAGGGGAGAAACAGAGACGGGAAAAGGGAGGAGATGAACAGGAGGAAGAAAATACTTAATTCATTATCATCCATACCATAACACAAAAGTCATACTGAATATAAAGGCAAATACATAGCCGTTACTGAACGGTAGAAAAGAAAGCATTAATCTGACCCCTTGATGGAATCTTACGGCTGGCGTTTCTTGTTGTTGTTGACCTGGTCAATGATGATTGATGTCTTCCTATTGGTTGAATGGCTGGAATCCTCCGCTGGATTATTGATGTGTGCAGGTTGGCTGATAAATTGACCACCGTTGATGGAATGAAGCAGATCTGAGACCGTCGGTTCTTGTTCTTCAACAATACCGTCCTCTTTAAGAACCCTGTCCTCAGCGTTTATCCCTGTCTTGATTTCTTTTGAGGCGGGTAGCAGAGAAGTTACCGCCGGTGGTTCCGTAGTCGCTGTCCGGGATGCTATCCGCCTGCTGTTAGGGTGAAGGCTTTCGTGTACCCCATATTCAGTCCCGGGCGAAATAGCTGAGACGGCAGAGGTGAGGACGGGTATCTGAGATCTGTAACTCGCCATTTCGGTTATGGTACTGGCTTTGTGTGGTACTTCTCTCTCTTCTTCTTCTTTGTTTCTTGGGAGTTGAGTCTCCGCTTGATCTGTGCTGCAAATAAGTATGCTTTTCTTTGGTGATGTTCGTTTATGCTTGGTGCCCCAGGATGCTGATAGTGGTTGATGTTGTGGATCAGGTTTGGTTTGTCTGGCCCTTCGTTTTCCTTTTTGTTGCCATGGTGTGGTGTCAATGTGGGGTTCGTTCCTCTTCATGTCTTCCAATATTGTTATTTGTAGCTGAGGACTTTCCTGTAAATCGATGACATCCTCCCAGGTGCTGTCGGCTGGGGAAAGTCCCTGCCACTGTATTAATGCATGGGGGATCTCACGACCCTGTCGCCAGAGTCGGCGTGTGTTGAGAACAGCTAGTGGCTGGTGTATTGGGTTGTTCCCCCTATTGAGATCGGGCAGTTCCGTCACCTGAACCCCTGGGTCTCCGGTATATGGTTTAAGCATGGATACGTGGAATACGGGGTGTATACTGGACGAGGGGGGAAGGTGCAACCGATATGCAGTTTCGCCTATGGTTTCAATTATTTGGTAGGGACTGTAATACTTTAGGCCCAGTTTCTTTCCTTGCTGTCTTCTCATGGTCAGTTGTCGGTACGGGTGGAGCTTGAGTAGTACCCAGTCTCCCTTGTCTAGTTTCAATTATGTTCTTCTTTTATCTGCGTATTTCTTCATTCGCTGCTGTGAATTGGCTAGATTGCCCTTGAGGTTGTGGAGGATTTGTTCCCGAGTATGTAGGGTATCTTCCACGGCTTCATTGTCGGTGCTCCCTGCATAGAAATTGAGCAAACCAGGGTGTGGTCGACCAAACATGACCTCAAAGGGGGTCATATTGGTCGAAGAATTATATGCGGTGTTGTAATGATATTCAGCAAGGTTTAAAAAAAAGACCTTTTTTTTTTGGAATATCGTGCAAAAAAATTATTAAAAATTGCCTTAAACAACGGTTCACCCTTTCAGTTAGTCCGTCAGTTTGGGGGTGATATGATGAGCTATATTTTAAGAGTGTGCCCTGGAGCCTAAAGAGTTCCACCCAGAAGTTGCTTAGGAAGATAGTATCCCGATCTTAGATGATAGTTTCGGGTATGCCATGTAGTTTTCCTACACAATTCCAAAATTCCGTTGCCACTGAGGGTCCTGACATTGGGTGCTTAAGTGGGGCAAAGTGAGCAGCCTTAGAAAATCGGTTGACTACCACAAGTATGATTGTGTACCCCTTGGAGTTGGGCAGATGGGTAATGAAGTCCATTGTGAGGTCTGCCCATAGCCGTTGGGGTGTTGACAAGGGTTGTAAGAGGTCGTACGGTGAGTGATTTAGGGCTTTTGCTTTCGAGCATATGTCACAGTTTTGGATGAAGGTGGTAACCTCTCCCTTCATGTTATGCCAATAGAACTGATTTTTGATCCTATGTATGGTGCTTTTAATCCCTGAATGACCCCCCGCTAAACTTGAATAGGCCTCGAGTAGGAGTTGACGTTTCAGATGAGACGTGTCGAGTATGTATATTCTTTGTCGATATGTGATGTACGTGCCTTGCTGGTTCCAGTCGGGGTAGGCTTGGGGATCTTTAAAAAAAATTTGTACAAATGGGTCGTTATCATAGTCGGTGTTCAAACCGTCCAACAAGGTGGTTATGGGGTTAGTGATCTTGGTGAGGCTCATTAAGGTTGGTGGATCGGGGATGTTAGGCAGTCTAGACAACGTGTCGGCCGCTTGGTTGTTGGCGCCCGCTCAATATTGGATGATGAAGTCGTAACCGAGTAGTTTAGATAAAAAAATTGTTGCTCTGGGGTTTGTAGTTGTTGAGTTAGTAGGTGGTGTAGACTTTGGTGGTCCATCAAAATGATAAATTGGTGTCCCAAAAGGTATTGACATCATTTAGCTACTACCGTTGTTACCGCATACAATTCCCTGATATATGTTGATTTTTTTGCATTAAAGGTGAGAGTTTTTTACTAAAATATGTTATCGTGTCGGTGGGTTGCTTTAAGACCGCCCCAATGCCGGTGTCGGACGCATCTGTTTCTAATATGAATGATTCCTTAAAGTTTGACAAGGTGAGTATTGGGGAGGAAATTAGCTTGTTTTTCAAGTGATCGAAGGCCTCTTGTGTTTTGTCATTCCATAGGAAGGAGGTTTACTTTAGTAGTTGCGTTAATGGGAATGTTATCTTTGCATAATCGTGTATGAATTTGCAATAGTACCCTGTTAATCCTAAAAAGGCTCGTATATGCTTCTGATTGGTGGGCCTGGGAAACGTTCGCACTGACTCGATGTTGCTCTCATTTGGGGTGACGATGCCGTCCTTGATAATATGCCCCAAAAATTCTACCGCGGTTGTTAAAAAGGAGCACTTGGAGAGTTTGATATATAGGGTATGATGCTCTAGAATTTTTAAAGTTGTCTCTAAGTGTGTTAAATGATCTTTTTTCGTGGCGCTATATACTAAAATGTCGTCGAAGAAAACCACGATGAATTTTCTTAAGAACGGTTGAAAAAGAGTGTTCATAAGTGCCTGAAAGGTGGAGGGAGCATTTGTTAAACCGAAAGGCATAACTAAAAATTCATAATGGCCCTGATGCGTGCGGAAGGCTATCTTGGGGATGTCTTTTTCGTTCATCCTAATTTGATGGTAACCGGACCGTAGGTCTATTTTGAGAAAAACCGGGCCGAATACAACTCATCTAATAGTTCATCAATTGTTGGGATGGGGAATTTATCCTTAATGGTTATCTTGTTAAGGGATCTATAATCGACGCAAAAACGCCAAGTACCATCCTTTTTTTTTACTAAAATGACGAGTGAGCTAAATACCGAGGTACTGGGCTTTATGTGTCTGTTTCTAAGCATTTCTGAGACCAATCTCTCGATTTCATTTTTTTGATGGTAAGGATACCTAAAGGGTCGCAGGTTTGGTGTTGTTGCATTGGGGGTTAAATTACTCTGGTGGTCCATATCACGTGGGGGTGGTAGAGAGGCAGGTTCACGGAACAGGCCGGAGAAAGAGTCAAGTAAACGTTCGAGGCGTTGTGGTCGGGTGTTACCAATGCAGCCTACTGTTTGTGTAGTGGCAGGTATAGCCTTAGTAAGGACAAGACACATGGCGGATGGTTTACGGCAATCATCTGCATCAGTTGTGATGATGAAACTTGTTTCGCCGAAGAAGTGTTCCTATGACCCACAAGGGTAATTGACCTCCTGTGCCGGAGTATGATAATGTTAGCTTATCGTAGTCCATGGTAACTGGACCTAATGTCCGAAGCCAGCTTTGGCCTAGTATAAGGTCGGTACTCTCGATATCAAGGACATATAAGTTAACGTTGTAGTGAATGGTTTGTATGAGTAGCGAAGTGTTTGTGCACTTTCCTTGGCACGTTTCGGTAGAACCGTTCCCCATATACACAGGGAATTGCATAATGGATAGTATTGGGAGTTTCAGGAAGTGAGTCATGCGTGGGGAGATGAAATTTTGGGTGCTACCACTATCCACAAAAAGTTGGAGGAATGTTGATCTATGTATCCGGTCATTCTGAGTCCATGGTCGGGTAGGGCTCCGATAAGAGTTTGCAAACAAATCATCGTGTCGGGGTAATCCTCCTCAGGTGGAGGGTCATCGGGAGGTATGTTTGTAATGTCCTCCTCTTCTTCTGTGCCAACTAAGTATAATAAAGCCCCTTTCCCTTTGCATCGGTGTCCCGCGTGAAATTTTTCGTCACAATTGTAACATAATCCCTTGTCACGTTTCGCTTGTAGTTCCGCTGGCGTGAGTCGTTTGATGGGGGGGTATTTAGGCCGTAATTGGTTAGGGGGTGTTCTGTGTGTCTCTCGTTGAAAGGGTGTGTTGTTGTGGAACGTTGGTGTGGAGAAAACCGAGTGTCTTGGTTTATTAGCTTGATTATGTTGGTCTTCATACATGCGCGCCAAGGCGTAAGCGTCGTGAACTTCCGTGGGCCTGGCGCAGAGGACAGGTCCCTTAATATGGTCTTTAAGGCCGTAAACGAACATGTCGGCGATGAATTCCGGATGTAAGCCTGGTACCTTGGTTATGATTTCTTCGAATTCGGTTTTGTAATTTAGTACGGTGGTGGTTTGTTGTAGCTTGGTTAATAGGCCCGCTGGTTTGATGTATAACAAAGGCCCAAAACGTTTTTGGATGGCGTCGACAAATAACGGAAAGGTGAGTGTTGGGTGGTCCTTGAGTGTGGCTTGGTACCACTTGGAGGCCGGTTTGTCTAAATGGAAGGCGGCAATCAAAAGGTAGTCTTGGGTCTGTGTGTCGTGGAATTCGAAATATTGCCTTAGTTCATATAACAAGTCAGTTGGATCACCATCGGAAAAGCGAGGGCATCGAACATCGAAATTGTCGGGTCGCTCAGAAACTACCTGAGTTTTGTTGCCGATGGGGGCCGAGCCCAAGATTCCACTGGATGAGTGAGGAGGAAACAAGTCTGGTGGTCGTCAGTCGTGAGGAGTTTCGTCGACGCTGATTCCGGCCGTGCTGGGTCATTTCCCAAACACCTTCTGCAGGTTGTCGAATTGGGTCAGCAAGTCACGGCGCAGTGCTGCCATTTGCTCGGCGAGTTGGTCAGCTGCGTCTTCCTTCGATGCCATAATTTGTTGGGCCAGCATATTTTCTTTGGTCTGTAATTCGGTGGTAAATTGTTGTTGAAGCTGTTGTGTTTGCTGTGAGAGTTCGGTAATGAAACGTTGGTGGATGTCTTCCATTTGGGCTGAGCAGGTGGTTTGTTCTGCCTGAAGCGCTGCCCTGAACTCGGTGATGGAGCGGAGTCCTTCCCTCATTCCTGTACTAACGGGATCAGAGGGAAATCTCAACGAGAGCACCAAAAGTTGTGATCCCGGTAGTTGCTGGTAGACTGGCCGGCGTGAGAGAGGAGGGGGAAGAAGGGAATGGTCTGGGGAGGGGGAAGTGGCCGGAAGGGGAGAAACAGAGACGGGAAAAGGGAGGAGATGAACAGGAGGAAGAAAATACTTAATTCATTATCATCCATACCATAATACAAAAGTCATACTGAATATAAAGGCAAATACATAGCCGTTACTAAACGGTAGAAAAGAAAGCATTAATTTGAGCCCTTGATGGAATCCTACGGCTGGCGTTTCTTATTGTTGTTGACCTGGTCAATGATGATTGATGTCTTCCTATTGGCTGAATGGCTGGAATCCTCCACTGGATTATTGATGCGTGCAGGTTGGCTGATAAATTGACCACCGTTGATGGAATGAAGCAGATCTGAGACCGTCGGATCTTGTTCTTCAACAATGATCCAACATGCTTATGTAATTTCATAAACACAATAAAAATAGTTTTTTTAATCATTAAATCCTCCCCATCTCCAAGATGCACAAATATCCTTAAAATCAAGCTAACAAAAGATGACGTGATCAGTGATCCAACATAGAAGATAAATTACAAACACAAAATCCTCCTCGAAGAGGCAATGGGGCTCTTTCTTTCAACCCTAAATCTCAAAAACCTCAAATCGGAGAGAACTAATAACTAATAAGAAGTAATGAAGAAAAAATCCCAAACCTGTGAAATGCGCAAGGCCGCAAGGGAGGCCTGTACGCGTGCCGGCGGGAAGGGAGAAGAGCGGACGGAGTCCCGGAGGTGACCGCCGTTTCCGAGCGAAGCGGGAGTGAGGTCGTGAGGGGAGCGTAGCTGCGTAGGCGATCTCACGAGCGGCAGAGCGGCGATTCGATGGCGGGGAGTTAGGGCACGGCAGTACTGAGCGGCGATTCGCAAGGGGGTATGCTTCAGTAAAAATGGAGTGAGCTGTATATTGTAGTTGTAAAATAATTAAAAAAAAATTTATATAATTGTATTTTCATTTCAAAATATATAAATATAAATATTTAAAATACATGAATCAATATTTTGTATCTTATTTTGTGAAAAAATAAAATAAAATATAGAAGAAATTTGTATTTGCCCCACCATCCTCTATATTATGGGCGGATCTAGAGGGGGGGCCAGGGATACTGCCCCCCCCCCCATTATTTTTTGGAATTGTCTAAAAGGACCTATAAAATTAGATATTGGCACATCCGAAATTGATCATTATTTTGATATTGAACCAGAGGTCCAGGGAGGCAGTGAACCAGGCGATCCAGGCTGAGCGGTCGGTGCAGGCAGATAAAACCCCATCGCAGTCTCGCTAGTCGCGGCATTCGGGCTATTCTGATATTTGTTAGGGCTTCTTTCTCCGACTTCGGCATCTTCCTCTTCGATGTTCGCTCATCCTTGGGACCTCACCGTCGTCGCTGCTCGCAGAGTCGCAACCCGCTGCTTCGTTGCTTCCTTGCCCTGGCCGCTTGGGACCTCGCCGTCGGCCCGTCGCCGCTGCTCGCAGACACGGAGTCGCAGAGTCGCAGTCTCTATTGAAGATTTGATATCGGAATTCGGATGTCCTTAAGGTAAAGAAGATAAATGCCCCGATTTTCCGCTTTATTTGTTTGCCGTTTTATTGTTTATAAGGTAAAAAAGCCCTAGTTCTTGATTAGGTTCATTAATTTATTTGTCGTTTTATTGTTCATAAAACTTGAACTACATTGCCTCTAAAAAATTAATACATGTTTAAGTTCTCTCTGTTTTTAGATTGATTTAGGTAAGATTTAGGTGAAGAAATATAAATTGTGAAGAAATAGAAATTGATTTAGGTCCATTAATTTCTTTCTTTATTGATACATGTTTAAGTTCTCTCTATATTTAGATTGCTTAAGTTCTCTCTATTTTTAGATTGATTTAGGTCCATTAATTGTGAAGATTGATTTAGGTTAGGTAAATGTCTATTAATTCTAGGGTCAGATTTAAGTGAAGAAATAGAAATTGTAGAAACTGCATTATTAGAGGGCATTTCAATATCTACTTTGAGTTGAGGACATGAGGTATACTTTTTGTTCTCTCTATTCATCGTATTTCTGTTTATATGAATGTTTATAGGGGTGTTTTGAGGTATTAGTTAATTAGTGAGTATAGAGTTTTTCAATGTATGGCTTGTTTGAATCCCGCTTACTCATTTGGTTGTTTTGAAAAAGAAAAAGTGATGCGTCTTGCAGAATTTTATCCTAATGATTTTTCATGTTTATAGTTATTTAATTTGGAATTTCAACTCGAGAACTACATTGTTGATATGAGAAGTGATGAGAGATTTGCTAATTTGAAGGACCTTAGACATCTATCCTTGAAGCTTGTTGAAACCGGTAAACATGCTGCTTATCAACAAATCTACAAGTTTTGTATATTTGTATTGATTCTTCCTGTGGCTACTGCAAGTGTTGAAAGAGTATTCTCAGGCATGAATTATGTGAAGAACAAGTTTCGAAATAGTCCGGGCGATCAAATGTTGAGTGAATGTCTGGTTGCTTTTATTGAGCGAGAAGCATTTTTGAAAGTCATTGAAGATGATGTTATCGACCGTTTTCAAAAAATAAGGGCTCGTCGTGGACAAATATAAAATTTTACTCATGTATTTTGTATTTTTCAGTGTTATGTAATTTTGTATGACTTTCTATTATCATGAATTTAATATTGACTTTTTATTTTATTTCTAAAAAAATTTTGTGCCCCCCATTCCAAATTCCTGGATCCGCCACTGCTCTATATGTGTTATACGTACGTAAATTTTTTGTGAAAGTTAGGACACAGAAATGCTGTTTTTTTTTCACTTTGCACATTTATTTGTTTTTTTTTATATTTTGCACCTCTAAAATTTAAATGCGGCACTTTGCAAATCATATTTATATTGTTTTTGACACTTTGTATTTTAGGCTTAAATTCAAGGGGTATTTCGGCCCTTATTTGGTCAAAATTCCTTAAATTGGCATTTTACACCCCCCCCCCTTGAATTTAAGCCGACATTTTGCACCCTGAATCCTTTTTCACGTTAATTAAGCACCCTGATTTATCTATATGGCTATTTGCTCCGTGATTTATCTAGATGGCTGTTTGCACCCCTAAAGATTTAAATTTGACATTTACACTTTGTATCAATTCATTTGCAATTTGCACCCCAAATATTTTGATGTTTGTTAGCACACCATTCACATGTTGACCAAACATTCATCCAACTCTTTGAAGCATTCAACTTTCCGATTTCACCATTTTCTATTACAGATTTTTAATTTTATTTATTTGTGTGTTTTTCTTTAAATTTTTTTTTAAATGTACTCCTATATAGGGAAAGTCTGTTACCTACAATTAAAATTGTGATCTCCCCGCCGCTCGCAAACTCTCCGTGCACACGGAAAAAACGAGCAACGAATGGAGTATAGCGCTCGGGGGATTTACGAGCGGTGGGATCACCATCGCGTCGGGATAATGTTATAACCAGAGTACTGTCGCGCAAACACAGGAGGCCCTCCTGCACTATCGTGATTGCCCGTAGGGACGGAGCCCCGTGCCCGTCACTCGTAGTATTGAATGTTGTAAAAATAACATGTTCAATAGGATCATCGTCATAAATGAGTACCACTTGGGACATTATGATATGTGATGACACCGCAATTTCTTAACTGTAGCTTTGTTTGGGGGGGGGACTTATTTTCACCGGTCAAGCGGTTACGACTGCATAAACCGAACATTAAATAAGGTCCAGTGCATGCGGTCGTAACCGCTTGACCGGTGAAAATAAGTCTCCCCAAACGGACTCTATATTGAAGGCATTGCCAACATCTGTTTGTCAAGAGGATCACATTGGAAAAATACAATTACTAGTGCAATCATGTTGCTGACATCTGTTTGTGAAGACATACATTGCCATTTCATGAATCTGCAATATTCAAACTATGGATAAAAGTAAAATTTCAATGAGCAAAGTATTACATGATCACAAAATAGTAGATGTAACTATTAAAAGTAATTATTGCATGCTCAAAAATAGTATTGACTTTAGAAATTCAAAGACAATAAGAGCACAAAATGTTGCTTTGTCCATGATCAACTCAGCTGAGCATAGAGATCATGATCACGCTTTTCTCCTCGTCTGCATAATAACATATAAATGATTAAAGTACATTGAAATAAAACGTAATGATAAAAGAAATAAATGATGAATTAATGTTTACCGGTTGCTTTGTCTTATAGTAGACACTTTTCTTGATATGTCCTCTTGTTGCTATGAACTGGTCGAAAACGAACTGACCTAGCTCATGAGCAGGTCAAGCGTGTAAACAATCACAGAACAAAACTAATGGTTGGCGAGGAGATTTTTATGTAGAAAATCCCTGATAGGGGAAAAACCACAAGGTTGGGTTTGTGCCAGCCAAATTTCACTATAGGTTTGATGGTTGCAAAGATATTCAATCTCAATGGTGACAGGTCATAGCTCGTTACAATTGTTCACTATATGTTTGATGGTTATGAGCTTGTTGTTCTTTTGTGTCAGATTCTTTGTCAGTTGTCCGGTCTGCGGCATGCGTGCCTCCTCTTGTCATTCTCGTCGGGTGTGGGTGCTTTCGCGGTGCAAGCGCTGCTTCCAGAAGGTTGTTGCAGAGTTGGGGACACTTTCCACAAACGGTGTCAAATTGTTGCGGGTCGCCCGATTTTCCTCTGGTATGAAGAATTGTGTCGTCTTAGCTCTATGTCGGACCAGACGCGCAAGCAGTTAAGTGAAAACCAAACAGCAATGACAAGAAGCTCTTCTTAACGTAGAAAATCTAGAAATGGTGAAAAACCACGTGACCGGATCTTTGACATGTCAAAATCCACTATTTAGTTTTGTTTGCAAGTGTTGGGAGTTTCTCAGAGGGTGACAGTCCACCTCTTCGTTACAAACTTTGAGTACAAAGAGTAAAGGAAAAAAGCAAAGTTCACGGAGCTTTTACGATGCGTCTACAAGAGCGTTCGTGAGAGAGTTCCTTGGCGCCTTCTTCCGGGCTCACCGAAGCTCCCAAGTGAGCACTGAGCATTATACAAACTAGAGAGGGGGCAAAGCAAATCCCGAGCGAAGGATCGATCTAAGTCACACGTTCTCGCCAAAAAAATTCAGATCTCTCTCTAGTCCCTAGAATTGCTCGTCCTTAAATGAAGGCCTGAGAGCTATTGTATAGCTTTTCAGAGGGATGTGTTGGTAATTGCGCCGAGCTGAATCTTGAGTTGGCGAATGACGTCGCTCCATTTCGGTCACCTGGATCACCAATTTTTATGAAATGACAGACGTGTCACCCGGGAGGTTTGGGCGGTTCGGGCGGCCAGGGCAAGCTTCCCGGCAACGACGACAACCGGAGGCGGCCGACGTGGCGGCTGGTGGTCGCTGACGCACGCGTACAAGGTGCGTGTGAGAGCGTGTGCGATCTGCACACAGTGCACTGGCCACACGCGCTGTCCACTGCTTGCGGACCTTGCGCGGTCTCCGTGTGTGGTAGTGACATGTGCGCGTACTTTTCTGTGCGCGATTGTTTAGCTCTATCGGTTCGGTTCGGGAAAATTCAAGGGGAACCCTATCAAAGGGTAAGATCGAAAAGTTGAATATTTAGTCAAAGAGTGTTTTTCCCTTTTAATATAGTATATATATGCACACACACGAGCAAATTCGCATATGCTACTCCCGTGCTCGATGCTCTCCGTTGCGATAATACTCCAGCAACGACAATGCCCGACCAATTGATAAGGCACAGAGAGCCCCTGTGCCCTGCGCTAGTACCCCTCCTCGGCAGTGTCTCGGCGTCGCGGCGCTCCTACAACTCACAACCTACCGTCTGCAATAGTATCCTGACTACGATAGTCGCGCGCACGGGGAAAAATGCTCTGTTTTTGTTCAATTTATTAATGAATTGAGCCTAGATACTATGTTAATGTTCAGCTCATTCATTACCTAACAACACAAACGCGAGATGTTTCATGACAATGAGCAAAATTGATACCCAAGTTTTGACAAGTCATTTGTATATGATTCATAACTGATATTGTTGTTGGGGAATTTTTCATTTTTTGCAGTCTTATTATGAGCTTTATGTTATATTTTATTCAACATATAAAATAAGCAGAGACACTACACCAAATGTGAAACTTTGCCCGGTACATATTGAACTGATCTCTATCAGCTTCATAGAAAGGCCCCTTTCTATTGAATTTCTCAGGCTGTGTTTATCCAATTCCTCGGATCCGTTGGGGGGACTTATTTTCACCGGTCAAGCGATTACGGTTCATGCAGTCGTAACCGCTTGACCGGTGAAAATAAGTCCCCCAAATGGAGCTCTCATAGTAATCATTCAGCGGATCTTCTCCATGTAATGCATTCTCAAACACTTGAATTTTCGAACATGAATGGCTCGAGTTTAATCTGCAGGTTGTTCTGGACTTATGGGCAGCTGCTGCCATTGGCAGCTGTTGCAACTTTCTTACTGTGGTTTATGTCCGTGAGTATTACAAGTTTTGTCTTTTGGATGCTTTTTTTTTGAACTTCTTATTGGGTTTGAGAGCGGCACTCAGAGCGTGCAAATTCATTTTGAACACCTGTAAATTAATTTAGCGAGAACATATGCGTGATCGTTTTAGCATATACAAATACATAAGCAAAAATAAATACATAAACAAATACAAATAATTTTTAACGTGAAAATCCAGTTGGGTGAAAACACTGGAAAATCGGAGTACAACCCTGAAAGCTTCCACTAAAACATGTATAAAAACATGCAAAAATAATTACAGGCTTTCCTTTCTCGATACACAAAAAATCTTTGCTACATCGCTACACAAATCATAATTAACAAAATGCAAGATATCAACATGAACAGATGACGGATTTAAGGAATCCTCTTTGGTGAGCTTCCTCGAATTCTTGCTGATCTTGGTGAATCTGATTTGTGTAGCAAGACCACGTCAATGTCGTTGAACAACGTCCGAACTTCTCAAGCAACGGCGGTGGCGGTGGCGGCGGCCTCCCAACAACGACTGCGACGACGGCGTTTCAACAACGTGGCAGCGGCGGCCTTCCAATAATGGCGGTGACGACGATATTCCTACAACGCAGCGGCGGCGGCGTTCCAACAACGCGACGCTCAACTCTCCTTCCTCTGGAGTTTCACTTCTCTGGTGCTAACTTGGAGCTTTGGTGAATTCAACTTTATGCATGACTGATTGTGCAAAACTATGTCTGCAAACGATAACGACAAGTGTACCGTATCGAAAGTAGTATATGTTTATAAAACCAAGGTCGTATTAGACTCGGGGTGGCTGAGTAATCTTACTTTGAAAACCCATTATTATCTTATCAATTAAAAATTGGAGTTGGTTTCGAAAAATAAAAAGTAGAAATATTAACGGAATTAATTCGATAGTTTAAAAGCTAGTACCCGATTTTTGAATCACCTCGGAAAGAGAAAATATTGAAATGAAAATAAAGTGCAATTCTCTTGTTGAAGAGGTTTTGACCGTAGAGGTTGTCACGGCCCAGACCCGGCTCAAGGAGTCTTAATGGGACTCGACTGGTTCAACCGTGAGGGTTGCAGCCCAAGTGACCCCAATGCTTTTCTGGCCTGTTTATCAGCGCAACGCGGTGTTGGCGTTGGGTCTCGAACCCACAACCCTTGATAAGGAGCTTTAATATCACTCCTCATCACCAACTGAGCTGAACACCCTTCTTTCGAAGATTAGGTTCAACTAAGTTTAGGTGTATCGACCGAACTTTCGTTCTCAAATCGCATTGCCTAATACTTGCTTTAGGTTGTGAACCTCGCTATTGGATTTTTCTTCAATCAGGAAGAGTTACGTTGTCTTCTCTCGAGGGTTGGTTCTACTCTTTTTACCAATGAGTGATCGATTCGCCTTACGAGCCTCTCGGCTAACTAGAGAGCGAAAACCATTATGAAAATTATATAGAATATATAGCCTCAATGAGTTGATCAACGGTAAATTGTATGCGTTCAACAATTTGAGAAAAAAAAATCATAGCGAAAATTATCTCATCCTCGGATCATCGCGATCGAGCACTATAAAAATTAGCTACTCATGGAGATAGGAGGAATCATTTTTTTAAAATTGCGTCACGATAAAAAAATGAGAAATGGAGGTGACAAGAGATAAAAATTGAAATAGAATCATTTTTAAGTGCAAAAAAGAATTAAACTTTTATTTGTAGGGCGAAACGGGGAACAAAAGAAAAGTTACAAAAAACCATACAAGACTTACGATACAAAATAAAGACAGAAAAAAACAACTTGACGTGCGATTCCGAATTAAAACTTCTCTAATCTTAATCTAAAAATTCTTCAAAATGAAATGACAGCCCTACTTAATGAATTCTCTTTTTTCCCCCAAAAAATCTCCACCCAGACAGCCCTTTTTATAGGCATGGATAAGTCACTGTACTGGCCAACTAATAAAGTGAAGGTTGGTTTTATGCATGGAGGAGACGTTACAGTGCATTTTCCGGGTTGAAACCACTGCTTATATTTTGGAGTGCCATGTCAGCAATCTGGGTGGAGTAGTTGGATGGCGCTGATTCTTGGAGGCGGGATCTTTGATGGTTGCATGGAGATGGAGCTGATGGCCATGGAGCTGCTGCTAGGAGGAGGTGTTGCTTTGTTGTGCATGGAGTTGATGCTAGGAGGAGCTGCTGCAGGGTGGTGGCGGTGGCAGAGCTATTGAAGTGGTGGCTGACTTCTCTATGGAAGAGCTCGGGAGAGCTGGATGGTGACGGTGGAGCTTGGATTCAGCATCGTGATGGTGCTAGAGCTGTTGGCCGGAGTGAGGTGGGCTACTGAAGTGGTGGTGGACGTACTTGGTGAAGGTGGTGGCCAAGTTGTTGCTAGGAGGATGTTGGGAATATTTCCTCCAATGTTTCCTAGATTGGATTTGAAGAGGCATCACCATCAACACTAAGAGCATAGTTGTATTTGATGTTGTTTAAGCTCATCATGTGCAAAATGTTCCATGGAACATGTTTAGACAGATTGTCTAAGAGTTTGTGACAGGTTTTCACAAGGCACAAAGGTGGACACCAAGATAGATGATGGACAGGCAGGAATTTGTCTAAGTCCACAGGCGTTGAGTATAGCTTACTCACTCAACGCCAGCTACAGGGATTCGATTAAGTCCATAGGCATTGAGTGAAACTTACTCACTCAACGCCAGATGCAAGAAAAGATGTTGGATAGGCTGGAAATTGCCCAAGTCCACGGGCATTGAGTGAAGTCTATCCACTCAACGTTGGGTAAGTAAAAGCGTTAAATATAGCTTGGTTAGTCTAAACCTAACTATTGGCTAGACAGAAAAATGGTCAAGTTCACATGCGTTTAGTGTAGCTTGCTCACTCAACGTCATACAACCAAAGGCTGTGAGATAGACAAAGCCTAAGAGGAAGCAAAGATAAATGTGGCTAAGTCCACAGGCGTTGAGTGAAGATCATTCACTCAACGTCATAGCTTCATGATCATTGAGTATAGCTCAGTCAGTCAACGTCACAGGAAAATTGTGAAAATTTATCAAGTCCACAGACATTGAGTGGGGCAAGCTCACTCAACGCCATGTGATAATGCGTTGACTAATTCTCAAAGCAAATGTTTTTAGACACAGAAATTTGGCTAAGTCCAAATGCATTGAGTGTAGCTCACTCACTCAACGTCAGATAACAGAAGAAAATTTGTTAAGTAGTTTGGCGTTGAGTGGAGCTTACACACTCAACGCCAAGTAGCAGAAAGCATGGCTAAGACAAAAAGCATTGAGTGAGGCGTGCTCACTCAACGCTCTCAACGCCAAACATGCAGAAGAGGCCGAAGAATAAGGTAAGGTAAAAAGCGTTGAGTGAGGCTTGCTCACTCAACGCGGTCAACGCCTAATGGTAGAAATGTTGCCTAAGTGTTTTGGCATTGAGTGTAGCTTACTCACTCAATACCTAGAGAGACAGAATTATGTCTAAGTGTTTTGGCGCTGAGTGAGATTTGCTCACTCAACGCCTATACTACTGATGTTTGATTTTTAGCTAAGTCCACAGATGGTGACATCAATAAGTCAACAAGTCATCCTTATTCAAATTGTTAGTGGCAAAGCTTCAGTACATGACAAAAGATACCACAGAGCTACTGTACGACGGTTAACGTTAAAGCAAGATAGCAGCTGGTCATCAATGATGTGGGGCCCACTACTAAAATATTCATTGGGTTACAATCAATAAAAATAAAAGGCCTTTGACAGAAAAAAGAAGTTGAATAAAGCAGTTCTTCCTCATTGTCATTGTTGCTGTGAAGAGAAGAACATAGAGCAAAAAGACTGCAGGTCTAAAGGCTCAACAAGTTAGATGTGTGTCTTCATCATCGACTACATCAAGATCAGAGCAAATCTCTGAAGAGGAGAAAGAAAGTTAGTTGGTGACATTTTCCATCTGCACCAACAAGTTCTTCACAGATCCAGCTATACAACTCTGAAGAACATTTACTGGAGCCTGTGGAGAAGAAGTTAGGGCTGAATCTCCTCAACTCAGGAAAGAAAGAAGAAGCAGAGCTGTTTTCTACAGGATACTTCCAGCAAAAACTAAAGCAAGATCTGCATCCTTGTTGCTGAGAAGAAGTTAGGGTTGGGATTCTCTCAACTCAGGTAGCAGTAACCAGCTGTAGTCTTAATTCTAGCAGGAAATCTCTGGTGCTGAGAAGAAGTTAGGACTGAGTATATCTTAGTTCAGGTAAAGGTAGATTCAGGAAATATATTTCTGGAGTCAAAGTTGGGCTGAGTCTATCTCAGTCAAGGTAGATTGGCGCAGATAAATTTCTCTTGTGTCCAATCAAGACTCACCAACCCACTTACATCTTATTGGATCCTTTTGGATCTGAGTGGTAGGAGCAAATTTGCTCTGAGGTAGGATTTTGTTGAGAATCTGAGATGTAGGACTTGGTTTCACATCTAAGGTAGGTGAGTCATTCTCACTGAGTTGTAGGGCACTTGTGCATGAGGTAGGATCTGGCTACAGATCTGAGGTAGGGCCTGTGTGCCTGAGATTGTAGGAGAGTCATTCTCTCTGAAGTAGGATCCCTAGTGGATCTGAGGTAGGGTTGTCCTCCCAGACTGAGTGTAGGGCCTTTAGCCTGAGGTAGGTGATCTGCTGATCACTGAGTTATAGGCCCTTGTGGCTGAGTTATAAGTCTTGGAGGAGACTGAGAGATCATGAGGAATCTGAGATGTAAGCTCTTTTGGAGCAGAGTTTCGAAGAAGTGCCTTGTCCAACAAGATAGTTGGATAGATGGGAGGGAAAGTGAATATATCCTTATTAGGGGAACCACTATAAATCTTGTGTGTGCTCTGTGTGTCTGTTGTGTTGCAGGTTACATATCTTGAAAGCAAAAGCCAACCAACTAATAAAGCACCAAAAGAAAATAAAATAAAAGATAAGTCACTAAGGACTAAGAAACATATTCACCCCCCTCTAGGTGAACACTAATTTGTGAGATAATTTAAATGTGTTTCAATTATTTATTATTATTTTTAAAAAGAGTCGATTGTTAATCACAAAGTTATGTAAAGGGAGAAAATAGCGTGATCACTGAGATTTAAATTACTAGATGTTGACGCTCGGGGTGGCCTTCATAGAAGTGGCTTGCTTGTTTGCACCTTCTCTACTACACTTTATACTAAAGTAACTATATGGATCTTTAGGACTTAAATATGATATACTTAAAGCTTGGGTTTAAGAGAAAGATGAACAATGATGAACATGAAGGTGCATTTCACTTAAACAAAGAGTTTTGAACTAATAAATTTTTTTCTTGTTTTCTTCATAATTGGGATCATTCCAAGCATAAATACACATACTTAGGCCGCATATCATTATGAGATTTTTTTTTCATAGTTGAGATCATTCCAAGTATGCGTATGCATACCTAGGCCACATGTCACTATGAAATTTTAGCTTTTAAAATAAACACTCCTTTTCTTTTCATAGTTGGGATCATTCCAAGTATGTGTATGCATACATACGCCACATATCATTATAATTTTTCTCTCTTTTAATAAGCACTTATTTTTTCAATATTTTAGCTCAAAATTTAAGTGTACAATTGGGTTGGGCTTTTAAGTTTTGGTGGCGAAATGGTGGGGGTGGATCAAATAAAGGAATGTTGGGTACACGGAAATTGTGTACCAGATTTGGAGAAGCCTCTCTTTACTCAATGGTATACATCAATGTGTATTTGATGGGATATTGAGTTTCAGTGTGCAGGTTTAAGAAATGCAAGAAAAATTTCTAAGTACAAGTGTCGACACCAAGGACTTGTGTCGACACCTGAAGTAGGATCTGTGTCGACACCCAGAAGTTATGTCGACAGAAGAAACAAGACTGTGTCGACACACGGGACTTATGTCGACTCACACTCAATGCCATCTATCAATAACAGCTATACTGAGTCTGGAAGGCTTGTGTCGGCACACGGGACTTGTGTCGACACACACTCAACGTCATCTATCAACAACAGCTACACTAAGTCTGAAATTCTTGTGTCGACACACGGGACTTGTGTCGACACACACTCAACTCCATCTATCAGCATCATCTATGTCGAGATCAGGAGCAGTTGTATCGATACACAGGACTTGTGTCGACACATTAGAAGCTGTGTCGACATCATCAAGAATTGTGTCGACACTTGGTCTATTTATGTCGTCACATTTAAAGTATTTTGCTGACTGTTCCCTGCTGTGATAGAAGTTCAATGAAGGGTCAGTTATCATGACTGAAGACTTGACAGCTGTGATAAGTAATAAGACTGACACATCTGTCAGTACTGTCAGAAGGCCGTTATAAACCGGATCAGCCGGTAATCGTGGATGAACTCTATATAAAGGGCTGATCCATAACAACCAGGATAATTGAACAGAATCAAGAGGAAAAATAACTGACTCAACAGAGATTGAGAACCAGTGAGGGGGAGCAAGAGGCAAACCCAGAAGAAGTCAGATCTTGAAAAGTATGCAAGTAAAATTCAGATCTGATTCTGAATTCAAGAAAGAAACTGATTGAAGATCAACTCCAACTCCAATTGAAGATCAACCTTATTTTGTTCAAATTCAAGAAGCTTTGAAGAAGCTAAGTCAGGTTGGATCTAGAGTATTCAGTTCAATCAAGAACTGATCAAGAAGTTCTCACCCTTTTATTTGTTGAACTGGGTAAAGTTTTTATTTTCTTAAACCAACTTTTATTTATAAGATCTGTTATAGATTTGAGTTGTAAGCCTAAATTTATAAAGGCTGAGGTAGGGCTGAGTGTTTGAGGTGTAGGACTTGAAGAAGTCTGAGTTATAGGACTGGAGATAAAGGCTGAGGTAGGGTTGTTGCCTGAGGTAGGATTCTTGAGAAGAATCTGAGGTAGGACTTGAAGAAGTCTGAGTTCTAGGAACCTATCAGGTTCTGAGTTGTAAGATCTGTGGATCTGAGCTAGTGGAAGGAAGTTTGGCCGAATCCAGTTCTCTACTAGATAGGCGAAGGGGGAAAATGGACGTACCCACAACTTGGGGAATCACTATAAATCTTGGTGTGCTGTACTGTGTATTTTCTGTGATTGTTTTTGTGATATTTGTGCTGTGTTAATTGCCTTAATTGTTAAAAAAGATTAGAACCTATTCACCCCCTCTAGGTGTTTAGGCTCTTGAAATCAAATCTTTCAAATGGTATCAGAGGGAGGTTGCTCAAAAATAGACCTAACAGTCTTAGTAAATCTCCAAGGCAATTAATAATTAGCTAGAATGGGTTCAAATGAGAATCAGAAGGAATTTGGATCCATGAAACTGCCCATTTGCAGGAAAGAAAACTTTGGGATATGGAAAGAAAGGGTCAGATTGTTCATGAAAGCATCTGATCCTAGAATCTATATCACAATACAAGAAGGTCCTTTCATTCTAATGAATATATCAACTCTTGATGCTAATCTCAAAACCCTAAAAAGTTATTCTGAAATGACTAAGGATGAGATTATTCTAGCAACTTTAGACAAGAGCACAAAACATAATTGTGAGTGTTATAGATGATGCCATATTTCAGAATTTGGTATATTACAAAACCTCCAAGGAGATGTGGGACACCTTGATTGTCTACATGGAGGGAACTGAAGAAGTTAGAGAGGATAGAAAATCTATGTTGAATCAAGAATATGAAAGCTTCAGACAAGCTAAGTCAGACAGCATAGCAGAATGTTACAAGAAGTTCTTTAGAATTATAAATGAGCTGATGACCTATGAAAGATTCTTTAGCACATATGAATTAAATGATAAGTTTCTCAGGTCACTGATCAAGGACTGGGATACAAAAATATGTGTCATCAGAGAGGTGACCAGGCTTGCTGATATACCTCCACCAACCTTGTTTGGAAAACTGCTATCTTATAAGATGTAGCTCACTACCAGAAAGGAGGAGGAGAAAAGCAGTAGGTCTGAGTAGACAAGTCAGTAACCTTCAAAGTTGAAGCCACAAGAAAGGGTAGGAGAAAGTCTCCTTCTCCACCCAGAAGAAGTGCTGAGGCTGAAGCAGAAAATCCTGACATCAGTACATCAGACAGCCATAATTCTGATGAAGATTTTGCTGTCTTTACAAGGCAGTTTCAGAGGTTCATGAAGAAGAAAAAATAGATAACCAAGCCATCTTCATCCTTCTTCAAGGATGATTATTACAAGAAGAAGACTTTTAAGGAGGCGGGTATGCCTCTAATCCTAGTAAACAAACTACCTCTAAAATTGTTTGTTATTACTGCAACAGGCCTGTACATGTCATAGCTGACTGTCCTGATAAGAGAAAGGAGACTAAGGATAAGAAGAAGCCTCAAAATAAGGGCAAGAAGGAGGAATCCTTTGTTGCCCAGAAGCAGAAGAGTTGGACTGACTCTTCATCCTCAGAATCTGGAGAAGAGAATGATACAGAAGCTTATATTGAGCTGTTTACTACATAAGAGGATTCTATAGAATCAGAATTCTTGCAAATGCTGGATTCCATAAATGGAGGTGAAGGCTATTGTTGTAGAGGGCTGATGGCTCTTTCAGAAGAAGATCAGTGCCTGGATCAGCCTGGTCCAAGTAAGGTATACAGTCCATCCTTAGCTTCTGATTATTTTACTGGATCAAAATCAGTAGCATCAACATCAAGAGAAGTGGATGGTTCTGAATCTGAGGGGGATGTACATCAATTAATTGATGAGTATGGTGATTTGTTGCAAGCTCTTAAGAGGAGCAAATTCCTTGTCAAGAAGCAGGCCAAGGAAATTGAATCTCTCAAACAGGCTGCATCAGATTCAACCAAACTGATGGATTTGAAATTGAAGGAGGTTGCCAAACTGAAAAACATAACTGTTATTCAGATGGGCACAATCTCCTTCAAAGAAAATCACATCAAAAATCTGGAAGCAAGACTCCAGAAAGAAAAAGATCTAGTGGCTAAATTTTCAAAGTCAAAGTTTGTCTTGCCTTTAATTGATAACTTCATATCTCAGAAAGGAAAGACAGGACTAGGCTTCAAGGAAAGAACAATGACAGCTAATTCTTAAGAAAAGGCAAAGGCCCAGTTCAGCCACTAGCTATGAAACCCCCTATTTCTTTTAGAAAAGTGATGCAACCTACTAATAGGTATGATCATGACCTCACTCATGGTCACTGTGAGTATGGTGATCTCAATGGCAAGGGTGCATATACTAATAGGCCACCCTATAAGCAAACCCATTAGATTCTTAAGGAATCCTTGGGGTATGCTGCTCCAGCACCTACACTTAAAAGGAATGCTGACAACAATGTTGTGAAGCCTGTACTTAAGAAAAAGTACAATAGATTTGAGTGTTAGTGTTGTGACAAGGTGGACCACTTTGTCATTGATTGTTGGTTCAATACTAGTATTCAGAATAAGGCCAGTTTACCTGTCAGAAAGGCTGCAGGTAAGCATGTCTGATTTCAAGCTAACCTTAACCTAGGACCCAATAACTATTTGGGTTCTAAGGATAGGTAAATCTTTATTTGATGCAGGTGAGTCCGAGTGGCCATACCCCTATATGGTCTTGGATAGTGGATATTCCAGGCACATGATTGGAATAAGAAGTATGTTGAAGGACAATTCTCCCATAGAGAATGGACCCAAAGTAATCTTTGATGGATCTGAAAAAGGTGTCATCAAAGGGTTTGGTAACATTTCTAGTAACTCTATCTGTATCACTCAGGTGGCTTATATGAAAGGTCTGAAACATAACCTAATTAGCATAAGTCAACTAAGTGATCTTGGGTATGACACCTCTTTCCTCAAGGGTGAGTGCCAAATAAAGAGGTCAAGTGATCAAGAGATCATTCTGACTGTCACTAGGAAAGGGAATGTATATTATCTTAACCTTGATTGTGAGTATAACAACTCACCTATCTGTCTAATTGCAGATGAGAAAGCATTACAGTATGTCCAATGACACAAGAGGCTGGCTCATCTAAACTATAAGTCAATAGGACAATTATTTAGTATGGATCTAGTGAGGAATGGTCCTCAGGTCAAGTGCATTAAAGAGGGTGTTTGTTCAGCTTGCCAAAAGGGAAAACAGACCAAGACCTCTTTACATGAACTTGATAACAAAGATTCAGTGATATGTCTATATCTCCTACATATGGATTTATTTGGTCCTATGCCAGTTCATAGTCTAGGTAGGAAAACATTCACATTAGTAATTGTGGATGACTATTCTAGATTTACATGAGTTTTCTTCTTGAGGCAGAAATCTGAAACCTCTACTGTCTTCCAAACTTTTGTTAGACAAATTCAGAATGAATTTAACAATTCAGTGGTCAAAATCAGAAGTGATCATGAAACTGAATTTCAGTCTGAGTGTATGACAAAGTTCTGTGAAGAACTTGAGATTCATCAAGAGTTCTCCTCACCTAGAACTCCTCAGCAAAATGGAGTTGCTGAGAGAAAGAATAAGACTCTAATTGAGGCAAGTAGAACACTACTAAGTGACACTTCTCTCCCTGAATACTTTTGGGCTGAGATAGTAAATACTGCATGTCATGTACTCACTAGAGCTTCCATCAATAAAAGACATATGAAGACTCCCTATGAGATTATGAAAGGCAGAAAATCAAACATTTCCTACTTTAGAATCTTTGGTAGCAAATGTTATGTCATAGTTAATGGTAAGCACTACCAAACTAAGTTTGCTGCCAAATCCCTAGACGAGATATTTGTTGGGTACAACAATAACAGTAGGGCATACAGAATCTACAACTTGACTACACAAGTTGTAGAATAATCTGTCCATATAGTATTTGATGAGTCTAAGTTAATTAAAAATGAATTGTCTAGCACTTCTGGTAGTTCTACAGGTTTAAAGGAAAAGATGGACAAGCTGACTATTAGTGAAGACGAACCTGCAAGACTGGATAAAAAAAAAGGATGGATACTGTCCAGGTGGAGTACAAGACTCTCTGGATGAAGATGAAGACAATGAAGTGCATCAGAATGAGGAAAGTGAAGAAGACCAAGAGGTTGATAGATTTCCTCCATCTAGAAGACACTTGAAGGATCATCCTGCACACCAAATCATTGGTGATGCAAGCCAGAGAGTTCTAAACAGAAGCAAAAACATGAACACAGTTCTATGTACAAGCTTTCTGTCACAGATAGAACCTAAAAAGTTTGAAGAATCCATGTTAGACACAAACTAGATTGATGTCATGCAGGAAGAGCTGAATCAATTCAGAAGATGTAAAGTCCGGGAGTTGGTTCCTAAACTAAAGGATCACAATGTTATAAGAACCAAGTGAATCTACAGGAATAAACTAGATGAGAATGACACCATAATCAATAACAAAGCCAGACTGGTAGCAAAGGACTACATACATGAAGAAGGGATAGACTTTGATCAAACTTTTGCCCTAGTGGTAAGGTTGGAAGCTATAAGATTTTTCTTGGCATATGCTGCCTATCAAGGTTTTAAAGTATTTCAAATGGATGTAAAGTCAACATTTTTGAATGGTGACTTAAAAGAGAAAGTCTATGTAGAACAACCCTCAGGTTTTGTAGATTCTCATCATCCCAACTATGTATATAGGCGTAAGAAAGCTCTATATGGATTGAAACAAGCCCCTAGGGCCTGGTATGAAACTTTGTCTACTTTCCTTATTGAGAATAAATTCTCAAGAGGGAAAATTGACAAGACTCTATTCTTTAGGGAATCTAAAAGCAAGATCATACTAGTCCAGATATATGTTGATGATATTATCTTTGGATCTACTAAAAGCAACCTTTGCAGAAAGTTTGCCAAACTTATGCAAGAGAAGTTTGAGATGAGCAGTATGGGTGAGCTGAAATTCTTCTTGGGACTCCAAGTTAGACAGACTGGTGATGGATTGTCCATATCCCAGTCTAAGTTCACCAAGGAGTTAATTAAAAAATATGGCATGGAGTCAGCCTCCACCATGAAAACTCCAATGAGAACAAGTATGCATATAGGCAAAGATGAAGCAGAAAAACCTGTTGATGAGTCTTTGTATATAGGGATAATTGTCTCTCTACTTTACTTGACTGCTAGTAGACCTGACATCATGTATGCTACATGTGTCTGTGCTAGGTACCAAGCTTGCCTAAAGAAATCTCATTATACTACTGTCAAGAGGATTTTGAGATATCTTAAGGGCACACCTAATCTAGGTCTTTGGTACTCTAAGAATAGAGATTTCTTACTAACAGGTTATTCAGATGCAGACTTTGCAGGCTGCAAAGAAGACAGAAAAAGTACCACTGGAACATATCAATTCCTAGGTGGTAGGCTGGTGTCATGGAGCAGCAAGAAGCAAACAAGTGTGGCTATTTCCACTGCTGAATCAGAATATGTAGCTACAGGTAGCTGCTTTGCTCAGTTGTTGTGGATAAAACATCAACTTGAAGACTATGACATCAAGGTAAGTAGAATTCCATTATTTTATGATTCTACTAGTGCTATTTCTATTGCTAAAAATCCTGTTTCACACAGTAGAACTAAGCATATAGAAATTAGATTTCATTTCATTAGAGAACATGTTGAAAATGAAGACATAAGTATAGAATTTGTCAACACTAACAACCAAATTGCTGATATATTTACAAAACCTCTGAATGAAAGTAAGTTCAATTATTTTAAAATTGAATTAGGTATGTTGAACCAAGAATAAGGTGATAGGTCAACACAAAATTTTTCAAGTGGTATCAGTAAGTCCAAAATTTCTCAAGAAATTTTGTCTAAGTTAGAAAGTTGTGTCGACACATGCTAACTGTGTCGACACTAACATTAAGTTGTGTCGACAAAGAAAAGAATTGTGTCGATACAGAAAAAGAATCTGTGTGGACAGAAAAGTTGGTGTCGACACAACTCTGTCGAGACCTTGTATTAGTATATTTTTGTGTCGACACTCAAAAATCAGTGTGGACACACTCTGTCGAGACTTTGATAGTATATGTCGACAATAGCAAAAGTATGTCGACACATAGACGTGTCGACTACAATGAGGTTTTGTCGAGACCTAGGTCATCTCTGTCAACACATATAAAATTTGTCGACTAGTAAATTTCCTAAGTTAGGCGCGTCTTTTGACCTACCCTTTACAAGTACACTATAAATAGGAGAAGACAAAGGCTCTGTTTGGGACAGCGGCTGCGGATCAGAAATCTGCTCTCTGATCCGCAGCCGCTATTA
This sequence comes from Platanthera zijinensis, assembly GCA_039513925.1. Lineage (NCBI taxonomy): Eukaryota > Viridiplantae > Streptophyta > Magnoliopsida > Asparagales > Orchidaceae > Platanthera > Platanthera zijinensis. Next base: position 154,722,391 of record CM077096.1, read on the forward strand.
TTACTATTTATTTTGGTAGCGTTTTAGGAATGGCGGTTCATTAAAAAACAGCGGACTGTATTTTGCCCAGCTGCTATCTCCCCCCCGCGTTTTGGCGTCTGCAAAATCGCGTAATACATTGCCCCAGCCCGTCGCTCCTCATTCCTTCCCGATCCCGATCCCATCGCCCCCTCTTCCACGCGATTTCCGGCGGTTCTTCTCCTCCGATCGCGATTTCTCCTCCGATCCAGGCGAGCCTTCCGATCCAGGCGATTTCTCCTCCTCCAAGCTATTTCTCCTCCTCCAAGCGATTTCTCTCCTCCTCCAGGCGATTTCTCTCCATCCGGACGATCGCCTTCTAGGCGATTTCAGCCGATCCGCCTCTTCCAGGCGACTTCCAGCAGCAGGGTCGGCCCCTACTTCCAGCATCCGGACGATCCGCCTCTTCCAGTCTCCACTCGCAGCCGCAGGATCTCCTCCTCCCGATCTGCCCTAGCCAGTTATCTCCATCTGAAGGTATATTTCCTCCAATAGAATTTTTTTTTGGTGTATCTCATGATGTGTCTCATAATGTGTGTGTGTATGTGTGATTTTTTTGGGGGGTATGTGGTGTGTGTATGTGTGTACGAATGTGTGTGTGTATGTGTTATTTTTTTGGTGAATGGTTTTATGTGTGTGTGCGTGTGTGAATAAGGGTGTGTGTGTATGTGTATATGTGAATGTGTGTGTATGTATGTGATGGTGTGTGTATGTGTATGAATGTGTGTGTGTGTGTTATTTTTTTTGTGTATGAATGTGTGTGTGTGTGTTGTTTATTTTTTTGTGTGTGTATGTTTTATGTGTGTGTGTGTATGTGTGAATGAGGGTGTGTGTGTATGTTTTATGTGTGTGTGTGTATGTTTTATTTTTTTTGTGCATGAATGTGTGTGTGTGTGTTGTTTATTTATTTGTGTGTGTATGCTTTATGTGTGTGTGTGTATGTGTGAATGAGGGTGTGCTTGTGCTAATGTGTGTGTGTGTATGTGTTATTTCTTTTTGGTGAATGGTTTAATGTCTGTGTGTGTGTGCTAATGTGTGTGTGTGTAGGTGTTATTTTTTTTTGGTGAATGGTTTTATGTGTGTGTGTGTGTGTATGAATGTGTGTGTGTTTGTTATGTGAAAGAGTGTGTATGAATGTGTGTGTGTGTGTGTTATGTGAAAGAGTGTGTATGAATGTGTGTGTGTGTGTGTATATGAAAGTGTGTGTATGAATGTGTGTGTGTGTGTGTGTATGCTTATGTGTTTGTGTGTGTGTGTTGATGTATGTGTGTGTGAGTGTGCATGATTGTGTGTGTATGATGTGTGTGTTTGTGTTATGTTTACATTCAGTCAATTAGCCCTTATTTGATAATGTTTACCGGTTTAACAGAGCAAATAATTGCAGGTAAATATTATTTGGTGGATGCTGGATACCCGTTAAAGACTGGTTATTTGAAGCCGTATCCAGAAACAAGGTATCACTTATCAGACTTTGTCCGTGGGAGTCGGCCTGTTCAAGGTAGGCACGAACATTTCAATAAGGCGCACTCATCTCTTCGTGGAGTTATCGAGCGAACGTTTGGAGTGTGGAAAAAAAAGTGGCACATTTTAAGCAAAATGCCGCAGTACACCTTCAAGAAACAACGCTCCATTGTCCTTGCAACAATGGCCTTACATAACTTCATTCGGAGACATCCATCTCGCTGGGACCCTGAGTTTAATGCTTGTGATGCTGACGAGTCTTCTTTCATTCCCTCAGAGGATGGACAAACTGCGGCAGAGAATGATATTGAAGGCGATATGTATGATGCTGCTGGAGCAGAACATATGTCTACAGTACGAGATATCATTGCCGAAGAAATATACAATGCGCGCAGGTGATCGGAAGGCGAAATATATGATGCTACTGGATTGGATGTTCTCAAGAGTCGCTGCATGTTGGAAGAATATTTATCCTACTTTCTAGAACTATGTAATAAAAGACTAATGGTATGTGTTATTTTGAAATTTTTAGTTTTTAAAAAAACAGCTTCCAAAAGTTGTTTCTCCAAACAGCCAAAATTTGCGCATCCAAACAGTCTGCAGCTTTTCAAAGAGCAGTTCTGCAAATAACAACCAAACAGACTGCAGCTTTTCAAAACAGCTCCCCAGAGATCTATTTTAAAACAGCTCTATCTGGACAGCAGCTTTTCAATCCGCCAGAGCTAACCCAAACAGACTCAAAATCTGGTCGACTGTGCTTTCAAAATTCTCGACTCTAGACTTTATGTCGACAAAGAAATTCTCCTATCGACTCTCTTCTCTTCTCTCTCGTTCATCAATGGCACCGCAACATGACGACAAGATCAATGAGGGATACGAACTAGTATGTAAGGCGTTCGAGACTGCCTCGCCAGAAATTAAGGGTGTAATTACCCTAATCACAGAGAATGGATTGGAGTATTTGGTCTCTGAACCTTCAAGAATATGGAAGAAAGAAGTTCTTGAATTTTACTCATCTGCAACTATGGATTCACAAGGAAAGAAGATGAAGTCCATTGTTAACCGTACAAGGGTAAGACTCTCACAGAAGACAATCAAGAAGTCGCTTCAACTCCCCAAGGTTAAAAAAGATGATGAAATTACTCCATCTATGACAAAGGATAGACTCAGATGGTGTGGGCTGGATCCAAATACCAAGATAGGATCCTCAATTACCAGGAAGGGAATGAATTCCCAAGGTAAATTTCTATCAGAGATTATAGGCAAAGTAATTATCTGCAAGACAGGAGGACATGATAGGAACTCTGCCTACATGTTCAAACTTATGATCAGAGTAATATTCAAAGTGAAAATAGACTGGTCATCTGTAGTTTTTGACAAGATTCAAGAAAGTGTTAAGAAGCCTAATCTGGGTCGGATACTGAACTTGTATCTGGCTTCCAGCATCCCAGATGTAATGAATCAAATTCCAGGATCTAAGATAAATCGCATGAGGAGAATGGACTTGAGAATTCTATCCAGATGGGATAGAGTCTTAACCAAAGAAGTTTCCACCCCACAAAAATCTATGAAGAAAGATAAGAAGAAGAAAACTACTAACCAGGAAGCAGAATCTTCCAGTGATTCTGAAGAATTGGTTGTCTTCAGCTCGGATGAAGAACAAATCTCCCACACCACAACCAGTTAAAGAAGCTCAAGTTCAAGGGGAGAGCAGTCTACTACCAGAGAACCAGGTAGTCTCCACTTCAGGGGGAGACAACACACAGACTACAATTGTTCATGAACCTGAACAATCACAGCTGTCTTCCCAAGGGGGAGGTATTGCTAAAGCTGCACTAGAGAGTGAAAATGCCACTGATACTGTTATGGAAATAGTATCAGAAATCAACAATGAAGCACAAGTCAATACTGAGAAAGAAGCACATGATGTGCAAGTGTCAGACCGAGCTCAAGATGAGCAAGCCCACTTCTCCAGTTTTGAGAAGTCCCTGGACAAAGATCTTGATGTCTAGGGGGAACCATTAGTTCCAAAAGACAACCTTGTTTCTCATGTTCAGATTCAACAAGAGTTCACTTTGGAAGAACTGTTCCCTGACTTCAATGAAACAAGGACTGAGGGGGAGCAGCAAAGGATTGAGAAAGAGATACAAGGAACTGAGGGAGAGATATCTCAGCATGCCCCTACTGATAAGGAAACTGTGAATATACAAAGCTCATCACAATCTTCTGATGAAGAAGAAGCCTCCATGGTTAAGAAAAGGAAGCTGGTTGCTATCAGGAAAAGGAGCACAGACTATAAGAAAACCTTACAAACAGTCTCTCAACCATCTACTCAAGGGATGGACTTCAGTTCACTGATGGTGCAACTGCAAGTAAAGTTAAATGAGCAAAGACAATCTTTGGAGAAGTATGTGGATGAGACACATAAAGAAATGCAGTTCCAGCTAGCTCAAGAAATTAAATGCATCAGATTTGAAATAAATTTGAATAAGAAAGAGATGACAGATTGCTTTCATAAAGGAGGTAATGTTGTGGTTTACCTGGCCAAGCAACAACAGATGATAAAGACTGAAATTGAAGACATTGCAGTCAAGAAAGGATATATTCTAGAAAATCAATTCAGATCAAATGAAAATCTCAAGAACTCACATACTGAAATTCTCACTAAAATTGGAGGTATAGCCACTGATGTGAAAGCTGAACTTTCTAAACAAATTAAAGATGATCTAGCTGCTATCCACACAGCCATTGAAGCTTCTCAAAAGGCTATTTCTGATCACCTGAATAAATTCAGAGCCTACTACAAGGAAGATACTGAATATCTCGCTGATCAAGTAAAGTTTCAAAAGAATGATCTGAGACATCATATAGCCAGAGAAGTCATAAAGGGGAGAGGATATTAGTCAAAGCCAGCTCTGATCATGCTAAATGGGTATCTAATACCATCAGAGCTACCCTTGGATTTCCACCCCTGTGTGATGAAGATAACACTGCTGAATCTGGTGTTCAACCTGCTCATATTGAAGGTGTTCAGCAGGAAGTTGCACATGTTATCTATCCTCCAGCAGATTTTGAAACAATACAGCAGGAAGTTCAGAAAATGTATAGCCCTCCATAGGAGGCACATAATATCATCATTGACAAAGTTGAAATGTCTGTATCTGCTATGGAAGCTCAGAAAGAGGCCCAACTTTCTAAAAAAAGATTTAGAGAACAGGCAGAATTGAAGCCTGACTTTGAGCAGTGGAGTCCTCTAGGAACATTATTCTTACTGCCTGAAAAACTGTGAAAGATAAGATACATGATAGAGGCAAGTGATACTCTAAACTAGAATGAAATAAGTATTAGGTAAGGCAAGAAGCCATACTTCAGTTCAGAAGGACTGTCAAAGCTGGGAAGTTACCTGCTAATACTATGGAGCCTAACAAGTACTTTCCAAAGCCTTTTCATTATTTTTAGAGGCAGAAAATCAAGGCTGAAGAACTCAAGAAGAGAGACCTGAAAGGAAAAAAAATCAGCTGAAGATTCTGAAGCCAATGTGTAAGCTAAGATCAAGTATGGAAAAGGAATAGTGATTAAGGAGCCTAATCAATCTTAGGATAGATAGGCTAGTGTTAAGATCTATGTAATTTTCTGGTCTTTTAAGAATTCTGTAAAGCTACACTACTTTCTGATTAATGAAGATATCATATTCTGTGATGATATTAATTGTTATTTGTATTTATAAGTTACCCTGCTGTGAATTGAATGTATACATCTTATTCTTTATTTTATTATGTATGGTGTATATCATTGACTAAGGGTTATGACTTCTCCAAATAGGGGGAGATTGTTGGATACACAGAAATTGTGTACCAGATTTGGAGAAGCCTCTCTTTACTCAATGGTATACATCAATGTGTATTTGATGGGATATTGAGTTTCAGTGCGCAGGTTTAAGAAATGCAAGAAAAATTTCTAAGTACAAGTGTCGACACCAAGGACTTGTGTCGACACCTAAAGCAGGAGCTGTGTCGACACCCAGGAGTTATGTCGACACTAGAAGCAAGACTGTGTCGACACACGGGACTTGTGTCGACACACACTCAATGCCATCTATAAACAACAGCTATACTGAGTCTGGAAGGCTTGTGTCGACACGCGGGACTTGTGTCGACACACACTCAACGTCATCTATCAACAACGGCTATACTAAGGCTGAAAGGCTTGTGTCGACACACGGGACTTGTGTCGACACACACTCAACGCCATCTATCAGCATCAGCTATGTCGAGACTAGGAGCAGTTGTGTCGACACACAAGACTTGTGTCGACACACAAGAGTTGTGTCGACACATATAACAGAAGATGTGTCGAGAAGATAAAGAATGACTGTGTCGACACATTAGAAGCTGTGTCGACATCATCAAGAATTATGTCGACACTTGGTCTATTTGTGTCGTCACATTTGAAGTATTTTACTGACTGTTCCCTTCTGTGATAGAAGTTCAATGAAGGGTCAGTTGTCACGACTGAAGACTTGACAGCTATCATAAGTAACAAGACTAACACATCTATCAGTACTGTTAGAAGGCCGTTATAAACCGGACCAGCCTATAATCGTGGATGAACTCTATATAAAGGGCTGATCCATAACAACCTAGGATAATTGAACAGAATCAAGAGGAGAAATAACTGACTCAACAGAGATTGAGAACCAGTGAGGGGGAGCAAGAGGCAAACCCAGAAGAAGGTAGATCCTGAAAAGTCTGCAAGTAAAATTTAGATCTGATTCTGAAATCAAGAAGGAAGCTGATTGAAGATCAACGCCAACTCCAATTGAAGATCAAACTTATTTTGTTCAAATTCAAGAAGCTTTGAAGAAGCTAAGTCAGGTAAGATTTAGAGTATTCAGTTCAATCAAGAACTGATCAAGAAGTTCTCACCCTTTTATCTGTTGAACTGGGTGATGTTTTTATTTTCTTAAACAAACTTTTATTCTTAAGATCTGATATAAATCTGAGTTGCAAGTCTAAATTTATAAAGGCTGAGGTAGGGTTGAGTGCCTGAGGTGTAGGACTTGAAGAAGTCTTAGTTGTAGGCCTTGAGATAAAGACTGAGGTAGGGCTGTTGCCTGAGGTAGGATTCTTGGGAAGAATCTGAGGTAGGACTTGAAGAAGTCTGAGTTGTAGAAACCTATCAGGTTCTGAGTTGTAAGATCTGTGGATCTGAGTTAGTGGAAAGGAAGTTTGGCCGAATCCAGTTCTCTACTGGATAAGCGAAGGGGGAAAGTGGACGTACCCACAACTTGGGGAACCACTATAAATCTTGGTGTGCTGTGCTGTGTATTTTCTGTGATTGTTTTTGTGATATTTGTGCTGTGTTAATTGCCTTGATTGTTAAAAAGGATTAGAACTTATTCACCCTCCCTCTAGTGTTTAGGCTCTTGAAATCAAATCTTTCAAGGTACAAGGCTCAAATTTTTGTGAAAAATGGTAGTAATTTGGGGTTAGGTGGAAAGACTCAAATTATCCAAATAGAGGCCTAAATCATTTCCGTAGAGTTTAATTATTCTAAAATGCAAACGTTTCAAAGATAGATAAGGACAAGTTTTAGACAACGAAAAAGGACACCCTTCCATTCGAGTCGAGTAATAGCTTTTTAATGATCTTCTACACACTCTCCTAAACTACTTTTAGATAAAATCGGATTCAAATTAGAAGTAAAATAATTTTTTTCTACACAAATTAACAAATCATAAGTTTAGATTTATGCCAAGAATTTAATTCTACACCAATACTACTCAAACACATGCATTTGACTAGAAGTACTAGATAATTCAACAATTTTACTCACAAGTTTTAGAAAATTATTCTAACACAAAAAATTCTTAGTCCATATGAAAAATTAAGTCTACTTTAGAACTTACAATTGAGTAAACTAGGAAAGTTTTGATAGATTAAGTTAAAAAATATAACCAACTAATTATTTTTTTTTGTTAATTCTAAACTTCCTGAGATCTATCCTGTGAGGGGTTCGAACCGGTACTAAGAGATATGATGGGATGATAAGCCCAAACCTCCCTTTCTAGAAAATTACATTTCAATTTTCTATATTTTTTTGTAGTTTTCTTTTTAAGTGCTAAAATTTTATAAAAAAAAGTACAAGAAATAAGACTAGATTTTTAAAAAAAAAAAACCTAAGTTAAAAATTAGAACTAACTTATGCTATTCCTCCATACTTAAAGATAAACATTATCCCCAATGTTTAAAACTAAGTATGAATATTACAAATCTATTTTAAAAGAAGAGAAAAAATAAATAAAAAAATTAGATGTTATAAGGAAGCTTTCTTGAACACTTGTCGGAGAGACCGATTTATAACATCGACCAAAAACCTGCAAAAGTTGTTATGAAAGAAAACAAAGAAAAATAATAGAAATGAAAAAAGAAAACTATGTGGTACCTCCCAAAAGCGCTTTGTTTACCGTCGCGTAGCTTGACTAAGTGGCCTTTATTTTAAATATTTGGAATGTTTAGTGATTCAATTTTTCCAGATGAGGGGTCGCCGGTGTAATATAATTTTAGACGGTGCACATTAACTTTGAATGAGCCATTTTCCGGATGCTCAATAACGACGGTCCCGTAGGGCCAAACCTCTTTGACAACAAATGGTCCGGACTATCGGGACTTAAGTTTACCCGAAAAAAGCCTTAAACGTGAGTTATATAAAAGGACTAGATCCCCTGGTGAAAAATACTTTGGATTTTTAATTTTTTTATCGTAATAAAACTTAGTACGCTCCTTATAAAATTTATTATTTTTGATGGGTTCCCCCTAATTTATGAAAAATTATGTTAACTCCCACACACCGGATCGTAACTCCCGCACACCGGATCGTAACTCCCGCACGCCGGATCGTAACTCCCGCGCACCGAATCGTAACTTCCGCACGACGGATCGTAACTCCCGCACAACAGATCACAACTCCCAGGCACCGGATCGCGTAACCACCGCGCGACAGATCGCAATCGCCGCTGCCGCCTTTACGGGCGGCCGACCACCCATGGCCGGTAGCCACCCCCCTTGCGGCCGGCCTCCCGCGGCCGGACGCCTCTCTTTCTGGCCGGCGGCCTTGGCCGGTCGCCCGGGGCCGGCCGGCCGCCCCCGTATGGCCAGTGGCCGCGGCCGGTCACCCGAGGCCGCCCGCCCCCTTGCGGTCGGCGGACCCGACCGGCGCCCTCCGTGTGCCCGGCGGTCGCAGCCGGCCGCCCCCTTGCGGTAGGCCTCCTCGCGGCCGACCGCGTCCTTGTGGCTGGCCGCCCCCTCCTTCGGGCGGCCACCGGCCGGCGCGCCTCCTCCGACCACCATCGTGGGCCGGCCTTCTCTCCACCATCCGATCGTGGCAGGCCATTACAGCCCTCCGATCACCACAAGCGATCACGACCCTCTGATTGGCGATTAACCACCGTAACCACCCTAACCACCTCAGAAACCCTATATAAGCACCCCTGATAGTTAATTTCAGGGGATCCCTCATTCATTCTCTAATTTGATCTCTCTCTCTCTCTCTCTTCATTTTTGATTCTCCCTAGAGCTTCTCTCTCTACGCTCCTCCTCTCCTCCTCTTTCACTCACTAACTTGGAGGGTTCTCCTCTAAGCGCCGCCCAAAGAAGAAAGAGTGAAGTACCGACTAAGACAACCCTCCTCTGTCTGAGGCGCAAAGTGCAGGCACACTGCGGAGCGCAAGCCTGAAGAGCAAGCACTCAAGAAAGACGCACGATAAAGTGCACGAACTCCTAAGCGGTGGCCTGTCACCCAAGGAGAGCTCTCTCAACCCCCCAGTATTTGTAACGAGGCGCGGCCTGTCGCCCTCGCATTCTCTCTACAAGAGCACTGTAATAAAGGCAAATAGTGGATCTTGGCTGGCACAGACCCGACCACGTGATTTTTTCCCCTTTCCGGGGTTTTCCACGCTAAAGTTGTGTGTGTACAATCTCTCTTTTTCTACTTTGACTGTGTGCGTACTCGATCGCCCGGGGCTAAGACGGACCGATCCGGAACCGATCTATCGAGGGCATTGAATGAACCGCAATAGTTTGGCGCCGTCTGTGGGAAGCATTCCCAACAAGCGAGAGAAGAATTAGAAGTTTGTCAGAGCGTGACAGAATGGCCGGAAAGAGCACCCGAACGACTAGGGGGTCGATCCGGCGCGAGCAAGAGGATCAAGCCGCGTCACAGTATCTAGCGAACGCGCTGCCGCAAGAGGGCGTCGCAGCGTCTGGGGCGTCGCTCGCCCAAAAATGCGGCTCCCCCACCAAACATCCGGGTTGAGATGCTCGCCCTCTTGAGGAACCTCGCAGGCCCCCACGTGCCTGCAGGGGCCCCAACTTAGGAAAATCTACCAGTACCACCAGGCAGAAGGCCAGAGGGCTATAGAAGAAGAATCTGAGTCGTCAAGGCATGACAACGTCGAGCATCCCGTTCGCCACATCAGGGTGGCGGGAATCGCCCCTCTCCTCAGCAATCAGCAGTAGCCGGTCCCAGCAGAGCTAGGTACAGGAATGACTCGGAAGCATTTCGCAAAATGCTCGAAGAAGAGTTTGGACCTGTCTGCCAGCGAGCGATGACGACGCGGCTCCCCGCTCGGGGTGCATCACCCTTAGCTCATGAAGTACTGGCCTATCCCGTCCCTCATGGATTCAAGATCCCCCACGTCGAGACGTACGACAGAGTGGACGATCCTTGGGAGCACATCAACCACTTCTACACGATCCTCCACCTCTACAATGCGCCTGATCAACTGCTTTGTCAAGTCTTCCCTACCACCCTTAAAGGGCAGACCCACACTTGGTTCCATTCCCTTCGAGAGGGGTCCATCAGAGGCTTTCCCCAACTGAGCCAGCAATTCCTCGATCAGTTCATGGCCAACCGCAGGATCGCAAAGGATCCATCCTACCTCTCCAGCACCCGACAGAGTGAAATCGAGACCTTGAAAGAGTTTTTCCACCGATTTACTGCAGAAGCGAGACAGATCCCTGGGGTAGACCCAGAACTCCTTCGAGGGGTCTTCCTCGGGGGACTCCAACCAGGCGAATTCTACTTCGCTCTAATGCGGGATACTGTCCCCAGTTATGCAGATCTGGTACACCGAGTGGAAGCTCAGATAGCCGCAGACGAGGCCATTGAGGCCCACCGTCGACAGTTTGAAGGAGGCCAAAAGAGGCAAAAGCAGCAGGAGCAGCCCTCCAGAAGACGAGCAGAGAGGCGCGACGAGAACCGTCGCATTGAACATCGCAATCAGGAGCCCCGAGAGGCCAGTATTACAGGCCTCCCCGGACTTACACCCCTCTCAACACCACTCGCGCTAACGTCCTATATGCCATTCAGGACGATCCAGCGCTCTAGAGGCCAAGGGCGCTCCCGCCCAAGCCAAGGGCTGATCCATCTAAGCACTGCGACTTCCATCGAGGAACCAGACACACTACTGAAGAGTGTGTGAAGTTGAAAGAAGAGATAGAACGTCTTGTTCGGCAGGGAATACTCGGGCGCTTTCTGCAAGGATATATGCAAGAGTAGCACGGAGGCCCGCCTGTATGGAGGGAACCTCCACCTGCGCGCCGAGAAGCGCAGGGTGGCAGGCAGGTCGTCGAGTTTGTGAAAGTCATCTCTGGCTTTCCCTTTCCCGCGGTCAACTCCATCGCCGCTCCACAGGAAGACAAGGCAGCTGGAATCATTCCTACCATTGGCTTTGGCGAGGAGGACCTCCAGGGCCTCCTCACACTGCACCAGGACCCGCTAGTTATTGCAGCAGAAATCGACAACCCCAGCTTCCGCGTAAAGCGAATTCTGGTGGACAACGGCAGCTCAGTAAATGTTATATTCATGACTGCGTTAACCAGTATGGAAATCCAAAGGCAGAATCTTCGTCCAGCATCAGGCCCCATCTACGGCTTCAACGAGGCACCCGTGTCCGTAGCAGGCACCCTCCCCCTTCCAGTGACACTAGGAGAATTTCCAAGGCAGGTTACCCATGACGTGCAATTTGTGGCAGTTGATACAGAATCACCCTACAATGCGATTTTCGGTCGCCCCCTCCAGACAGCTTTCCAGGCAGTTCCGTCAATCCCTTACCTCGCAATGAAGTTTGTCACGCCTGCTGGAGTTGGGGTCGTCAGGGGCATCCAGGACATGGCGCGCTCATGCTATCAACACCAAGCACAGCCGGAGGCCATCTCAGGAACCAACATCTACTGCATCTAGAAGGCCGCTCTTAAGAAGAGCCAGAATCGAGGCGAACGTGCCTCCTAAAACATTTCTTTATATTGAACTACCTAAAGACGACTATAAAGTCGTGAGAAAAACCCTCGTGCACAAACTATCCTGTTTATTGCATTTTCTGCTTTCATTCTAACTCTTGCCATGCAGCAAACATGTTAGAAAGACATCTCATCTCTCAGACCCCCCTGAGGCCATGATCCTCTTGGCAGTTCGGAATTCGTCATCGTGCATTGGCATGACCAGGCTAAAGAAAAAACAAAACAACTTATCTCTTTACATTTATATACCGTGATTGCGATGTCACTAACTCCTAAAACTTGTAGGATCGATTTGGGATCCGTCCCCTGGGGTCCGACGAGCAACTATAACACGATTGTCTCGATTCCCCTGCCGCGGTTCGAAGGTTCGCCCTTCACCCGTTCAATGGATTGCGACGTCGTCGGGAATGAGCACCCCTGGTTGACCGCGACCCATAGCGCGACAGCCTCGGCCTAACAACAGGTTGCGGTGTCGCCTAGGGACCGAATACCAAGTCCCACACAGACTGTAGCACAATGGCCTCAACTTTTCTCCTAAGGCAGAAATGCTCACTCTTCTCCTACGGAGCTGGTCGCGACATCATCAGGGACCAGCTCCCTCAGTTGTGCGCAACCCATAGTGCGATAGCCTTGACCTCACTCTACCGGCGCAAGGACCCGGCCTTCGCTGCGTAGTAGGTTGCGACGTCATCCGGGTCTTCGGGGCCATGCCTCAGCAAATACTAGGGTCCATCAGCTGCTCGCGGAGGTTCGAATCAACCATGTCCTCCTGCCGACAATATGCCGAGGATTATGACTCTTCACCTGCATCCGAAGCTCGACGCCCCGCCATCCTGGGAAAGCCCCCACAATCGATATAATTACAACCTCAGGGTCCATCAACTGCTCGCGAGGGGTTCGAATCGACCATGTCCTCCTGCCGACAATATGTCGAGGATTATGACTCTTCACCTGCATCCAAAGCTCGACGCACCACCCTGGCAGGGCCTGCCCCCCTCGCGACTGGTGCCTAACTAAGCTACAATCGCAACTAAATCGGGTTCCGGCCCCGCTAAATCAACATCTTAACCAACCACAGCCACACTGTGGCGCGATGGCTTCACTCTCTCTGGCGCGGTTCAGGGGTGCACCCTTCGTCCACCCAGCGGTTTGCGACATCGTCGGGGACCAGCTCCCCAAGTTGTGCGCTGCCATCAGCGCGATGTCCTCGGCCTAACAACAGGTTGCGGAGTCGCCAAAGGGACCAAACATTGAGTCCCCCGTAGAGTGTAGCACGGCGGATTCGACCTCGCTCTCATGGTGACAAGGCTCGCCCTTCTCCTACAAAGCAGGTCATGATGTCATCAGGAGCCAGCTCCCTCAGTCATGCGCAACCCACAGCATGATGGTCTCGGTTTCTCTACCCTAGCACAAGGGGACGCCCTTCTCCTCGTAGCAAGTTGCGACGTCGTCAGGATATTCGGGGCCGCGCCCCCCATTGCCACCGGAGTTCACCGCAACTCGCAGGGGTTCGAACGAACATGGCCTCCCGCCAGTAATAGGCCAGAGCTCCCATAACTCTTCACCCCCATCTAAACCCAACACTCTTCCACCGCTCAGGGCCTGCCCCTCGCAGTTGGTGCTTGGCTAAGACAACAATTGACCACAACAGTCAGAAGCAAAGGCAGTGACAACCACTTAACAAACATATCAAGTACAAAGGTATAAATCGAAAAAGTACAAAGGTACAAACCGAAAAAGTACAAAGGTACAAACCGAAAAAGTACAAAGGTACAAACCAAAAAAGTACAAAGGTACAAATCGACGGAGACAAGATTACTAATACAAAGAGGTACATGCATACAAATCAATAAAGAACATCAAAGAGATATAACTGTCACTCAGTGGCCTCTCCCGCCTCAGCATTGGAGCCCTCCTCCTCTGACATATACTCAAGCCCGAGGTCAACAACGTCGCATCCCCGCTTCCGGGACACCATCCGAAGGGTCTTCGCCATCCCCTGGCGGAAAGTGACTTCCCGCAAGTCCTCCATCTGTGGCTCCACCTCCTGAGTCCACACCTCCTCGCGGACCTCCTCCGAAATCAAGCACCGATCCCGCATGTTATCCACAGAGTCCCAGTACTCTGCCAGACCAGCCGCCTTCAGCTCAACCTCCCGCTCCACGGAGGGAAAGGCGCATCACCTTCTGGCCTGGATAGCTCCAGCTCTGCCCGAACTTCATCTATAAGACGCAAAGTCTCCTCAACAGCCGTCTTCTCAGCCCTGTGCGTAGCTTTGGCGTCCTCCAGTTCGCACCGCAGCTCGGACCCAATCTACCTAAGTCGCGCTCGTCGCCCCTTCAGATCCGAAAGGGCACTCTTCGCCTCCCCGAGCTAACCCTGAAGGGCCATATAGCCGTCCTTCAGACTCACGTAGTGGTCATTCCACGTAAGCGCAATATTCGCCCGAGTCTCCATCTGCAAAAGAAAAGGGATAAGTCAGAAGAGCTTTCCTCTAAAGCCACTACTAGAAAGTTGAGAGAATACGTACCGCATGGTTCATCGCCTCCAAGGAAGAGGAGACCCTCTTTCCTCTCACCACCTGCCGCACCGCAACCCGTGCTGGGGAGGCCTGGGGGCAGAGGACCCCAGGACCTCAAGATCCGCGTCATCTGGCTCGCCTCCAACTCTAGAGCCGCAAGGGGCAGCCCCCTCCGAAAGAACATCCTGTCGCAGCAAAAGGCTAGGACCCGCCTCCTCAGCTCTACGACCTCTAAACACTAGCTTCCTCTTCCTGTCACGGGAGAGGAATGGTGGCAACACGTCCCGAATTAGCAGACAACCCGCATAGCAGCAGGCGCTTCTCGTCAACGAAGTAGAGATGCTGTACAAGATGTTCCCCAGCTCTCAGGGCTCTGCAAAACCAAGGACAGGAGTAAACTCCCACTCGTGTCCTCTAGAACGCCGACAATAGTCCGGAAGCGCGTTCCACACCTCTAGCAATCCACCCGGGTTCCTGACATATCCGAACAAGGTATTCCCGTGGTGACTATCCACCCGAGTCTCAAGCTCCAGCCACCACTTATTGCTAAGGACGTCCACGCGGCCCCCGCCGTCGGCGCGCACCTCACACAAATCCTTGAGAATATCCAAGGAAAACCTCGATTCATGCTCGCGAAAGAATGCGATAGACCCTATAATCCGCGTCATCCCAAGAGGGGTAAACTGCGATGCAAGAACGCCGCAGAACTTCAAAATCTCAGCCACTTCCTCGCAAGCCGGAAGGCGAAAGCTGCTCCGAAGAGACGACTCACAAAGGGTCATCCAGCCGCGCAGAGGGTTTTGCACCCGCTCTTGAGGACTAGGGATCCGCACCTCCAAATCGGGGGGGGGGGGCAGGTTTAAGCGCCTCCTCCACATATCCACGTGCTCGAGGGAGAGACTCGAGCGCAGCCGCATAGGACGGCTCTGCACACCATGCTTGGAAACCTAAAAAAATAGAAAAGTAAGGTCAGAAAAGCAAGTCCAAGCACACGTTGCGCCCACGCATATGAGCCATACACGCGCACAAAGCGTGCGCAAAATCAGCCCACACATGAGCACGTCGCCAGACCCCTCACAAGTAGAGCGGACGCACCGCGCGCACCCTGCGCGCGGTTTCAGCCCCGCGCGCACCCGGGCGCGGTCTCAGCCCCACGCGCACCTGCGCGCGGGTGCAGTCCCGCACGAACTCACGCGTGGGTGCAGTCCTGCGCAAACCCGCGTGCGGGTGCAGCCCCGTGCGCACCCGCGCGCGGGGTTAGCCCCGCGCGCACCCACGCACGGGTCCAGCCCCGCGCGCACCTGCGCGCGTGGTCAGCCCCGCGCGCACCTGCGCGCGTGGTCAGCCCCGCCCGCTCTCGCGCACGGGGTCAGCCCCCCGCGTACCCGCACGCGGGTTCGGCGCCGCGCGTCCCTCGCACTCGCACGCACGACCTATGTGCGTGTGGCGTGGGCGGGGGGGGGGGGGGCTTTCTCCCCTCCGACTTCGTCCGGTGCCCGGACCTTTTCTTCGGTCGGAATCTTACCTTAACACTGTCGTTGTCGCCGCCCGTCTCAGAGTTAGAACCCGTTCCGGCCATCGCTGCCAAGCCCTATTGCAAAGAAGTAAATTCCCGCGCTTCCCGTTCGCTCCAAGACGACGGAATTTTGGGGGAAAATGATGGGTTCCCCCTAATTTATGGAAAATTTTGTTAACTCCTACGCACCGGATCTTAACTCCCGCACACCAGATCGTAACTCCCGCACGCAGGATCTTAACTCCCGCGCACCAGATCGTAACTCCCGCACGCAGGATCGTAACTCCCGCGCACCAGATCGTAACTCCTGTACGCCGGATCGTAACTCCCGCACACCGGATCGCAACTCCCGCGCACCAGATCGCGTAACCACCACACGACAGATTGCAACCGCCACTGTCGCATTTACGGGCGGCCGGCGGCCGACCACCCATGGCCGGTCGCCACCCCCCTTGCGGCCGGCGGCCGCAGCCGGCCTCCCGCGACCGACCTCCTGCAACCGGCCGCCTCCCTTTGTGGCCGGCGGCCTTGGCCGGCCGCCCCCGTACGGCCGGCGGCCGCAGCCGGTCACCCGAGGCCGGCCGCCCCCTTGCGGTCTGCCGCCCTGGCCGACCCTCTCCATACGGCCGGCGGCGGCGCCCGATCACCCGAGGTCGGCCACCCCCTTGCGGTCTGCGGCCCCGGCCGACCGCCCCCTTGCAGCCAGCGGCCGCGGCCGGCCTCCTCGCGGTCGACTGCCCGTGGACGGAAGCCTCCTTGTGGCCGGCCGCCCCCTCCCTCAGGCGGCCGCCGGCCGACGCATCTCCTCCGACCACCATCGTGGGCCGGCCTTCTCTCCACCGTCTGATCGTGGCAGGACATTACGGCCCTCCGATCACCACAAGCGATCACGACCCTCTGATCGGCGATTAACTATCGTAACCACCCTAACCACGTCGGAAACCCTATATAAGCACCCCTGATAGTTCATTTAAGGGGATCCCTCATTCATTCTCTCCTTCGCTCTCTCTCTCTCTCTTCATTTCTACTTCTCCCTAGAGCTTCTCTCTCTATGCTCCTCCTCTCCTCCTCTTTCATTCACTAACTTGGCAGATTCTCCTCTAAGCGCCGCCCATAGAAGAAAGAGTGAAGTGCCGACTAAGGTAGCCCTCCTCAGTCTGAGGCGCAAAGTGCAGGGACTCTGCAGAGCGCAAGCCTGAAGAGCAAGCACTCAAGGAAGACGCACGACAAAGTGCACGAACTCTTAAGCGGTGGCCTGTCACCCAAGGAGAGCTCTTTCAACCCCCCAATATTTGTAATGAGGCACGGCATGTCGCCCTCGCATTCTCTCTACAAGAGCATTGTAACAGAGACAAATAGTGGATCTTGGCTGGCACAGACCCGACCACGTGGTTTTTTCCCCTTTCCGGGGTTTTCCACGCTAAAGTTGTGTGTGTACAATCTCTTTTTTTTTACTTTGACTGTGTGCGTACTCGATCGCCCGGGGCTAAGACGGACCGATCCGGAACCGGTCTACCGAGGGCATTGAACGAACCACAACAATTTTCATAGGCGTTTGCACGTCATTCGTCTAATTCATTTAATTGGAACTTTCTTTGTTCGGAGGCTAAGTTTAAATCTAAATTTAAAAATTTGAGCGCTCAATATGCGCGGTGTTCTAATTCCACCGGTAAATGACACACTTTTTCGTAGACTAATCGGTACGATATACAACCGATGACGGTCTTGTATGTCGTACGAATAGCCCATAAAGCGTCGTTTAATTTTAACGACCAATCCTTTCTATTATTAGACACCATTTTTTTCTAAAATTCTTTTTAACTCACTGTTTACCACCTCCACTTGGCCATTTGTTTGTGGGTGATAAGCGGTGGAGAGTTTGTGTGTAACGCCGTACTTTGCTAAAATTTTAGCGAGTTGTCTGTTACAAAAATGTGATCATCTATCACTCACTAGTGCACGTGGTGTGCCAAATTTTGAAAATATTTTTTTAAAGAAATTTATGATGACTCTCGCGTCGTTGATGTGAAGAGCTTGAGCTTTCGCCCACCTTGATACATAGTCGACCACAACAATAATATATTTATTATTAAGTGATGGCGGTAACGGACCTACGAAATCTATTCCCCATAAATAAAAAATTTCACATTCTAAGAATATGTTTTGGGGCATTTCGTTCCGGTTGGAAATGTTACATGATCATTGACAGCTATCACATTTGCCCAAAAACATGTGAGCGTCTTTGAATAAGGTGGGTCAATAGAAGCCCGCCTCTAGCACCTTCCTTGCAGTCCGATTTGCTTGATAATGTCCACTGGTTGGTCTTTCGTGATAATGCTGCAAAATTTGGATGCCTTCCTCGCCTGAAATACACCTTCTTACCACTTGGTCCGTGCAGACACAAAATAAAAAGGATATTCCCAAAAGTAATTTTTCAAGTCCGAAAAGAATTTTTTCTTTTGTTGACTTGAAAAACCTTTTGTGAGGACCCGTACCACTAAATAATTGGCAAGATCCGCGTACCAAGGGGTGAAAGACGTCATTACCTTATTCATTGCGAGGAGGCGCTCTTCAGGGAATTTATCGTCTATTTCGGCCACCACTAGTGCTCCTGCAGTCGGATTCTCCAACCTTGAGAGATGGTCGGCCGCCAAATTTTCTGCTCCCTTCTTATCTCAGATCTCCAAATCGAACTCTTGTAGAAGAGAATCCATCTTGGTAATCGGGGCTTGACATCCCCTTTTTTCATTAGATACCTGAGAGCGGAGTTGTCAGTAAAAACAATAATTTTTGATAGCGTTATCTAAGATCGAAATTTATCAAACGCAAAAATTATTGTCAAAAGCTCTTTTTTTGTTATAGTATAATTAGCTTGGGCAGAAGTGAGTGTTTTGCTTGCGTAATAAATCAGGTGAAAATATTTATCCACTTGTTGGCCTAAAACAGCCCCTACAGCAAAATCGCTCGCGTCACACATAATTTTAAATGGAAGAGACCAATTTGGCGCAATAAAAATAATGAGCTGATAAGTTCATTTTTAATTTTATTGAACGCTTTAGAACATTCTTCATCGAATATAAATGCGGTTTATTTTTCTAAAAGATGCGTTAGCGGTTTTGTAATTTTTGAAAAATCTTTAATAAACCGCCTATAAAAACCCGTATATCCTAGAAAACTTCTAATAGATTTAATGTTAGTAGGCGGGGGAAGGTTTTTATGACCTCGATTTTGGCCCTATCGACCTCGATCCCTTTGCTAGAAACTTTATGCCCGAGGATTAAGTCCTCTCGGACCATAAAATGACATTTTTCCCAATTAAGCGCCAAATTCGTGTCTTTGCAGCGTTGAAGAATACAATCAAGATTATTTAAACAACTTTTGAAAGAATTGTCAAAGACCGAAAAATCATCCTTAAAAACTTACATGACATTCTCAACTAATTTGTTAAAAATAGACAATATACATCTTTGAAATGTAGCCGGCGCGTTACACAGACCAAAAGGCATCCTCCGATAGGCGAAGGTGTCGAACAGGCAAGTGAACATGGTTTTCTCTTGGTCTTCAAGCGTAATTGGGATTTGAAAGTATCCCGAAAGACCATCAAGAAAACAATAGTGTGAGTGACCGGATAAACGTTCTAAGGTTTGGTCAATGAAAGATAACGGGAAGTGATCCTTACGGGTGACATCATTTAATTTCCTATAATCGATGCACATCCGCCAACCCGTAACAGTACTACTTGGGATCAACTCATTATTTTCATTAGAGACCACCATTATTCCGCCCTTTTTAGGCACGACTTGCACCGGGCTAACCCAAGTGCTATCAGAAATTGGGTAAATAATCTCCGCGTCTATTAATTTTATAATTCCGGCTTTAACGACGTCCTTCATATTGTGATTAAGGCGTCGTTGAGGCTGAATAGTACTGCGGGAATTATTTTCTAAATTTATTTTATACGTGCAAAATGAGTGGCTAATTCCCTTGCTATCCGAAATTTGTCATGCAATTGCATGACGATGATTATTTAAAATTTTAATTAATTCAAAATGTTCCGAATCGTTAAGCACAGAAGAAATGATTACGAGCAGTTTTGAGTCTTTTTCTAAAAATATATATTTTAAATGCTTTGGGAGTTGTTTTAGCTCAAGGTTCGGCAGTTCTTCGTAAGAGCTTTTTATTTTAAAATTTAATTTTTTTTACTCAAATGGTAACGACGGAGTTACTTCTTTTAGAAATTTTTTTTTCCAACTCCGGATCTTCAAAAAATTTCGAGGTTATTTCAGAAAATGATGATAAATCTTCATCAAAATTTGTTTCTAACATAAAACAAGAATCATCATTAGAAAAAGAATTTTTCATTGAAGAATTAATACTAAATGTAAC
Organism: Platanthera zijinensis; assembly: GCA_039513925.1. Taxonomy (NCBI): domain Eukaryota; kingdom Viridiplantae; phylum Streptophyta; class Magnoliopsida; order Asparagales; family Orchidaceae; genus Platanthera; species Platanthera zijinensis. The sequence goes on from CM077096.1 coordinate 154,742,591, forward strand.
TTCTTCGTCCCCCACTCGTAGGAGAAGCTTTCCGTTACTTACGTCTATTATTGCCCTGGAGGTGGCAAGGAAGGGACGACCGAGTATAAGGGGTACTTCGACGTCTTCTTCTATGTCGAGGAAGACAAAGTCTACCGGAAAAATAAACTTATCAACCTTAACCAGCACATCCTCTACTCCCCCTATTGGGTATTTTATTGACCGATCCGCTAGTTGGATGCTCATTTTAATTGAGCTTGGGGTGCCCAAACCAAGTTTTTTAAATAAAGAGAAAGACATTAAATTTATACTAGCTCCTAAACTGGTCAAGTAGTGTTTTATTAATAAATTGCCGAACAAGCATGAGATGGAAAACTGTCCCGGATCGTTAAGTTTTTCAGGCAATTTATTTAATACAACCGCCGAGCATTCTGCATTTAAAGAAACACGCAAAATATCCTCAAGTTTCTTTTTATTAGAGAGCAATTCTTTGAGGGATTTCACGTATTTAGACATATTAGAGATTGCTTCGCAAAATTAGACGTTTATTTGAATTTATTTTAAAATTTCAATAAATTTTTTGTATTGCTCTTCATTGCGCTCATTTTTAAATTTTGAAAGGTAAGACATTGACGGTTTTAAATTATTACGTGGAGCTAGAGTAGAAGAAGGTAAAGTAGAAGAGCTAACTTGCGGAATAGTAAATTGCGGGGGTGCGGATGAAACGTTTACCTCGGGTCCAGCCAAATTTGTAGAAGTTACCTCCGTTTTGCTACTGAGGGTTATTGCGTTGGCGCTCTCCCTTGGATTTGGCTCGGTGTTGCCTGACAGAGCTCCTTGTTGGAGTTAAGAGAATAATTTTGCTAGCTCTCCAATTTGATTTTCTAAGTTTTTAATAGTCCGGTAAGATTCCGGATATTGGACTCGTTGGAGGCTACTTATTTAGTGAAGACCTCTTCAAGTGAAGAGGACTTTTTTGGTGGCGGTGGTGCGAATCCGGGAGAATTCACTTGTGGTGGTCATTGAGCATAATTGGGGTTGCTCCATGAAAAATTTGGGTGATTCCTTAAACCTGGATTATAACTATTATAAAAAAGAATATTATTATTCGGGTTATAAGGAGGATGATAGAAGTTTCCCATATAGTCTACTTGCTCTTGAATAAAATTATTATTAAAATTATTATTATTATTATAAGCCCAATTGGTGGTGGAGAAAACAGACATCTCCGTCACTTGCTTTGTGAGTATTTCTACTTAACATGCTAAGCTCGGGGTGGCTTCGACTTTGAAGAGTCTGGTCGGCTTGTTAGGGCGCGACCGTGGCGCATTTCACTGATAAGCATTCATGGTCATCTCCTAAAAAATCTCTTGAGCGGCCTCGGGGGTTTTGTTATTAAGAGTACCTCCCATGGCCGCATCAATCATTTGCCTAGTTTATAGATTTAAACCATTGTAGAATGTTTGGACTTGTTGCCAAACGGGAAGGGCATGATGAGGACATCTCCGCAAAAGTTCCTTGAAGCGCTCCCATGTGTCATAGAGAGACTCTGAGTCTATTTGCGTGAACGAGAGAATGTCCGTACGTAATTTAGCGGACTTTGCCGGAGGAAAATCTTTCGTTAAAAATTTCTCCGTCATTTCGGCCCACATAGTGATGGAACCTCTAGGAAGAGTATCCAACCACTGCATCACCTTTATCGATAAAAAGAAAGGAAATAAACACAGACGGATGGCGTCATTGGGCCATCCAACCACTGGTCATTATTCTCCAGCATCGGCTCCTTACCCGCTCGCCTGGACGACGTGACGTCCTCTGATAGGGTCCCACAGCGGGGTGACATTGTCTTGAACTCCATGCGAGGAGCCAACACCGAGCACACAATATCCTTGAGACGCAACACGTGCCCGCCGAACTCCGCACTAAACTCGATACGGGTAACATATTCTCTTGGACACTATGATTTTTTTGGCCACTCCATCATGTTTGTTGTTGAAGTCGGGAAAATTTCCTACTCCAAAATTCAGATCAATGCAACCTAAGGTTACTAGTTCAGTAGCTGTGCTTGATAGCTTAACGGGCAAGGACACAGAAACAGAGGGAACACTAAGAGGACCCTAGGTGTTGCGGTAGGGAGATCCCAAATGTACCAGGAAGCTTAGAAGAAACTTCCCCTCCACAACCAAGAATGATCGAGCAGTGTACAACGAAGGCACCACCTAGAGAATTGGACTCTCAAGAGAACAGAGGGGGGTCAGGATTGCAAGGATTTAAGGTATCATTCCTGATACCCATGGGGTCCTATTTATAGACAAATCGAGGGAAGTCTTTAGGCGAGAATACCTAGCCCCGCGAGGTTGTCTATCCGAACCTACTGATCTCGCGACTTGCGCCCTAACAACTTGTTCTTGGCGACTATTGAAGGATATCGCCTGAGGCAGATGAGATGTCGCTAAAGGTCGCCAACTATGCGAGTATTCTTGATGCTCGCCAAAACATCCTAGGGACAGCTCACTCGGGAGAGTGCGATACTCACCCTAGTAAAGAACGCTTGTTTTGATAGATTGATGATTTTGACCTGCTCTTCGATGTTGACTTTGACCATTGCCTACGCGACACAACTGGTTCCTCCATAGACGAATGCAAGTTGTACGCTCTCGATGAAATTCTGTACCCCGTATGATACTAAGAGTTTTCTTCCATTCAATAGGAGGAAGAGGCTCTTTCGTGCTATTGCTCGCACAAGATGTTGGTGCTTTGGGTCATACCAGAGTCAACACTACTCTTTTAATATACAGTAAAAAGGAGCAAGTGTTGGAATTGCCATGTATGGTGACATCTCGGTCATATAACCAAGATCGTTCAAGTAATATGTGACACACATCAATAGACATAACATTGCACCAGATTATGTCCTAATATGTACCAATAATGACGGGCACTAAACATCTCCTAGTCACCGATAATGTGTTTGTGGTGACCCAAGCTACCTAAAATTGGGATTCGTGTGGCTCAGTAGTGAGCTTCATGCGGGCTAATACTGCCTCTACTATCACGTTCATACAACTCTCATTATCCATCACTAATCGACACACTTCTCTCCAGCCTTAAAGTAGGCCTGGAAGATGTCCGTCCTCCAATAATCTGCTAATTCTTATTGCGTAGATAACATGCTTCTGATGAGTAGGATTTATACTTATTTTTATTATATAATTTTAATATAAATTTATAAATATTATTTCTATTTTAGCTAATAAATTGCATATTTTAATTTTATCTCACTAATTAAGGTTTTATTTTATTTTATAGAAATAAAGTTATGGTTCTGCTCGTGACGATCAAAAATAAAATACTTTCTTCTTATTGCTGCCACGCCATCTTAGATGCTGCCCGCCATCTTCTCCAACTCCGTGAGCTCATGCCGCACAAGTCCAAGTCGTCTCCTTGCCATCAAGTTGTTGCATGTCATTTCCACCAACCCATGCTGTTTGCATCTACAACCATTTATAGAGCAGCTCGAGCTTTCACGATGATATTACTCGACACCCGCCTTGTCAAAGATGCACTCGACGCCATCACCGCCACCTTCCCCATGCATGCCGCCGCGCCATTGCTGCCACCTGATGTAAATTGAAACACTCACAAGTACTAAGAAAAGGCTTTTATTCGTTTACTGAAGAGTTTTTTCTCTATCTTTTACATCACAAGATGGGCTCTTATATAGAGGCCCAAACTACATACATATTTTATTATTACATACTAGCATAATAACAAAAGTTTTCTTCTTTGTCTTCAGGAGGCGTGGTTGTCGATGCAGGAAGTGTTTAACTTTTACTGCCGTGCTTCTGGGATCGACATGGAACTCTTCCTCTTGATGTTCTTTACTTCTTACTTATCTTCTCTTCTTCTTTTAACTTTTATGATGGTGTCTTTTGCTAACTTTGACTGTCAGGATTACTTTTTATAGTAATCTTAACACCCCCCCCCCCCTTAATCCTGAACGGTAAGAGCAGATGTTTAGGGTTTGTCGTAGGACTTGGAATCTGGTACGATGAAGAGCTTTTGTGAATAAATCTACTACTTGAGTTGTTGTATGACAGTAGAGGAGTTCAATTTGTTATTCTCGGACTAGATTCCTAATATGATGGAACCTAATATCGATATGCTTAGATCTGCCATGAAATACCAGGTTTTTTGCTAATTGAATAGCAGATTGATTATCGATATGCAGTGTCCAAGGAAATTTCTTCCTTGATTGATTGTCAATTTCTGAAATAACTTTGGATATCCAAATCCCTTCACTTGCACATCTGCTTGCTGCAACATACTCTGCTTCTGCGGTTGAAAGTGCAACGGTTTGTTGTTTCCTTGTGCTCCAGGAGATTGGTTTGGAGCCCATGAGAAATACAAATCCTGTTGTGATCTTCATATCATTAATATCACCAGCCCAGTCACTATCTACATAACCATGTAGATAATTATTTTCTTCTTTCGTGTAGAAAATGCCATAATCACTTGTGCCTTTAATGTATCGTAGTATTCTCTTGGCTGCTAATACATGTGCATCACTTGGATTGGACATGAATCTTGAAATGACATTCTCTGAGTATTCAATATCAGGTCGAGATTTTGTTAAGTATAATAGTGATCCAACAAGTTGTCTGAACCAGTCTTCCTTTTCTGATTGTTGATCGGTAATTTTTTATAGTCGATCCCCAACCAAGGAAGGAGATGTCACTGGGTTGCTGTTCTCCATTTGATATTTCAGTATTATATCTTTTGCAAAATTTTCTTGAGACATAAATATCCTCCCAGGAGACTGCCACACTTGCATCCCTAAGAAATATTTCATGTGTCCTAGATCTGAGATTTCAAAAGTCCTTTTTAATTCCTCTTTCACTCTTGCAATCTGAGCTTTATTTGTCCCGGTAATAAGAATATCATCAACATAGATGCATAATATTACCATACCTGAATATTGGGAATGTTGGAGATATAGAGAGGCTTCATATGCACTACTTTGAAAACCAATAGATAGAAGATACAAGTCAATTTTGCTGTGCCATGCTCTTGGCGCCTGCTTTAAATCGTATACAGCTTTGTGCAGTTTATAAACATAAGTAGGATGTTTGGTATTAACAAACCCTTGTGGTTGATATACATATATAGCTTCCTTCAGTTCTCCATTCAAAAATGCTGATTTAACATCAAGTTGATATATGGGCATAAGTAATTGAGCGGCCATTGCAATCACAATTCTTATTGTTTCCATCCTGACTATTGGAGCATAAGTTTCATCAAAATCATGCCCAGGAATTTGTGCAAAATCTCTAACAACTAATCTGGCTTTATGTTTAGCTATTGTTCCATCTTCGTTTAACTTAGTTTTATATATCCATTTTAAACTAAGTATGTTATGATTACAGGTCCTTGGAACTAACTGCCAAGTTTCATTTTTAACTATCATCTTCATCTCTTCTTCAATTGCATCTATCCATATTTGTTCTTTATTTGCATGTTCATAACAGGATGGTTCAGTTGAGAGGAGTGCAAACTCAAATGACTGATAAATATCTTGTATTGATCTATATTTTGCATGAGGAGAGGATGACTCACTTGAGCTACTAGATGGATGATGCTCAATAGAAGAAATAGGGCTGGATGGCTGATCTTCCACTTCTTCTAAGTTGGGATCTTCAGTAACCTCCTTTGGCAATGTTGGAGTCTGATCCTTGGGATGTCCCCAATCCCATTTGTTTGTTTCATTAAACACTACATCTCTTGTTATTATCAGCATATTAGAAATAGGGTTATATAAACGATATGCCTTGCTATCATCACCATATCCCATAAATATGCATTTATCTCCTCTAGGTTCTAATTTATCTCTTTTTTCCTTTGGAACATGGGCATAGGCTATGCACCCAAAGATTCTGAGATGTGTAACTTGAGGTTTTTGATGATACTATGCCTCATATGGGGCCATGTTATTCATTGCAGATGTTGGTGCACGGTTTAACAAATATGTTGCGTTGTGTATAGCTTCAGCCCAGAACCTTTTTGGTAGATTCTTGGCTAGCAACATACATCTACTCATATTGAGGATTGTTCTATTCCTCCTTTCCACAACACCATTTTTTTGTGGTGTATATCTTGTAGAATATTGTCTTTTAATCCCTTTATCTTGACAATATTTACAAAAAGCATTAGATGTAAACTCTCCTCCTCTATCTGTACGCAAGGTTTTGATCTTACTATCCTTTTGATTCTCTACTTGCTTTTGAAATTTGATAAAACTATGTAATGCTTCATCTTTGAAGGGCAAAAAAATCAATCCATTACATCCTAGTACAGTCATCCACAAATAAAATGTAATATTTATTTCCTGCTATAGTAGTGATGGGTGCAGGTCCCCATATGTCTGTATGGACCAATTCTAATGGTTTGGTTGCTCTATATGTAGCACTTTGGGGAAAAGACAACCTATGTTGTTTTCCTACAACACAGCCTTCACATTTATCTAATTTGGCATTTATGGTTTGAATTTTATCCATTCCAACTACCATTTGTTTAGTGTATAACGACTGTAAATCAGGTAAATTCAAGTGACCATACATTGAATGCCAAATTTGTACCATATTGGTTTGAATTGTATATAAGGCTGATGGAAGTAATGTCGTCAATCTGAGAGGAAATACATTGTGTGCTGACTTTGGAATCTTCATCATTTCTCTACCATCAGGTTCTGTAATCAGACAGAAGGTAGCTTGAAAATTTAGAGAATACCCTTTTTGGGCCAACAGTCCAACACTTAATAGGTTGTGAGCTAAAGCTGGAACAAAGTGTACATTAGAAATCTGCCGATGATTGCCTTCAGGGGTTAAAACTGCTATTGACCCATTTCCTTCAATTGCAAAGGTAGTTCCATTACCCAACACCACTTGAGCCTCTTTGGGAACTTCATATAACACATAGAAGCTGCTTCTATTATGAGTCATATGGTTAGAACAACCACTGTCTAAAACCATGTATTTACTTGGGAGTATTGAGGTGATGTTGATGCAACAACACATGAGTAGAACATGTTTTCTATGTTCTGATTTTTCTCAGGTATTTTCGTCTGCTCGATATATTGAGCTGCTTCTGTGTGTTGATTTTGAAACCAACAATCTTTATTGAAATGAGTTGGATTTTTGCATCTTTTGCATTTATAAAAGCAATCTATAGTGTTGTGTGTGTTTTTATTGCATAAAATACAATAAATTGGAGAAGTATTGATATTTCTTTCTTGATTTTCATTACTTCTTTGATAAGTTCTGCTTTTTCCTCTACCTCCTCCTTGGCTAGTATTAGTTTGTCCTAGAAAAGGTGAACTTTATTTTGAGGTAGATGCAATGGTTTGAAATTTATTTTGATCTCCTTTCCTTTGCATTCTTACCTTTGTCTGCAAAGCTTGTTCTACATGAGTCTCATGTAGTTTTAATCGTTCCTCATGTGCTGTTAAGGAACCTAATAGTTCAATCATGGATAATGAGTGAATATCCTTTGATTCTTCTATAACAGTTAATATATAATTATATTTCAAAGGTATTCCTCTTAATACCTTGGGTATAATTTTCTTCTCTTCTGTTGTATCACCCAAACCTCTTATTTGATTTAACAAATTTGTAACTCTATTAAGGTAACTCTGAAAATTCGCTGAAGAATTCATTTTCACATCATCAAACTCTGTCTACACAGTTTGTAGTTTGATGGAAATCATTTTTTCTGATCCTATGAACTCCATTTGTAAGATGTCCCAAGCTTCCTTGGCACTATGTGCATTCATAATGCGTGGGAATACTGTACGTCCCACTCCTTGTTGAATATATAACATTGCTTTTGCATCCTTTTTTATATTTTCCATATGTTCTTTCTGAAGAACAATTTCAGTGGAAACAATTGTGGATATACCATCTCTTACTAATTCCCACAAAGATTGTGACATAAAAAGATTCCTCATTTGAACTTTCCAATAGTTCAAGTATTCACCTTCAAAAATTGGAATATTAGAAGCTGCATAGGTAAAAGTCGAACCTATTAAAGATCCTGATGAAGCCATATGATGATTTGAACTATTCCTGATAACCATGTGAATGATTAACCACAATAGATACTACACAAATCTGATGGGTGAGGGGTCTTCCTAGCTCTGATACCACTGATGTAAATTGAAACACTCACAAGTACTAAGAAAAGGCTTTTATTCCTTTACTGAAGAGTTTTTTCTCTATCTTTTACATCACAAGATGGGCTCTTATATAGAGGCCCAAACTACATACATATTTTATTATTACATACTAGTATAATAACGGAAATTTTCTTCTTTGTCTTCAGGAGGCGTGGTTGTCGATGCAGGAGGTGTTTAGCTTTTACTGATGTGCTTCTGGGATCGACATGGAACTCTTCCTCTTGATCTTCTTTACTTCTTACTTATCTTCTCTTCTTCTTTCAACTTTTGTGATGGTGTCTTTTGCTGACTTTGACTGTCAGGATTACTTTTTATAGTAATCTTAACACCACCCATGCAGCCCGGCCACATTCTCCTTCATAATTAATATTGCCATGTCATCCACCTCACTCCCATTTAAATCCATGCAAATTTCTCTGCTACCCCCATCAAAATTATCATCATTCATTTCTCAATTTTATCACCCACCACCTTTTCTTTTATTTATTGCATGGCTGGCCCCTCCTCTCATCTTTCTATTCCAATCCCACCACTTTATATTAATTTAATGTTTTTATACCACAATACCATGCATAACCGGCCATGCACCTCTTCCTCTCCTCTTCATATTAATGTTTTATGTGGTTGTTCCTCTTCCACTTCCACATGGCTCACTCTTACTTAAAATACATAACGTCTCTCCCCATCTTTTTATTAATTAATCACATGCATGCAAACACATCCTCTCCCCTTCCAATACCGCCACCTCATCATTCATTACATTAATTCCCATCCACTAAGCCTTTCCAATTAATATTCATGCACTTCATTTTCCTGCCATTATTCACCCCCTGGGCCATCCGTGAGCTCCACCTCCACACCCAAAACCGCCACATGCATCTCCATAAATTATTGCTGCCACCTTTAATTAATTTAATTCCCTCCACCCTCTAGGCCAAACCTCTCCCTCCACCTTCTTCATAAAATATTTTCAGCTAGCTACCATATTTATTTTATAAAAACAATCACCTATAATTATTTAGATAAATACCTCTTTGTTGGAACCCTAGTTCTGATTTGAGCAAGAATTACTATTAGGATGCTTAGGTTGACCCAATATGTATAGTCAAGAGTCATAAGATTATTTCCAGGGCCATTCCATCAGAAGAATTCCAGAGATTTAGATTTCAAGTTCAGGAAATTCAGTTCGACGATAGTCGAACTCAGCTCGACGATCGTCGATCTCATATCGAAGAACTCAGAGTCCCTTCTCTGAGTTGAGCTCGACGAAAGTCCAGCTGAGATCGATGAACGCTGATCTCAAGTCAAAAACTCAGCTCGACGAAAGCCAAACTCAGATCGACGAACTCTGAGCTCAGGTCGACGAAATGATTATTTCGATTGACGATTTCTTTAGGAAGCTGTAGTTACAAAAGTCAGAATAAATTTAAGGATTATTTACAGTCAATTAAACTCAGATACTTAATGCTAAATATTCTTAATGAATATAGCCGTTCTAAGACAACATTAAATATGAATTAAATCAGAGAGTTTAATGTTATTTAATTCCCAAGGAAGCTACCATTCTTCGGGAATGCTTCAGCCGTTTCAGATGAAATGAATTCAAATGTTTGAATTCCCCTCAGGCTTTTTGATATATATTACCAGAAGGTTTCAGCTTAAAAAGAAGATGACCAAGTTAGGACAGACAAAAAGGGTTACAGATTGAGACTGTCAACAGATACAGATCAACATATTCTATTTTACAGAGAATCTGCTTCATCATCTGCTCCAGGCTTTCAAGAGATAAACAATCACAATCAATCTAAATGTCTGAAGAGCAACATCATTTGAAGGCCTACACCCTGAAGCAAAGCTTCCACTCCTGAACTATTCTACATCTCACAGGGAGCTTTGACAACATCAACAAAATCCACTAGTCTTCTCTCAGATTGTTGATAGAGAAGAACATCATCTTTATTTTCTTTCTAGTGTAAAAGGATTTTTAACTCCCTTCAAAAGTTATCCCCTTAGTTGTCAAGTCTCTTGATCAAAAGACTTGGTTTGATTTTTGGGCACCTGGTCAAAAGCTCAAAGGGTTGCTAGATCTCCCTTGAAAATAGATCTTGTGGTGACATGACACCTAAGCAAAAACTTGTGGTGGCATGACACCTGATCAAAAACTTGTAGTGGATTCCTACCAGGATGGTAGAAGAGTGGATGTACCCAAGTTTTAGGGGAACCACTATAAACCCCTTGTGTCGTCTGGTTTGCCTTTTGCATTCTATTTCTGTGCTGAATGTTTCCTTTATATATACATATATACAAACTCTAGAGTAAAGATAAGATCTATCCTTTCACTTTCAATTGGTATCAGAGGATAGGATTGTTTGGTTTCACAGGCTAACAGCTGAACCAAAAGATTCTTGATAGATCTTATTTATTTTCTAGTTTGTTCTTTTTCACATGACGCATAATAAAGAATTTGAAAGCACTAGATCTCCAGTGTGCAATCTTAATAAGTTTGCACTTTGAAAGGCAAGGATTAGGTTGTATATGAATTCCATTGATGAAGATATCTATAATTCCATTTTGACAGGCCCCCCTACACCAACTACAACAGCAAGCACCAATGTTGTACCACCTGAATGGACAGAAGCTCAGAAGAAGCTGAGAACAACTGATGCTAAGGCTATGAACATTCTAGCCCAATATATGTTTGATGATATTTTTCAGGAAGTTGCTGAATGCTTTTCAGCAAAAGATATTTGGGACTCCCTCACAACAATGGTTGCTGAAAAATGGAGTGAATCAGATTCAGAAACTTCATCCTGTACAACTGAAGATGAAGAAGAATCAAGAGCAAGAGAATTCTGTCTGATGGCAATAAATGCATCCTACAACAATTCAGATTCAGAATCTGAGTCTAAAGAAGACCAGACAATCTCTTCTTATGATTCTACTTCAGAACATTTTAAAACAGATTTTAAATTATTATGTGAAGATTTGATTCAATCTGAGAAGGAAATAAAACTTCTCAGAGAGAAATTAACTAAACAAAATAATCTATCTTCTGAAAACATAAAACTTAAAGAAGATTTTAAAAATGCTCTTGAACAGTTAATTTCTTTAAAATCAGCTAAAGGAAAAGAAAAGTTAGAAATTTTAGATAAAGTAACTGAAATTTTACATAATATTAAACCAAAACCAATTAAGAATTTTCAGAAAAATTATGTTCAAACTAATTCATCGAACCGAGATCGACGAAATCAGCATCATTCGTCGAACTCCGATCTACGAACTATGAATGCTAGATTCCAGTACAATTACAAAAGAAACTGTGATCGACAAAATCCATATGATTCGTCGAACCGAGATCGGCGACATCAATACTTTTCGTCGACCTCAACTCGACGAACTTAACTAAATTCGTCGACCTCAAATTTTGAAAACAGAAATTTTAATTTCTATCAAACTAAATATCAGAAACCAAAACTTGTTAATCCTTTTACTCAGTGGATAATCCCTCCTATGAGATATCATCAATTAGGTTATAAACATCAACCTGAGTGTTCTTTTATTTCAAATTATTATTATGAAAGAAAAATATGACCCAAGGTAACCTGTGTCAAGAATACTTAACCTTTCTTTTTAGGAAAAGAACTATCTTACCACAGAGGGATAGTGGTATTTGATAGTCTCCAAAAGCTGACTCTTTCCAGAAGATTATAGTCTCTCAAATTTCAGATGAGCCATAAGGAAGCTGAAGATTCAATCAGTTTCAGAATCTTCTTCAGTTGCTCCTAATAAGGACTCTTAGTTTTAAGTTTAAATATTATTGTTATTTTTTTTCTCAAAGCACCTTTGTATATCTGCTAAAAATTTATAATTCAGTCAGACTTTTTATGCTCTGTGTTTTATTTTGTGTGAATAGTATCCTCACCCAAATAGGGGGAGATATACCTATTCCAAACCGGCACCCGCCTATTTCTTCCATTCATTGAATGTGGCTGCCCATATTCTCATTTCCTCCTCTCATCATCATTATGACTACTCATTTATCTCCCCCTTTTGGCCTTATAACCCTTCACATTATTCCTCCACCTTCATTCTCTTCTTTTCCTATAAATAATGGCTTATTTCCATCATATTCTCTCTCTCTCCCTCTGCCCACTTGGGCAAAATTTCTCTTTTTTTCTTATAGCTTAATTTTATCCGATGTAATTTTACATTTATGCAAAAATAGTTACATTTCATTCCTTGCAATATTTTTATTTCTTGTACTTTTTTTTATGCAATGTCTCTTTTTCATTCCATGCCTTTATCTTTTATGCATTTTTATTTAGTAGTTAAATTTTTAAATCATGTTCGTTGCAAATTTTGAAATGAAATTTATTTTCTCTTTATGTCTTTTCTTCCTTAGATTTATTATTGATTTATCTTGATTTCATTTGTCTATGTATGATTTCATATATGTTTTTATTGGTTAGCCGAGAGACTCGTGTACGAATCGATCGTTCACGAATAAAGAGAATTGAACGCACTCTTTGAGAGAGGATGACGTGATTCTTCCGGTTTTGCGGGATTCACCTCGATAAAACGAGTATTAGGTTATCGATTATAGAACGAGAGTTCGATTGATATTCTTAATCTCAGCTGAACAAATTTCTCGAGAGTGGTGCGTTCATATTTTGGGATTAAAAAATATAAAACAACTTTATTATTTCATTCGAAGTGCGTTTTGATCAAGTTATGTTCATTTCCTATTTTATTTTAGTTTTAATTTTGTTTCATCCTTGATTTTTGATCGTTAAAATAATAGTTGTTTTCTCGAAGTAGAAGTACTCGACAGACTCGATTTTTAATACGACCTTGATATTTTTACATCTTATGTTATATTTTGATATGTATACTTGAGTTAATCGAGTATAGATTGAAGAACAAGATTTTCTCTATCATATTTTTGGCGCTGTTATCGGAGATTATTTTGTCGATATTTTGAAAAGAGACGATAATATTATTTTTATCCTTTTATTTTCTTGCCCCCCCTACAAAAAATTTAAAGTTGTAACTAAATTTTTGGAAAGGGAGATTTGGGATAGTCGTGTCCAAAAGGCCCGGCCCGACGAAAGCCCGATTCAGCCCGGCCCGGAAAAAGCCCGATCCAGGCCGAGGCTGGGCTCAGGGCCTTTACAGGGCCCTAATTTTGGGGGCTAGCCCAGCTCGATACCCGACCCGGGACGGGCAAAGTCCGAAATTTAGCCCGGCCCTGGCCCGGGTGTCACAACCCGCATTTTCCCAGCATTTAAAATACTATCAGAGTAGGGGAACCACACATTGTGATGCCACGTCACGTAGGGGACATCTACTAACGTTAAAGCAACTCATTGTCTCTCGCAGCTTATAGAAATCATTTTTAAACTCAATGTGATCCAAATATAATTTATGCACAACATTTGCAAAGGCGTGTCCCTCGGCTAGGTGGATCAACTAGTCCACGGTTTGAAAATATAGTTTTACGCAGCGGAAAAATACTTGGTTTAATCATTTGGTGACCTAAGTGCTCATGAAGACCAAGTGAGGTGCGCCATGCAGTATCAGACGTCTAGATTTACTATATATAAAAGTAGACTTATCATGCGTAGAAAGTAGTGTGATTAACATTTCAAATCATGGTATACAATACTCCAAATGTCTTAGCATATCTAAGCAAGGGAGCTACCAAGCCAACCCATAACTAACCGTTCCAGAGCAAGTGTCCAAAAAATAAACGAGAGTAACAGCAGCAAGGTAGCCGAAAGTCTAACCAAAAGGCACCATGGGCGTCAACACCTGACACGAACCCATGTGTCGACAAGTTCACAGAAAACCCTACCTCAAGAAGGTCAGAAAATGGCAACCGACGCAGCTCCACACTAACACCTGCTACTGTCCAGAACCTGGGGCATTCAAAGAAAGAACACCTCAGAAATAAGTTACAAGTTGTGTAGGAAACAAGAAAGTAAACATACCTCCGCGAGACCGGAGGGAAACAGTAGTTGCATGAGTCAGATTAAACAAAACTAGCCACAACTAGCAACAGAAATCAATAAGAAAAGAGCCCGCCAAAAGAGGAGTGAGGACGGGCAAAATCAAACTCACTATAAGCAAAATAACCTTCATTTTCAGATTATTAATCTTATTATTCTTATTCAAATTAAAGAGACTGATCAGCTCATCAGAAAAAAGGAAGAAACCATGCAGGGATAATACCATCACACATCGTCACGGCCCTCAGAGAATCACACCGGTGGCACCGCCAACATCGTGTACAACCTCCAACAGATTTATCATTTTAAAAGAGCATCGCACCGGTGGCACCGCCAACATCGTGTACGACCTCCAACATTATTCATCATTTCATGATTCTTTCAAAGGAAAAGGGGCAAGACCCACCAGAACATAATGTAACATTTCAAGTAACAAGGTGAGGAAAAAATTATATTGAGCAAAAGGCTAAGCAGAAGATGAAACTTAGCATAATCAAATGTACTGGAAACAAAAAGGGGGGAAAAGGAGGGTAGCAAAGAGAAAGAGAAGATCACCACTTGCCTTAACCACGAAAAATCGCCCTCTGGGAGGCACTACTGCGTAGATCGGACCTGAAAAGACGAGAGAAAACAACTCCTATACTTGAAGAGTTAAAACAGAAACTAGGATCAAGAACCCTAATCAGAGAATTCCCAAGAAACAAGAAATACTCACCACCATCGCGTAGACCTCGGCGAGAGCTTTCCGATTCTAAGTTCGGCTTGCGATTCCAAGCACCGGAGCTCCGTTGGCGGCGGTCGAAAGGTCCACGAACGGAAGGGGCCCGCCGTTTCTTGTTTCAGTCGGGAGAAGATGAGGTGCAAGGAGTAGGGTTTTACCTTTATATATATATTCTAAGTTATATACATTCCTAACAATTATATATAATTTTTATATATATACGTAATTTTACTTTATTAAAAATTTTATTTTGTCTAAATCTTATACAGTGAGGAGGGAGAGCTCGCTCGGAGATCTCTGAGCTCCGCTCGGAGATATATGAGCTCAGAGAAAAAAGATATAACAACAACAAAAAAAAACTATTAGCTTATATATATATTTATATTTGCTATGCTATTACGAAGACCCAAACACGCGTCGAAACAGACGAAATTTGCGTCGTAGGCGAATGTCGACGCTACGAACCCAACGGTGAAGTCGGAATCAAAATCCGACGCACCGATCTCGAGTTATAGCCTAACAAAGTTACGATAATTTATAACTATCCGAATTTCAAACGCGCGCCGAGGCTCTAAAAATGCTCGGATCGCGACGAAACTCGAGGAGCAAGTCAGAAATTATATAACTTAGCTTCCTGATGTAAAAATTTCGGTTCCGACGCATATCCCAAAATCTAGCCGGTCAAACCTAACGGACGCCAAAAAACAAAAAAACACAAACGGCGTCGCACCGTCAACTCACAGACACGTAATGCCCTTCCGTCATTATGATGTCAGCAGGCAAAAGAATAATACCTGAAAAACCGGGGGCGTTACAGCCACTCTCCCTAAAAGAAAGTTTCGTCTCGAAACTAGACGTACGAACAGAAAACATCATCGGGACAAAATAGACGGTGCAGAAAGAAGAGATTCACCTGGGATAATTAAATGAAGAGGTGCGGATGAGACTTTTGCATAGCTGATTCCAGCTCCCATGTCGCACTCTCGATGTCATGATTTCACCAAAGAACTTTTACCATGGGAAAAGATTTCCTCCGCAACACACGCTCTTGGGTCTCTATAATACGGGCAGGTTCCTCAATATAAGACAAATTGGGCTGAATCTGAGGCATCGAATCAAGGACTTGACGATTGCTGCGGACACACTTCCTCAACTGACTCACATGAAACACATCATGGACACCAGGGTAGGCAGCAGGTAACTCTAATCTATAAGCATACACTCTGATGCGCTCAACGACCTGAAATGACCCAACATATCTGGGATCCAACTTGTGGTTCTTCCCAAATCTTTTAACGTCTAGCATAGGAAAGACCTTCAGAAAAACACTGTCCCCTACCTCAAACTCCAGATCTGCCCTTCTTTGATTGGCATACTTTTCATACCGCTCCTGAGCAACGCGGAGCTTCTCCCAAATATTAGTCACCGCCTCTTCCATCTCCACCAAATCTTCTGGACCTAACAACGGTCTCTCACCGACTTCGGTCCAAAACAAGGGAGTCCTGCAGCGCCTCCCATACAATGCTTCAAAAGGGGTCATCTGTAGACTCTCTTGATAACTGTTATTATATGCAAACTCCATCAATCTCAAGCATTGATTCCAAGCGCCACCATGATCCATAATATAACACATGATCATATCCTCCGCGATCTGATTCACTCTCTCAGTCTGACCATTTGTCTGCGGATGATAAGCGGTAGAATACTGGAGGTCGGTGCCCAAAGCTCCTTGCAAGCTCTGCCAGAAACGCGACATATATCTTGAGTCCTGATCTGACACAATGTTTGCAGGCACGCCATGCAATCTAATGACCTCATCCACATACAACTCTGCAATCTTCTCCATCGAATAGCCGACCTTGAAGGGAACAAAATGGGCACACTTCGTCAACCAGTCCACTATGACCCAAACAGAATCATGTCCACGAGGGAACCTCGGCAATCCGGTAATGAAATCCATCGAGATACTCTCCCATTTCCACATGGGAACTTCCAAAGGGGTCAATTTTCCCCCAGGCCTGCCATAATCGGCCTTCACCCGCTTGCACATGAAGCATTTCGATACAAATTTTGCGATGTCGTTCTTCATGCCCGACCACCACACGATTTGCTTAAGATCTCTAGACATCTTGGTGGAACCCGGGTGGTAAGCCACACTAGATCCGCGAGCTTCCTTGCAAAACATCACTCGAATATCCCCCACCGCCGGGATACATAATCTACCTCTATACAAGAGGGTGCCAAGCTCATCAATAGAGAAATCAGATAATTCTCCTTTCTCGGTCCTAGCTCGCAAGTGCTGCAAATCCGGGTCGTCCTTCTGATGCAACCTCGTCAGAGAAATCCAATAAGGCACCTCAGCTTCCAAGCCAGAGGGCTCGCCACGGCTCACCACCAAAATATCCATCAAAAGAAAGTCCTCAACCAAGGCTCGAACAGATAAATTAAAGATCTGAGCCGTCTTCCTACTCAAAGCATCGGCCACCACATTGGCCTTACTAGGATGATAGAGGATGTCCACTTCATAATCAACAACATACTCCAACCACCGGCGCTGGCGCAAATTCAGCTCCTTCAGTGTGAATACATACTTCAGACTTTTATGATCTATATAAATCTTACACACGACGCCATATAATAAATGCCTCCACAGCTTCAGGGCATAGATCACCGCCGCAAACTCCAAATCATGAGTAGGGTAATTCTTCTCATGAACCTTCAATTGCCTAGATCCATTGGCGATCACCTTCCCCTCTTGCATCAGAACACAACCAAGTTCAATGTGGGAAGCATCAACATACACCGCATACTCCACTCCGTCAATAGGCAGAATCAGAATTGGAGCAGTGCACAACCTTCTCTTCAACTCTTGGAAAGCCTCCTCACACTTATCACTCCAAATGAAGGCGACATTCTTTTACGTCAGACGAGTCATCGGAGCGGACAATATGGATAAACCCTCCACAAATCTCCTATAGTATCCAGCCAAGCCCAAGAAATTTCTGATCTCCTTTGGTGTAGAAGGTCTCTTCCAATCCATCACCGCTGAAATCTTGGCGGGATCAACAAATATTCAATCCTTGCTCACCACATGTCCTAAGAAGGACACCTGAGGCAGCCAAAACTCGCACTTGCTAAGCTTAACATACAACTTATGCTCTCTCAGGATAGACAGAACCAACCGCAAATGATGAGCATGCTCCTCATCACTGTGAGAATAGACGAGGACGTCATCGACGAAGATGACCACAAAACGATCAATAAAATCCTTGAACCCACGGTTCATCAGATCCATGAATGCAGAAGGCGCGTTAGTCAAACCGAAGGACAACACTAGGGGTGTGCAAAAATAACCGAAGAACCAAAAACCGAACCGGAACCAAACCGAACAGAATGGTTTGGGTCGGTTCCAAATAGCTTCGGTTCGGGTCCGGTTCCCATAATATCAGAACCGACAATTCGGTTCGGTTCCTGGTTCCAAGGGTCGGGTACCCAGAACCGACCCGAGAACCGAATATCAATGCTAAAGAAAATATTTTGAACACCGATTATAATCGCATGACCAAATACACAAAAATAATTGAGAATATAGTTTTATGGCTAAAAAAATATTTATTATACTTGTGTAGTTGTATGATTTCAATATGATATAAAATGATGATTAAATTATTTTGAGATATTGAAACTTATATTACAATAAATCATGAGTTGGAATAATCATTTTTAAATTTTGTTAGACATAGGTAGAATCGAGAACCGAACCGGAACCGAACCGAAGCAAATGGTTCGGATCTGGTTCTATACAATAGGACCGTGGGTCGGTTCCGGTTCCAAAAGTTTAGAACCGAACCTATATGGGTCGGTTTTTGGTTTTGGGTGGAACCGAACCGAACCGATCCGAGTTGCACCCCTAGACAACACGAGGAACTCAAAATGTCCGTGTCCGGATCTAAAAGCTGTCAGAGGAATATCTGACTCACGAACCCTCATCTGGTGGTAGCCTGAACGGAGATCAATCTTCGAGAACCTGATGCACCCATGCAGCTGGTCAAAAAAATCGTTAATCCGCAACAACGAATATCTATTTTTGATAGTCACCTTGTTTAGACCTCGGTAATCGATACACAACCTCATGGAACTGTCCTTCTTTTTCACAAAGAGAACATGAGCGGCCCATAGAGAAGTACTCAGTCTAATGAATCCACACTCCAGCAGCTCATCCAACTGAATACATAATTCTTCTAACTCACGAGGTGCCATGCGGTACGGTGCCTTAGCAATGGGTCGGGTGCCTGGCTCGAGGTCTATAGCAAACTCCACCTCTCTTTCGGGAGGGAGACCGAAAAGCTTATCAGGAAAAATATCAGGAAACTCTTGCACCACCGGGATACCCTCCACGGCTGGCTCAACACGAGAAGCTTCCACTGCACAGATAGAAACCAGGAAACCCTCACAACTAGATGCTAAAGCTCGGCGGGCACGTACCGTAAAAAAATTTGAGAACCCTTTCGAGGAAGGCCATAAACACTCAATGGTCGACCGTCGCCCAACTTGAAATCGAGCCGCTTCTCCTTGCACTTGATCACGACATCAAATTTGGACAACCAGTCCATTCCAAGAATCACATCGAAATCTGCCAAATCCAGCATCTTTAAATTTGCTAGAACTTGGACACCACCCAAAGAAATGGGGAACTCCCGGATACCCCGATCTGACGTAACCTGCTCTCCAGATGGAAACTTAACAGACAAGGCATCATCCAACCGATCAACAGGCATCGGTGCCTGCCAACAAAACTCTGAGCGACAAATGAGTGAGAAGCTCCCGAATCAAATAGGACACGCGCCCACTTATTCTTCACCTTGAATTCACCTAAGCAAGCGTGCATCCCCAGACAACTAGTAAGCTAAAACTAGAAGAAAGGGAACAAGTTAGGAGGAAGGAAACTAACCAGATATCACGTGTGCTGAGGCTTGAGCTTCCTCTCTAGTCAGCACATTAAGCTTGCCCTTCCCTTTGTCCATGATCCGCAGGGGCGGCGGCAAGGTATGCAGAGGAACCGCTGAAGTCACGGTCTGAGAACTTGGGCAGTTGGCCCTACGATGGCCTCTCTGCCCGCATAGAAAATAACACCCAGTTTTCCTGAAACACCGGGCCGCCTCATGACCAGGCTTAGAGCAGAAAGAGCACACCGGGATAGCCTTGGGTGCGTACTGTATCGTACTAATCTTCAACTGCTCCTGCGCATCGAGCCTCTTGAAACACTTTTCGAACGGGTGACCCCGCTTGCCACAGAAGCCATAGTGCTCCATACCCCTCTTCCTTGGGTCCGAGTGTGATGCCTTTGAACTCTCTTGATCAACCAACTTCCTCTTATCTTTCTTCGTCTGCTGTCCACGATTCTTTATCTTTTCAATTGACTCGGCCTTCAATGCGGCCTCCACCGCTTCAGCATAAGTCTCTGACCCATAAGCACTAGCCCAGTGCTGGATATCGCCAGTGAGACCACTCAAGAACTGCTTCACCCTTCCTTCCTCAGAATCCACCAACTCTGGGGCGAAACTGCTCAACTTGCTGAACTCAATCTCATACTCACTGACAGTGAGCTGCCTCTGCTTCAGATGCAGGAAGTTGTTCATCAATTGGTCGCGCTCAACCGAAGGAAGAAACTTCTTAAGCAACATTGCTTTAAACACCTCCCACGAGCATCCCTCGACAAGACTTTCCTTCTCCCTGATCCACCAACCTTTCGCCTGTCCCTTCAATTGATAAGCAGCCACCATCACCTTCGAAGCTTCGGAGATGCCTGAATAGAAGAACATCTCCTCCATGTCGATCACCCAATCATCCAAGGCCATGAAGTCTGCCCTACCATCATAGGTAGGAGGTCCCAAACGCTGGAAGTAAGATATGAAGTTCATCTCTGGTGGAAATGCCACTGGAGGCGCCAGAGGAGCAGGAACAGCTGGACTCACCACCGGTTCTTACGCGACAGGCTGCTGCACCATGACAACAGACACCAGGGACTGAATTTGAGTCTGCATCGCGACTAACTGCCTAGTCAAAGCCTCATTGCTCTGACACAGACTTTCGATCACAGACTCGCTCTGACCACCAGAAGACTCTCCCTCAGGCAAGGGAGTCGATCGCGTCGCTCTCCTAGGAGGCATGTCTACAAAATAGATGGACATCAAATCAGAAATAGGCTTAAGACACATAAGCAAAACAGACACGGAAATATCCCGAATCAATTCGGAATAGAAAAGAAATATACCTGCTATTGTTGTTACCTTGATTTGGAATTTCATGAAATAATGATATGAACTTAACTAGGATGATGCAACATCATCCAATTGACTCTCGTGTTATGACATGAGTGCATGAACATTTAAATTTCTTTTCAAATCATGTGTGTACATATGTCATCTGGTATGTCTTTAACTTGGCACGCGTGCTTATGCGATGATATGAATGTATGCAGTGCTATGTATTCTAGAAAGAGGCCTTAATGCATGTTATGAGCGGAGTACACATGCAATGTTATGCATCCCATACTACATAACATTACATGTAATGAAAAAAGAAAACGTGCTAATGGGCAACCATGTAATGGGGGTTATGCATCCCATACTACATAACCGTCACATGTCACCTCCTATGATGGATCCATATACAACACATATTATGCATCCCATACTACATAATATGCCCCGTATACTTCTTATCATGCTATGAGTGTAGTGACTGTGCTTCGGTCAAGACATACTGATGACATATCGGTGTGTATAAACAATGAAATGATCGCTTGAGGTTCTGCTTAGGGTAGCAGTCGTTCGGCTCACTCGCCAAACCACCCAACTACCTTTTTCACAGAACCTCCCTCTGATACCAACTGTCACAACCCGCATTTTCTCAGCATTTAAAATACAATCAGAGTAGGGGAACTACGCATTGTGATGCCACGTCATGTAGGGGACATCTACTAACGTTAAGGCAACTCATCGTCTCTCGCAGCTTATAGAAATCATTTTTAAACTCAATGTGTTCCAAATATAATTTATGCACAACATTTGCAAAGCTGTGTCCCTCGGCTAGGTGGATCAACTAGTCCATGGTTTGAAAATATACTTTTACGCAGCGGAAAAATACTTGATTTAATCATTTGGTGACCTAAGTGCTCATGAAGACCAAGTGAGGTGCGCCATGCAGTATCAGATGTCTAGATTTACTATATATAAAAGTAGACTTATCATACGTAGAAAATAGTGTGATTAACATTTCAAATCATGGTATACAATACTCCAAATGTCTTAGCATATCTAAGCAAGGGGGCTACCAAGCCAACCCATAACTAACCGTTCCAGAGCAAGTGTCCAAAAAATAAATGAGAGTAACAACAACAAGGTAGCAAAAAGTCTAACCAAACGGCACCATGAGCGTCGAAACCTGACACGAACCCATGGGCCGACAAGTTCACAGAAAACCCTACCTCAAGAGGGTCAGAAAACGGAAGCCGACGCAGCTCCACAATAACACCTGCTACTGTCCAGAACCTGGGGCATTCAAAGAAAGAACACCTCAGAAACAAGTTACAAGTGGTGCAGGAAACAAGAAAATAAGCATACCTCCACGAGACCGGAGGGAAACAGTAGCTGCAAGGGTCAGATTAAACAAAACTAGCCACAACTAGCAACAGAAATCAATCATAAAAGAGCCCGCCAAAAGAGGAGTGAGGACGGGCAAAATCAAACTCACTATAAGCAAAATAACCTTCATTTTCAGATTATTAATCTTATTATTCTTATTCAAATTAAAGAGACTGATCAGCTCATCAGAAAAGAAGGGCGAAACCATGCGGGGATAATACCATCACACATCGTCATGACCCTCAGAGAATCGCACCGGTGGCACCGCCAACATTGTGTACGACCTCCAACAGATTTATCATTTTAAAAGAGCATCGCACCGGTGGAACCGCCAACATCGTGTACGACCTCCAACATTATTCATCATTTCATGATTCTTTCAAAGGCAAAGGGGCAAGGCCCACCAGAACATAATGTAACATTTCAAGTAACAAGGTGAGAGAAAAATTATATTGAGCAAAAAACTAAGCAGAAGATGAAACTTAACATAATCAAATGTACTGGAAACAAAAAGGGGGAAAAGGGGGGTAGCAAAGAGAAAGAGAAGATCACCACTTGCCTTAACCATGGAAAACCGCCCTCCGGGAGGCACTACTGTGTAGATCGGCCTTGGAAAGACGAGAGGAAACAACTCCTATACTTAAAGAGTTAAAACAGAAACTAGGATCAAGAACCCTAATCGGAGAATTCCCAAGAAACTAGAAATACTCACCACCATCGCGTAGATCTCAGCGAGAGCTTTCTGATTCTATGTTCGGCCCGCGATTTCGAGCACTGGAGCTCCGTCGGCAACGGTCGAAAGGACTACGAACGGAAGGGGCCCGCCGTTTCTTGTTTCAGTCGGGAGAAGATGAGGTGCAGGGAGTAGGGTTTTACCTTTATATATATATATATTCTAAGTTATATACATTCCTAACAATTATATATATATTTATATATATATATATATACATAATTTTACTTTATTAAAAAATTTATTTTGTCTAAAACTTATACAGGGAGGAGGGAGAGCTCGCTCGGAGATCTCTGAGCTCCGCTCAGAGATCTCGGAGCTCCGCTCGGAAATCTCTGAGTTCCGCTCGGAGATCTCTGAGCTCAGAGAAAAAAGATATAACAACAGCAAAAAATTTATTAGCTTATATATATTTATATTTGCTATGCTATTACGAAGACCCAAACGCGCGTTGAAACAGACGAAATTCGCGCCGTAGGCGAATGTCGACGCTACGAACCCAACGACAAAGTCGGAATCAAAATCCAACGCACCGATCTCGAGTTATAGCCTAATAAAGTTACAATAATTTATAATTATCCGAATTTCAAACGCGCGCCGAGGCTCCAAAAATGCTCGGATCGCGACGAAACTCGACGAGCAAGTCAGAAATTATATAACTTAGCTTTCCGATGTAAAAATTTTGGTTCCCAAGCATATCCCAAAATCTAGCCGGTCAAATCTAACGGACGCAAAAAAAAAACACAAACGGCGTCGCGCCGTCAACTCACGGACACGTAACGCCCTTTCGTCATTATGACGTCAGCAGGCAAAAGAATAATACCAAAAAAACCGGGGGCGTTACACTGGGCCCAGGCGAAACCCGACCCAGGCCCACAGGCCGGCCCGACCCTGCTAGCGTTCAACGGCTCTAAGAGCCGTTGGAAATCCAACGACTCTTACAGTCGTGGAAGCAGCCAGCAGGGCTGCTGCTGACAACCATGTCGGCTGTCAGCAGTAGCAGCTGCTGGCTGTTGTGGACTAGGGCTAGGGTGGAAATAGGCCAGACGGCCTATTAGGGATCTGCGTCCTGGCCTGCCATCGGCCTGGTCTGGCCTATTTTCTACTTACCATAAATATAGGCCTATAATTGTGCCTGTTTTTAAAACAGGCCCAGACCTCTATTATTAAAGTCTGGCATGTAAGCATGCAGGCCGACCTACATTATTTTTAAATAATAAATAAATTAATTTATTATATAAACTTAAATATTCCTAATTACCAAATTACTAATAGTATATTAAAAATGAATTATTAAGTAGACCTAAGTAGGACTACATGCCAGACCAAGCCTACCCGTTTTGCAAAATAGGCCAGACCAAACCTATATTTTGGCTTACATCAGGCTAGTAGGCAAGGCTCAGGCCCAAAAAGACTAATATAGGTATGACCTGTTTTCCATAAGGTCTGGCCTGACCTATTTCCACCCCTACCTAGGGCCTAGGCCCTAGGCCATTTTAAAAAAAATTAATTTTTTTTAATTTAAAAAAAACCCCGATAAAAACTACCCACTACACGACCCCCTCTATCTCTCCTTCACTCTCTCTCTCTCTCACTTACTCTTTATCTCTCTCACTTATTCTCTCTCTCTTCTACTCACTCTCTCTCTCTCTCTCACTTACTCTCTCCCTCTCTTACTCTCTTACTCTCTCTCTCTCGCTGCATGGCATCGTCCTCCTCAACGCCGACGTCGTCGACTCAAAACACGGTCGAAGTGGTGGAACATAATCGAAGGGCGCCCGTCTGGGAGCATTTCGACAAGTTTAAAGTCGGCGACAAATTCAAGGCACGGTGCAAGTTATGCTCAAAGTTGCTAACACTTACCGGCAACTCAACACTAGCGAGACACATTAAGTCGTGTTTTGCGAAGCAAGCTCCCGAGTCCAGTCATGGACAAATATCAGCATCAGGACAAATTTGGACGTACGATCAAGCAAGACAGCGAGACCTACAGGTGAAAAATGTCATCAGACGTGGGTTGGCATTCAGTCACTCCGACAACGATGAGACGACGAAGTACATACACGAAGGGCTTCAGCCCAAATATCAACAGGTAAGTAGATTCACTATTAGACGCGACACACTTAAATTATATTTTGATGCAAAACAAGATTTAATAAAATTTTTTTGAAATTTTCGAGCGACGTGTGAGTTTAACGAGCGACGTTTGGAGTAGTAGCGTAAATATAGAATTATCTTATATTTGTATCACGGCTCATTGGATCGATCCCGTTTCATGGGAGTTAAATAAGCGCGTAATATGTTTTGAAGGTTTTGAATTTACGCACACATGTAAGGCTATATATTCGGTAATTATTAAATGTTTGCGTGAATTTAAAATAAAAGATAAAAAAATAAGTCTTTCTTTTGATAATGCTAGTAATAACAATACCGCAGTAGAGTGGTTAAAATGTGAATTAAAACCAATGCTTAACAGTGCGTTTTTTCACACTTGATGTGTCTGCCGCATTTTAAATTTAGTGGTACAAGATAGTTTAGAAGCTATGGAACCATATGTTGAAAAAATTCGTACTATGCTTAGATTTATTTATTGCATCAAACAACGAAGTCAAGATTTTCGAAAATTTGTGATCGCACAAGGTAAAAAATATTTGAAACCTTGATATGTCTGTAAGATGGAACTCAACATATAAAATATTAAAAAAACGTTTCAACAAAAAATACTTCTTATGGAATATTACACGGTGACAAATAATCATGATTTAACTGATAACTATTGGGACATATTACTAAATTATATGGATTTATTAAAATGTTTTTATATGATGACTGTTTTTTTATCTGGTGTGTATTATCCAACTAGCTCGTTAGTAGTTGAAAATTTTGTAAATATCACACAAAAACTTAACTATTTTAAGCAACACTTCGGATGGCTTCCTTTAATTGAAGTAATTGTTGCAGACTAACTCGATGCCCCGGTCGGACCGGTTGTTTTTTGGACCGTCTTAGCTCACGGAGCGGTCGAGCGCGCACACAGTCAATGAAAATGTGAAGTTGACACAAGGTGTGATGACATGGAAAAACCCCTCAAATGGGTAAAAAACCACGTGCCCGGGTCTGTGCCGGTCAAATTTCACAAGCTTCTGGTGATTACAATGTGTTTGGGGAATCGGGGCGACAGGCCGCTCCTATTACAGCTTGGGGGAAGAGAGAGTCACTATGAATCCCTGCGGGCAACAGGCTGCGCAGTGGGAGTGACTTGGGTGTTGAAATGCGAGGGATAATCCTAGTGCTCTAGGGCTGGGGCGGCACGCGTTTGCTTGCAGGAGTCGCCTTCTTCCCTGGGTTCGCTCCGGGACTTGGGCGTTTTTCTGCTGGCGGCGGGCTGGTGGTGCGTTGGAGGCCGGTGGTGGAGGCTGGAGGCTGACTCGAGGGAGGAGGATGGCAGAGCTATCACCTGAGGAAGGAGATGATTGGGAGCAGAAAAAAGTGAATAATGAGGAGGCCCTAGGGCTCCTTTTATAGCCTCCAGGGGAGGATCATGCCGGGCCCCACCACTAACGTAGTGGGTGGTTACCCTCCCGATTAGACGGCGATGAGAGCCTCCCCCCGATCGGACAGTGGGGAGGCCATTCACGGCAACGGAGGTGGCCGACCAAGTGGCCGCCGCCGGCGGCGGCGTTCGGCGGCGGCGGCCTGACCGCGACTTGCTGCGGCGAGGTCGACCGCGGGTTGCCGCGGCGAGGCCGGTCAGGCCGGCTGCGGTTAGGCTGGATGCCGACGACGGTTTTCCTCCATGGGGAGAGGGAGTGGGCCCCACCCCCAAGATTTCCTCATCATGAGAGTTCATGGGGGGGGGGGGGGGGGTGGGTGGAATTGACTTGGTCAACCCATGATCCCCACTTTGGGTGGAGATCATGGAGGGAGCTTTTTCCTATAAATGATGGTGGAACCCATCAATTGCTTCCCAAATCCTTGCTATCCGAGAGCGAAGTGAGCGAGAGAGGAAGGATTTCTCCCGCTATTCTATTTTAATGATGATTCCTGGTGAGAAGGAAGAGGTGGCGACGGCCAATGCTTCCAAGGTATTTAGAGTGAATTTTTCTGGGGAGGAGTCAGTAGGCGAGGATGCCGAAAGGGGTTGCGCTTGCCTGGGCCGCGCGGTTGCCGGTCGCGCTTTCGTGCCCAGGCCGCGCGCGCTCCGGCGGCGCGTGAGGCAAGCGTGGCGGCCGGCCGCGCTCACGGCGAGCTTGGGAGTGCCCGACCTGCGGGCGCGGAGCTGGCCGCGCCCAGGCCGGGCACATGCAGGCTGGGCGCGTGCAGGTCGGGCGCGCGCGCGTTGGCCGAGCACGCGCGTCGGCCGCGAGCACTGGCCGCGCGCGCGTGCAGTCTGCGAGTGGGCGCAGGCCATGCATGCGTTGGCCGCACGCGTGCGGTCCGTGCGCGCGCCGACCGCTTGCGCGTAGGCTGTGCGCGCACGGTTTTGCTTTTCTCGCGCGCTGCTCGGGATGTGTGCTTGGATGTCTGACCCCGAGCTTTTACTTTTTGGCAATCCTGACCTTTTAATTTTGCTTTGCGCAGGTTTCGAAGCGTTCTTCCGACCCAATGCGCCTGCGCTCTTCTTTGACCGATGATGGTGTAGACATTTGGAGGATGAAGTATGGGCTTCCTGCTGACTTGGAAGTGAGGATCCCACATCCCGAAGAGCGAGTTCAGAATCCTCCTCGTGGTTGGTTGACGATCTGCGAAGTCTCCCTGAGGTCCGGCTTCCGTTTTCCGCCCTGTAAGGAGGTGATTGAGATCTTGAAGTTTTGTGGAGTGCCTATCTCCCAGTTCATCCCGGCTAGAATTGCCCAAATTTTGGGCTTAGTTGACTTCTTTCGCGGGCATGGAGGTCGGTTTTCTCTGGGCCGATTTCGAGATTGGTGTGGTGCTCGTTCTGCGTGATACTGACTCGCGACTCTTGCCCACACGAGATTGACTCGTGACTTTGCTTTGCGCGGTTCGTGACCGCGGCCTAGTTTGCGCGAGGCTGGCGCATGGCTTGATTGGCGCGGTTTGCGACCGCGGCTTAGTTTGCATAAGAGTAGTCACTGTAGGGAGCGTGCTGCCCGGGGGCAGTCATTGTAGGGAGCGTGCTGCTCGGAGGCAATTGCTGTCAAGAGCGCACTGCACAGAGGCAGTTGCTGTAAGGAGCGCGCTGCACAGAGGCAGTTGTTGTAAGGAGCGCGCTGCACAGAGGCAGTTGCTGTAAGGAGCGTGCTACACGGAGGCAGTTGCTGCAAGGAGCGCGCTGCACGGAGGCAGTTGCTGTAAGGAGCGCGCTGCACGGAGGCAGTTACTGTAAGGAGCGGGCAGTTTCTTTAAGGAGCGCGCTGCATGGGGGCAGTTGCCGTAAGGAGCATGCTGCATAGAGGTAGTTGCTGTAAGGAGTGCGCTGCACGGAGGCAGGTTCCGTAAGGAGCGCGCTGCACGGAGGCAGTTGTTGTAAGGAGCGCGCTGCACAGAGGCAGTTGCTGTAAGGAGCGTACTGCACGGAGGCAGTTGCTGTAAGGAGCGTTGCACGGAGGCAGTTGGTATAAGGAGCGCGCTATACGGAAGAAGTTGTTATAAGGATCGCGCTGCACAGAGGCAGTTGCTATAAGGAGCGCGCTGCACGGAGGCAGTTACTGTAAGGAGCGTGCTGCACGAAGGCAGTTGCTGTAAGTAGCGCGCTGCACGAAGGCAATTGCTATATGGAGCGCGCTGCATGGAGGCAGGTGCTGTAAGGAGCGCGTTGCACGAAGGCAGTTGCTGTAAGGAGCGCGCTGCACAGAGGCAGTTGCTGTAAGGAGCGTGCTGCACGAAGGCAATCGCTGTAAGGAGCGCGCTGCACGAAGGCAGTTGCTGTAAGGGTAAATGGCCGTCTTCGCATTTGGGCGAAGTGAGCGCACATTTCAAACTGCACGAATGACGCTCGCCATCAACATGCCTAAAATGAGAAAATTTTAACTTTTTTAGAGTTACAGTCGTTAGACTGTTCTTGTGGGAATACAGAATTCATAGGAAAGTAAAATTAATAAACGCTATAATAGACAGAGACCTTCTGAGGTGCGAAGCTCTCTCTTGAGTTGGTTGTCTAAGGGGTTGCCCCCCAGTCTGGTCTAGCAAACAGTGGGCCGATCTCTTTTCAGCGAACTTGGTGCCTATCCCCATAAGAATCTCCCCAGGAGGCCTTGTTTGATGAGATATTCGATCTCCTCCTTGAGCTTTGAGCAATCTTCTGTGTCGTGTCCTTATCCATGGTGAAACTCGCAGTACTTCATCTGGTCCCCGATATTTTTAGTGAGAGGTCTAGGCTTGTAGAGCGCCTCGTGGCCTTGGATCGCATAAAATATATTTGTCCTGGAGGTGTTAAGGGGTGTGTAATCCCGGGGCGGCTGATCTCTCTGATGGTCACGTTGGCGTTGTTCATTCTGATGTTCTTGTCGGAATCTTCCTTCTTGGTATTGAGGGGCCAGCTCTTCATCCCTTTTTCTCTTCTGTTTGTCATCAAACTGTTGACGATGAGCTTCGATAGCCTCGTCGGCTGCGATCTGCGCCTCTACGCGGTGCACGAGGTTGGGGTAGCTAGCGACGGTTTCCCTCATTAATACTGAATAGAAGTCGTCAGGGCGGAGGCCCACAAGGAACACTCCTCTTAACAGTTCTGGGTCGACCCCTGGGATCTGGGGGGCTTCTGCGAAGAACCTGCGGAAGAAGTCCTTCAAATACTCCCCTTTGTTCTGGCGGATTCCTTATAAGTGGGAAGGGTCGCGGACGATCCTTCGATTTGCTATGAATTGATCCGCGAAGTGTCTTGAAAGTGAGATCTATCCTAGAGATTGGAGCAATCACACAGCAAGAATAAAAAATAAATGAAAATAAAAAAACAATCCAGACGACACAAGAATTTTATAGTGGTTCCCCAACAACTTGGGTATGTCCACTCTTCTACCACCCTTGGTAGGAATCCACTCAGGATGAGTTGATCAGGTGTCCTGACACCAATGAGCTTTTGATAAGGTGCTCAAAAACCAAAGCTAGATTTTTTGATCAGGTGTCTTGCCACCACTGAGTTTTGACAAGGCTCTCAGAACCAAGCAGAACTTTTGAAGGGAGTTCAAGAACCCTTTTACAACGGGAAAAGAAAAATAAGAGTTGAAGGTGTCTTCTCTGTTCTCAATCAAATGAGAGAAGCACAAGTGGATTGATGTTGTCAAAGCTCCCCCTGAGATGTAGAATGGTTCAGGAGTGGAAGCTTTGCACAGGGTGATAGGCCTTCAATGGATGACTGCTCCAGCAAATGATGATTTCAGCAATGGCTGAAATGTTAGTGGTCTTGGAGAGTAAATAATGAAGCCTTGATGATGATCTTCCAGTAAGCCTTCAGACTGATGTAGAGAAGTTGTCTCTTCAGGCTTCCTGGAATAGCATATCTGAGAAGAGCACTTAGTTGTACAGGTGGAGTTGAGTTCTTCCTGGAACTCTGATTCCTGTAATTTATTTTCACTGTATTCTGCTTTCTTCTTTCTTCACTACTATATTATTCCTCTGTAAATCTGTGTATATATATCCTGATAGATGAGCAGCGGACATTTGAATAATAGCATTTATTACTGCTTCCTTTTGGATACTCCAACGGCTATAATACTCATAAAAGCATTCCTGTAATAGTCCTTTAATATAGCTGTATTGGAATAATAACAGCTGGCTTTAAAAGGACAAAAGATATCCAGAAAATCCGCCTGGAAACTTGCATTTAGATTTCTGGCAGAAAACATCGAACAGAGATCGACTATCGTCGATCTGAGCTGGCAGATATTGGAGTTGGTCTGTGACAGAAATCGTCGAACGAAGCTCGGAGAACGTCGACCGGAGCTCGACGTTTCAGCATAGTTGAGCTTGGAAAGCGTCGACCTGAGCTTTGGACAGAAAGCGTCGAACGCAGCTTCTCAGAAAGCGTCAACCTGAGCTCGACGGAAAGCGTCGAACTCAGCTTCACAGAAAACGTCGATCACGGTTAAGAGATAGGGCGTCGACCAGAGCTCGACGTTCCAGCAGAGATGAGCTCGACGATCTTCGACCGGAGCTCGACGATCGTCGACCTGAGCATAGTGTTGAGTTCTGATTTCTCTGGGCTGATTTCTCTTGGCTGATTTCTTCTATCTCTGAGAGCCTCTGACTTAGCACAACCTATGACCCTTAGCTATACATGATGGGTCAATCTAATAAACTGAAAGACATAGTGATCCTGACCCAAATCCAAATTAGGGTGTTCCAACAATCTCCCCCTATTTGGGTTAGGATTACTATTTACATGAGAATTAAAATATTACAACAAATTAATAGTACAAAGCATGAGATTATAAAAAGAAAAGCTTACAATGCTGGCTTCTGTTGCTGTTAAAAACTGACTTCTACTGGCATTACAATCTCCCCCTATGTTGATGCAGTAACTGTGATTGGAGGAGGCTGAGATGACTCTTAAGGTTGGATATTGATTGAGTCATCCAGCTAACTCTTATAGATGGTACCTGCAAAAAGCTATGGTAGAGATTGCTCTCTCCTTAAAAAGGATATGTTAGCAGAAAATGATATTTGTCCAGCAAAATTTAGGATTCTGGATCTGAAAAACAAAGTCTGATATCTTCCTTCCAATAGAATTTCTTTTCATCAGAAGAGATTCAAACTTAGTGTCATGATCACTGCTGACCAATGCAACTAGAGTAGAGAACTCAATCTAGATGAATTTAGAAAAAGATCTATAAGAAATATAAAGTATCTGACAGAGAATTCACATACAGAAGTCCTAAAATAATTTTGAACAAAATATCAAAACAATAGAAACAGACCTAAGAAAAGATGTTTCCTAATAAATTTGTTCCAAATCAGAAAAGGATTTGAAAATATTTTAATTAGTTTATCCTTATAGTTATGAATCAGATTTATGAAAATGCAGACTGAGTTAGATGGTCTGAACTCATTTTGTTGATTAAAATATTCCTTTTTCCTTTGAATATATTCTGAAAACATTCCTCTGAGAAGTTTTGTTTCCTTCTCAGGTTTTATTAAATCTTGGCAGAAATTTTGAAGTTCTAATTTAACTGAACTAAAATTAAAGTTTGATAATACCCGATCCTTTTCAGGTTTTGAATTGCCTTCTGTTTGTTCAGCCTTTAAATTGCGGCAGGAAGAGTTTATGGCCATTAAGCAGAATTCTTTGGCCCTTTCTTCCTCTTCTTCATCTTCAAATGAAGACTCATCATCTGAAACATCCCAAATAATATCTAGAGATATTAATTCTCCTTCTTCAAATGATATATTGTGGCTTCTTTCTGATATTTCATCCACGGGTTCAGAAGCCATTTGATGGAGGGAATCCCATATCTCCTTAGCTGTTGAGCATTCAACAACTTCCTGAAACAAGTCATCAGATAATGACTGTGCTAGGATATTCATGGCTCTGGCATCAGCTAGCCTGGCCTTTTTAGTTGTTGTTACCGATGTTGGGAGACCTGCCAAAATAGAAGGAAAAATATCTTCATCAATAGAGTTCATATATAATTTAATTCTTGTCTTCCAAAGTGCAAATTGGTTTATGTTGCACTTAGGAGGTCTGGTGCTAGAATATTCCATATTCTTGCTATGTGAAAAATATAATAATTAATCTAACTAGAATGGATCAAACCAGAGATCTTTTGGTTCAGGTGTTAGCCTGTATGAACAACCAACCTAGTGATGGTTTAGTTGTTGTATAACCAACCTTCCTCTGATACCAATTGAGAGGACACAGCGCAACCAACTCGACCAAAAGACCGGTCTGTTAGAAGACGGCGCAACTATTCTTTATATCAACGGTCCTCGGGCGGATCCACGGGGCAGCCAGTTAGGCCCGCAGGGAACACGTCCTTCTGCTTCGAATAGTACCGCAGCACCGGGGCGATTCTGAACCGCAGTTCCAACAATCCCCCCCCAGAAACGACCCCGGGGTTTCGAACCCGCGACCCCCTCTGATACCAATTGAAAGTGAGATCTATCCTAGAGATTAGAGCAATCACACAGCAAGAATAAAAAATAAATGAAAATAAAAAAATAATCCAGACGACACAAGAATTTTATAGTGGTTCCCCAACAACTTGGGTACGTCCACTCTTCTACCACCCTTGGTAGGAATCCACTCAGGATGAGTTGATCAGGTGTCCTGACACCAATGAGCTTTTGATAAGGTGCTCAAAAACCAAAGCTAGATTTTTTGATCAGGTGTCTTGCCACCACTGAGTTTTGACAAGGCTCTCAGAACCAAGCAGAACTTTTGAAGGGAGTTCAAGAACCCTTTTACAACGGGAAAAGAAAAATAAGAGTTGAAGGTGTCTTCTCTGTTCTCAATCAAATGAGAGAAGCACAAGTGGATTGATGATATCAAAGCTCCCCCTGAGATGTAGAATGGTTCAGGAGTGGAAGCTTTGCACAGGGTGATAGGCCTTCAATGGATGACTGCTCCAGCAAATGATGATTTCAGCAATGGCTGAAATGTTAGTTGTCTTGGAGAGTAAATAATGAAGCCTTGACGATGATCTTCCAGTAAGCCTTCAGACTGATGTAGAGAAGTTGTCTCTTCAGGCTTCCTGGAACAGCATATCTGAGAAGAGCACTTAGTTGTACAGGTGGAGTTGAGTTCTTCCTGGAACTCTGATTCCTGTAATTTATTTTCACTGTATTCTGCTTTCTTCTTTCTTCACTACTATATTGTTCCTCTGTAAATCTGTGTATATATATCCTGATAGATGAGCAGCGAACATTTGAATAATAGCATTTATTACTGCTTCCTTTTGGATACTCCAACGGCTATAATACTCATAAAAGCATTCCTGTAATAGTCCTTTAATATAGCTGTATTGGAATAATAACAGCTGGCTTTAAAAGGACAAAAGATATCCAGAAAATCCGCCTGGAAACTTGCATTTAGATTTCTGGCAGAAAACGTCGAACAGAGATCGACTATCGTCGATCTGAGCTGGCAGATATTGGAGTTGGTCTGTGACAGAAATCGTCGAACGAAGCTCGGAGAACGTCGATCGGAGCTCGACGTTTCAGCATAGTTGAGCTTGGAAAGCGTCGACCTGAGCTTTGGACAGAAAGCGTCGAACGCAGCTTCTCAGAAAGCGTCAACCTGAGCTCGACGGAAAGCGTCGAACTCAGCTTCACAGAAAACGTCGATCACGGTTAAGAGATAGGGCGTCGACCAGAGCTCGACGTTCCAGCAGAGATGAGCTCTACGATCTTCGACCGGAGCTCGACGATCGTCGACCTGAGCATAGTGTTGAGTTCTGATTTCTCTGGGCTGATTTCTCTTGGCTGATTTCTTCTATCTCTGAGAGCCTCTGACTTAGCACAACCTATGACCCTTAGCTATACATGATGGGTCAATCTAATAAACTGAAAGACATAGTGATCCTGACCCAAATCCAAATTAGGGTGTTCCAACATGTCTTGTTAGCTCTGTGAAGTTGGGAATGGGTCCCACCCTCAAGGAGTGAAACCATGTACGGGCCTGCCCCTTGAGAGTGACTGGGAACACTTGGCAGAGTAACTGATTAGGTGCTTTGTAGATCCTCATGATGGTATTGAAGTGGTTGACATGTTCCAACGGATCGTCTGTCCCGTCGAACGTCTCGATATTCGGCAGCTTAAAACCATGAGGAATTAGATGAGCCAGGATTTGTGATGCAAGGGGGAGCCTTGACAGAGTGGTCGGTGAGTATGAATATCCCGTCGGCCCGCCTGCCGGTATTCTTCTGCAATCACCTGCCAAATTTCTTCCTGGGTGAACCTTTCGAGCGGGGGAAGTTGGGCCCCGTCTTCCCCGCTGTGGCAATGTCGCCCAGTTTCAGCATCTGCACGAGCCGGGTGAGTGGGGTTGGTGGCGTCAGGGTATTCTTCGGACGCCTCTTGTCTTGGAGCTTCCTGCGCCCTATGGTGATTTGGCAATGGTTGGTTAACTGGTGTTAGAGGAGGAGTAGGATGTGCTCCCCGATTCCTGAGCAGTGCAAGCATTTCAGTTTGTTGTTCCTCCATTTGTCGAACTCGTCCCTCGAGGGCGGTGACAGGCGTGAAAGCGGCCTCAGCGGCTAATGTCACGTCCACCAGGGAGTGGGAGCGTATTGGTTCAGCATGTCCCTCTGGGACGGATCCTTTAGTTGTGTGAGTGCTCCGTTTTGCCATTGAAGCGGAACTTGGACGTTGCAAAGGTGGAGTTCTTTACTTCTGAAGGATGTTGGGAATCGTAGTTCCAACAGACGGCGCCAAACTGTTGCGGACTAACTCGATGCCCCGGTCGGACTGGTTGTTTCTTGGACCGTCTTAGCTCACGGAGCGGTCGAGCGCGCACATAGTCAATGAAAATATGAAGTTGACACAAGCTGTGATGACGTGAAAAAACCCCTCAAATGGGTAAAAAACAACGTGACCGGGTCTGTGCCGGTCAAATTCCACTAGCTTCTAGTGATTACAATATGTTTGGGAAATCAGGGCGACAGGCCGCTCCCGTTATAGCTTGGGGAAGAGAGAGAGACTACGACTCCCTGCGGGCAACAGGCTGTGCCGTGGGAGTGACTTGGGTGTTGAAATGCGAGGGATAATCCTTGTGCTCTGGCGCTGGGGCGACACACGTTTGCTTGCAGGAGTCGCCTTCTTCCCTGGGTTCTCTCTGGGACTTGGGCGTTTTTCTGCTGGCGGCGGGCTAGTGGTGCGATGGTGACTGCTTGTGGCCGTTGGTGGTTTGCGACGGCTGGAGGCTGACTCGAGGGAGGAGGCCAACAGAGCTATCACTTGAGGAAGGAGATGACCGAGAGCAGAAAAAAGTGAAGAATGAGGAGGCCCTGGGGCTCCTTTTATAGCCTCCGGGAGAGAATCATGGCGGGCCCCACCACTAACGTAGTGGGTGGTTACCCTCCCGATCAGACGACGATGAGAGCCTCCCCCCAATCGGACGGTGGGAAGGCCGTTCACGGCGACAGAGGTGGCCGACCAAGTGGTCGGCGGCGGGGGCGGTCGGCCTGGCGGCCTGTGGCGGCGGTCGGCCTGGCGGCGACGGCCTGCCGTGGCCTGGCCGCGGCGGGGCCGCCTAGGCCGCGACTTGCCGCGGCGAGGCTGGCCGCTGCCTGTCGTGGCCTGGCCGCGGCTTGTCGCGGCGAGGCCGACGAGGCCGGCCGCGGCTTATCGCGGCGAGGCTGCCGAGGCCGACCGTGGGCTTCCGCGGCGAGGCCGACTAGGCCGAACGCAGTGAGGCCGGATGCCGGCGACGATTAGGCTGGCCGACGACGATTTTCCTCCATGGGGAGATGGAGTGGGCTCCACCCCCATGATTTCCTCATTATAAGAGTTCATGGGGGGGGTGGGTGGAATTGACTTGGTCAACCCATGATCCCCACTTTGAGTGGAGATTATGGGGGGAACTTTTTCCTATAAATGATGGTGGAACCCATCAGTAATAAAAGAAATTTTTTAAAAATATTATAGAGAAATATCTCCTGCATTTTCATGCGCCGCTGCTTTAAACCCGTTATTCGCTGTAGACGGCGTATAAAATTTAATAGATGAAATTAACGTTAACTTAGACATAAATTTAAGTTTTGATGACGTTGACGACGATGGAACTACTAAATTTAATTATATTTTTACTGAATATTTTAATTATTACGACAACTTATATGGCTCACGACCCCGAGAAGAAATAACGCAACCTAGGACAAAAGATTTTTTTACAAATAAAATTTTAGAATTAGCTTCTAGAAAAAAACACGCACATCGAGTAGTTTAAACGAATTAGGATTGTATACGAAAACACAATTTCGTGATTTTATGATTACAGAAGAGATCAAAAACTTCGATATCTTAAAATGGTGGAAAGGTAAAGCTAATACCTATCATATTTTGGCCTGTATGACCCGTGATTTACTAACAATTCAAGCTAGTACAGTAGTTTCAGAGTCCGCTTTTTCTCTTAGTGACAGGATTTTGAACAAGTGGAGGAGCCGAGTAAATGAAGAATCACTGGAACTATGCATCTGCTACATGGATTATTTGGATGCTACGAAGAGGAAAAAACACATTTCAGTGTTGGAGGAGAGTTCAGAGGAAATTGAAGAGGAGATGGACAACCTGAATTTGTAAAAGTGTAATTTTCTTTATTATTATTATTATTAAAAATAATAAATTCCATTTTTTCCTAATTTTATTTTGTAAAAGTGTAATTTTGTTTTTTTTAATTTCATATTAATAAAAAAAATTTATTCAATTTTTTATTTCAAGTTTTAATATTTTAAATAAAATGATTTTTTTAAAATAATAAGGGCCCGGGCAGGATCGGTGGGGGTGGGGGGTCGGCTCGGGCCCCTTCCCGGGGTCAAAACCCGAGCCCGATAAAGGAAGGGCCCGGGCTCGGCCCGGTTTGCAAAAGCCCGGGCCCGATCAGGCCCCTCTCGGGCCGACCCGATCGGACTTTTTGGACACGACTAATTTGGGGTGTCATCTCATCACATCTCCTAATATCTTGCGAGCCCTTCACCGAGTAGACCTTGAGAGGTCCAAGACTAATTAAGCCACACAAAAAAAAATATATCTTTTTTCCAGTTTCAAAATATTCC
Organism: Platanthera zijinensis; assembly: GCA_039513925.1. Classification (NCBI taxonomy): domain Eukaryota; kingdom Viridiplantae; phylum Streptophyta; class Magnoliopsida; order Asparagales; family Orchidaceae; genus Platanthera; species Platanthera zijinensis. Next base: position 154,780,574 of record CM077096.1, read on the forward strand.
AAAAAAATATATAAAACTTAAAAAATTACAAAAATATTTTCGTGTATTTGTTTTCTTTTTTGTTTTATGTTTTTATGTTTTGTGTTTGTTTTTGTACTAATATGTTTTTGCAGGTATTCATGCGCTCTCGCCATCTCTAAATCAGAGATGTGCTCTCTTTCTCCCTTTCTCTGTTTTCTTTTATGTTCATATTTGTGTCATTTTCTTTCTTCCATACTTAGTTTTCAATATTGAAGTGAGTTGAATTTTAAGTATGAGAAAGTATTTTTCTTTTAAAATATTAGAAAAAAAAATCAAAAATTTAAATTTATAAAATTACAATTTTTTAAATCACAAAATTAGAAAGTGAAAAATTCAAAAAAAATCCAAAGTATAAAAAAGATTTTTTATGTTATTTCTTTTCTAGTATTTATATCTTATAAAAAATTTCAAAAAAGATCATATTTAGAATTCCAAAAAATCTAAAAATACAATAAACCACTACTTAGCTCCTTTGTTATTTTCATAAATCTAATTTGAATTTATTTATATGCATTTTTATTATTTTTAATTTGCTAATCTTTTATTTCATCATGGTTAGTTAGATTTAATTTTTAGGTGATTTAGTTTTAAGAAATATCTTATGATTTTAATTTATTTAGAGTAATTTACTTATCACTTTTTCTCTTATAGTTTAAGTAGCTTCATTTTGTAGTAGTTTTGTTTAACATCTTTAAATTTTAATTATATTCACCTCATACTTTTAGATTTTTAGGAAATTTCAATTTACTATCGTTGCTCATTAAGATTTTAACTTAAATTTAAATTTTGTTTAGCCCTTTCATTGTTTTTTTATTTTTTCTTTAGATCATATGTCATGGAGATAAGATGATAAAATTCATTATCCCTTGGTAAACATATGTATTTCTTTTGTTAGATCAAATGTCATGAGAATAAGATGATAAAATTCATTATTCCTTGATAAACATATGCAATCCCAAAAGGAAAAAATAGATGAAGAGAGAAAAAATGTATATGTCGTGGAAAATGATAAGATAATATTTTATCATATTTTGTTAAACACATAAAAATAATATAAGAAAAAATGGGCAAGGTGAATTTTTTTTTTATGACCTCATCAAAGACCTCTTCATATTCCTTATCTCCCCCATAACTCATTAGCTAATATAATTGTCTTAGATTTAAATTAAAATATTGAGAGAGGATAAGTAGTAGGTTGCATTTTTCCTTCAAGTTTCTTTAAAATTACGATTTTTATAATTTTAATCAAATGTTTGTTAATTACTCAATTTTGAAATGCTAGTTAATTTATTTGAGAATTTTTGAGTACTAAATATTTTTCTTTTCTCATTTTAATTTCATAGTTTAGGACTTAATCCTTAAATCCCCAAATTTTATTTTTAGCTTACTTGGGATTTAATAAATTATAGTTTAGTTCAAAATTTTATTTATGTCTTATAAATATTTCTCTTTATTTTTTTGCTCTGAAATAGCAAAAACTCAAGTGTGGAGGTATTTTATGAGTAAGATTTATACTTATTTTTATCATATAGTTTAGTATAATTTTAATATAAATTTATAAATACTATTTCTATTTTAGTTAATAAATTGTACTTTTTAATTTTAACTCACTAATTAAGGTTTTATTTTATTTTGCAGGAATAATGTTACGGTTGCGCCTGTGACGGTGAAAAATAAAATACTTTCTTGTTGTTGTTGCCTTGCCATCTTAGATGCAGCCGACCATCTTCGCCAACTCCGCGAGCTCATGCCACACAAGTCTAAGTCACCTCCTTGCCGTCGAGTTGCTGCCCGCCATTGCTGTCGACCCATGTTGTTTGCGTCCACGACCATTTCTGGAGCAGCTCGAGCTTTAACGATGATATTACTCGATGCCTGCCTCGTCAAAGCTGTACTCGACGCCATCGCCGCCACCTTGCCAATGCATGTTGTCGCGCCATTGCCGCCACCCATGTAGTCCGACCACTTTCTCATTCATAATTAATATTGTAACGTCATCCATGTACAACCCCATATCCGGCGAGTGGGATCGACAGGAGCTAGACCAGCCAAGTCAGGCAGCCCAAGTACCAGGCGAGCTGGGCTCCTGGCGTCGAGTCCACTCGACGCTTTCCCCCTCGACGTCGAGTGAGGCTTGTTCACTCGACGCCTTCCGCCTCGGCGTTGAGAGAGGCGAGTTCACTCGACGTCTTCCGCCTCGGCGTTGAGAGAGGTGAATTCTGTCAATGCCTTTCGATCATGGCGTCGAGTGAGACATGCTCCCTTTATTTTCTTGGCAATGAGGGAGATCTCGGCAGCCTTGCTGACTCGCCCAAGTGGGTTGGAATGGAAGTGGGGTGAGTGGAGCAAGTCGGCTTGCACTCGCCCCTGGCTCTCGGCAGACGGCGAGTTGGGCAGGTCAGGCCCGCACTCGCCCTGGGCCCTAGGGGACAACGAGTGCTAGTTCCATCGAGCACTCGCCACCCCATGTGAGTGGAGATTTTCAAGGGTCACTCGTCCAGTGTTGTATGATGTATTTTTACCATTTCCCCCCCATTGGCCTGCCCATTGCATTTCAGAACAGCGGAGTTACGCTATTGACAAGCCAACTTGGGTTGCACATAGCTGTTTAGAACAGCGAAAGTTGACTGTTGGCAGTCCATTTTCAGAAAACTATAAATATAGACTCAAGGAGGTACCTCAAAAGGCATGTTTACTTGTGCCATGTTCTTCTTGCGCTTTCTGAGGTATCCTTAGCTTAGGACTTGACTAAGGAGGGAAAACACTCTAAGATCTTTCGAGTGTGTGATGGGACCTCTGTGCTGGAGCCTTGGGTCTGATTTTTGTTCCAAGTCCCTAGCTGTTAGAGTTTGTGAGGGAGAAGTAAGTGCGAGATCACCCCTTCCCCAAGGGTTCGAACTCAACAGAAGACGATTTTCGATTTCAATATTTTGGTGCGGTGAGCGTTGAGAGTGATCAATACCAAAAATCTTTTGTGAGTTCGATGACTGGAGACAAAGGATGAGGTTTGGGCAGGGCCAACTCACCACCCCCTCCACTCACCACCCTCGGGATATTTGAGGATTTCAGGCAGGAGGTGCGTAGCCTCATCATGCTCGCATTCGGCACACGCGCCGAGTGCTCGACGCCAGTGGTCCCAGTTGTCGCAGCCCTAACCCTGGGTGAGAAAGCCTCCGATAGGCAACCTGGGAAGGAGGTAGTAGAAGAGGGGAGGGAGCGAAATTTGTCGGGGCGAGTTCTGTTCCCCGACTCAACAAGTGTAGGCCGGATCGGCGAGGCGGAGGCGCGAGATCGCCCAGCTCGCCTAGCAGGGGATGACAACCCCTTCAGCGACTTGGTCTCATCTGCCCCAGTTCTAGAGGGGTTTCGTGAGCCGGAGTTGTCCTACTACACCGAGAGGGACGACCCGGTTCAGCACATCCAGTGGTGTGAGGATGTGGTCTCGATCCGACAGATGTCGGATGCGTTCAAATGCAGGCTCTTTGCCATCACCCTCAAGGAGAAGGCAAGAGATTGGTTCCACCACCTGCCGGCTAGCAAAATTTACTACTTCGAGGACCTGCGCTGGGGGTTCATGTTGATGTTCACCACTTCTAAGAAGTGGAAGAAAGAGTCCGAGTCTCTGTTTCACATCAAGTAGGGGGTGAATGAGACCCTAGGGAGCTACGTGGATCGGTTCTAAGAGGAGTTCCTCCAAGTTCAGGAGATGCCAAGTCATACCCTTATAATGGCCTTTACCCTGGGGCTACAACAAGGGTTCTTCAGGATAGAACTGAAGAGGGTGCCCCCAGTGTCCTTTGAGGAGCTAATGGAGAGGGCTGCCAGGGAAGTCGACGGGGAGGCGTTGAACCCTGAGTTCATGAGGAAGTTGGCCCGGTGGGCCATGGAGGAGGAGCTGAAGGGTGGCAGTGGCCAGGAAGTGTGGAGAGCTGAGTCCTGGCAGAGGGAGCAGCAGCAGCAGTTACAGGAGCAGCAGCCGAGATAGGCGCGCCAGGTGCCGAACAATTGGCTCGGCTGGAGGCAACAAGAGTGGCAGGACCAGGGGCTAAGGAGAGGTTTCCAGGGAGGAGAGAACCGTCAGGGGGGTCAGGGTCAGTTCAACCCTCAAGTTTGGAGACAAGGATAGAGACCCCCCCTCCCCGATCAACAATAGGATATGACGATAGCCCTGGGGAGGAGTGTAATACCTCCCCTATAAAGACCGTATAATATGGGTATGGTCGGGGCCCCATAACATACAGACGCCACAACTTAAGCATTAAAAGATTACATAAAACTATCCAACTCAAAACTCAGAACAAAACAGCGAAAACAAACGAACAAAACGAGAAGTTATCCACCAGACTAAGAGTAGCAAACGGCCTTAAGGCCTTACACAACAAGAGTCCAAATTGAATACAATCCTATCAAAGTGCAAAAGCACTCCTAGGCTACCTCAGCATGCAAGCCGGATTACATCTCACGGATCATATCATAGCATCAAAACATAAGCAAATAAAATTCTGATGTAGGATTAGACTTGTAGTTCAATATGAAGGATTCGAGTTGATAATTCTTTTAACTGGATGTTATATAAAAGTCAAATATGATTATATACAAAACTTTACTATATACAAACCAATGCAAATATTATTTTGTTATACACAAATCTAATGGTTATATACAAACCAATAAAAAAAATTAAAAATTTTAATCAGCTAAAAATTAAATTTAAAGGCAACACATCAATATCATATTATCAAAAACAAATTCGTGACATCAAAACAGAAATGAACTGATATCAATTATATTAGCATTTCAAAACATTCTAACTACAACCACAAAAAACTTGGAATCAATTACATGCTACACCCAAACTATTCTGGATACTCTTCATGCTCCAAAATCAAAAAATACCTGTACAATGAAAATTAGAGAGCCGATCAAATGCTTAAATGATCATTTACAAGTTTTTTTCATCATTCACATTTTCATTCAATAAGAGACAATATTTGGCCGTCCATTTCTACCTTTTTCAACCAAAAAATTGTTAGATCATTCTGCAATGACCCCCCAAAAAACTAGATACATGCAATTATGGTAAATATAAAATAAAATAAAAAAATATTTTTGCTTACCTTTCGAGTTAGAAGTTGTCCTCATTTATGATCTCCTTTGATGTATGAATTTGTTGATTGGAATTTGGTAATCGGGATTTGTATATATCTTCTCATTTGCTTGTTATTAGATCATCCTGCAATAACTTCTAAAATGAAAATATTCAAACCAAGCAATGAACATCTAACCTCTTACAACTCAATGTTGTTAGAACCACCAAACTTGAAGATAACTCCACCGATTGAGGGTAAATCAGAACTTGCAACTCAATGGAGTATAACGAAATCAGGTCTACGGATGAGGGAATTTCGGAACACCTAAATGAAGAAAAAATAATTATTCACAGAGATCTACGAGTGGATCTACAGTTTCTACTGAAAAAAATGAGAGAAAAAAGAGCCAGGATTTAGGGTAAACCTTGCTTTCATTATTACTTTACATATAACATCACCCTTCTTTTATTCGATTTTAGTAGAAAATTTAGTCAAACAAAATTAAATTTGAATAATAATTCATTGCTTCTTAATTTTATCCAAAACATGATTTAAATATTGTTTATTTTAATTATGCTTAAGCTTTTAACTCAATCATCAAAGTTTGTTTTTTTATTTCCTAACCATAAATTTAGGCCGCTGCACACCACTTTTGGCTATATGCACATCAAACCCTTAAAATAAGAGTGATGTTAAAGGCACACCATCTTCGGCTTTGTGCACGCCAATACTATGTGCATCCATTGGAATTTTATGTGCACACTATCTTCGGCTTTGTGCACACAGATACTATGTGCACAGTATGAGCAAACATAGCTGCAATGTATGTGGACTCGTTGGGCGTCATTGCCGTCTCCTTCATCAGAGCAAGCAGATCGACGGCAAGACGGCCATGGTCGTGCATCGCGAGCCCTCTGATCATCACGTTCCAAAGCACGACGTCTTTGCTCGAAACCCGGCGGAACACCTCCAAAGCTGCTTCAACGCACCCGCAGCTGCAGTACATGTCCACAAGAGCTGTGGGGAGGATGACATTGCCGTGATTGCATAGTTTTTTTTTTAAATGAAATACGCGCCTTTTTGAACTGCGTCTTCTACGTGCATTTTTATGAAACGTGTTTAACATGAAAGTTGTAGATCTCGACGATATCTACAACTTTCATGTTGAACACTTTTTGATTTATAGCAGTTTAGGCCCCCGATTTGGCCCCCGAAAAAAAATCACGCAGAACATATGAATGTTCCTCGTGATTTTTTCCGGGGGCCAAATCGGGGGCCTAAACGACTTTAAATCAAAAAGTGTTCAACATGAAAATTGTAGATATCGTAAAGATCTACAACTTTCATGTTGAACACTTCTCCTGAAAATGAACGTAGAAGACGCAGTTCAAAAAGCGCATATCGAGAAGGGGGAGGCGGGCTGCTTCGGCTTTAGTTGAGTGGGGTTTAGAAAACCTAAATTATTAAGGATTATATTTTTGATGGGTGTGCACATAGCCGAAAATGGTGTGTTTTAACACCACCCTAAAATAAATAGTGATGTTCCGTGCTCACCAATTTTGGTTATATGCACACTACTTTTGGCTATATGCACACCAAACTCTTAAATTAAACAATACCAATACTTTTTTTCAATCCCACCCATATTAAACCTAAGTGCACACCCCGCTCCTATTTTCTCTCGAAAGCCGAAACTCTACCCTCGCCCCAACTTCAGCCTCGCTTCACATGACATACAAGTAGAGTTGGATGAGATACTCCAAAAATATAATACATTATTTGCTATTCAAAAAAATGAATTGAAAAGAAAATTACAAGAGCTATTGAATCCTACAACAAACCAAACTGTAGAACGTTTGGTTCCGGATCGCTTAAAAGGGTGACCAAAAGGCAGCTCAAACAAGAAAAATGACTGTGCAGGTATTAATATTCAATTTTAAGTAACTTGCAAATATTTTATTTATTTAAGACAACTAATATTCATATCTTTATGTTCGTACATGTCTACAAGAGCTTAAAATGGTCTGTGCAAATTATTAGTTATATCGGTGAAAATGATTTGAGATTTTTGTTTTTTATTTTTTTATTGGTTTGAAATGTAAAAGGGAAGAAATCTTTTGAATTTGAAGTAAAAAAAAACTCAAATTATTTTGATGTTTATTTAACAATTTGGCATGCAAATAAAATTATTTGACATTTTGGCATGCAAATAGAATTTATGATGTGAACATAGCCAAAAGTGATGTGCATGTAACAACGCCCTAAATTAATTGGCATCATTCTATGTGCAACAGGAATAGCACCAATTGCATAGAAGATGCGAGAAGCTCGTCTAAAATGGTTTGGACACGTACAAAGGAGACCATTAGAGGCACTTGTTAGGTGTTGTGAGAGTCTAGTCACTATGCATGTTAAAAGAGAGAGGGGTAGACCAATAAAGACTTGAAATGAAACTGTAAGGAAAGACATGATGTACTTAGGCATTAGTGAGATTATGACACAAGATGGGGCACAATGGCAACAAGAGATCCATATAACCACTAAAGTTAAAATGTCTAAAGAAAACCACTAAAGCCATGTATAATACCCATCAGTCCAAGTGTTTCTATATGCCCCTAAATCATGCATATCCCCCTAAATCATGTATAATACCCACCAGTCCTTAGCCATCTGTCTGTGTAAGCCTAATTAATTAATCTCCTTTTCTGGGGTAAACACAATTTTAATGATGTTCAAAATTGTTGGTATGACAATGCTAACAGTGAAAGTGCATCTATGTGGTCCATAAATCATGTATATACATTGAATGGGGAATGAAAACAGAGTAATCATGCACTGAAGTTGATTTCAAATGAGGTAATTGATTTTTCTCCAAATCTTCTTCACTTGATTCGTGCAATTCATCATCCTTAACAAAAACGAATAGATTCGTATAGAAAGTGATCGTCATTGCAGATCACCGAAGCTTCAGATTAGGAAAATTTACTCTAAACATGGCAGCAAGCCAGCAATCTATCAAATCAGAATACAAAATCATCTCAAAAGAAAATAGCGTTATCTCCTCCCGTTGGGATAAAATTTGTGCGGGTGAACTCAGATCACTAAGGAAAACAAACTATAATCCGATGGTTTATAAAAGGTAACATTTGATGTGGAAAGCTCATACAAGATACCTTCACTTGTGGGTGAAGGCACTCTACCAGCGCCTCAACATTTTTTTTGGCATTCCATGAATCAAAAAAACAGGTCAATGACAAGTTTAGCCTGCGATTCTGAAGGCCATCGAGGCGCGCATCCCGGTCGAAACAAGGTTGGGGCACGAACATAAAACTGTGATCAAGAATGTTCAAAGGTGAGGCCCAATCGGTAATCACGCCACCTAGCCGGACCGCAATCCAAACATCCCAACCAAATCACCCCCGGGCTAACCCTCATCGGGACTCTGACCGCGACTTTGACCGCTGTTGAAAGGGTCAAATCCGGAACCTCCTATATCAAAGCTTCGAGAGAGCTCCTAATACCCAATTGAGATGCATCTTTTGTTGAAAGGTGGAGACCAACAGGTAATCACGCCACCTAACCGGACTGCAATCCAAACATCCAAACCAAATCACCCCTGGGCTAACAGCCGTCGGGACTTTGACCGTTGTTGCAAGGAGTAGGTTGTTTGAGGTCGGGGATCGAACCCGGAACCTCCTTTTATCAAGGCCTTGAGTGAGCTCCTGATATCCTATTGAGCTCTCTCAAGGCATCAACAACATACCCCTTTCAACAACGGTCAAAGTCCCGACGAGGGTTATCCCGGGAGCGATTTGGTTGGGATGCTTGAACTGCAACCCGGCTAGGTTACGTGATTACCTATTGAGCCCCATCTTTCAATAAAGAGTTTGCGTGATATAAGGATCACAGAAGAGCCGGTAAACTTGGTTATCAAACCATGAGCAGAGAAGAAAGAATCAAAGTTTAATAATGAAGCCCGTGATATCATAATGAATTAGGCATAGGGATCAGACTGACGTGCAAATTATCGATTTTGCTCATCAAAGCCCCCCAAAAAGAAAAGCGTACGCTACATTTATCGAAGCTCAGCATCTCCCAAAGCCCCCCATTAACATCAAAAATCACTAAATAAAAGAAAAAAATAAAATAAAAGTGAAATGGTTTGCAGGTTAGGTTAAACTACATTGATCTTCAAATCGTCAATATCAAAGGCATGGACCAAAAACATGGTATGAATTTCAGACAATGAAAAGGGAAAAAAATATATTACAACATAGTAGTTTTTTTTTCAACAATGGACTTCACAACTTACATAGTTGTATACCAACTTTCATAAATGATTGCTTGAGGCAAGAAAATATTAATTTTAACCCCAAATATATAAAAAAATATTAAAAACAAACGTGATACCACTTTAGGTAAAACTATCAAGAAGACTTCAAGTCTTTCATGGCATCAAAAAAAATGGTAATTTTATCCCTATTTGGGCGAGTAATTATTGCGTCCAGAGCCCGTTCCGAAATTTCTGTCAGGGAGCCATAGTTTTTTGTCGGGTGGAAGAGATTCGGTACTGTCGGAAAGAGGAAACCCGGAGTACGGTTCCGGACGGAATAATTTTTTCATTTGGGCAGGCACCAAGATATTTTGAACCCACAAAACTAAACATAATAAAAAGAAAAAATTATGCTTGGCAACAACCAATTTGAAGTCAATGCGATACCTGTAGAGCCAGAAAATGTGGGCATACACTTCACGACGAATATGCCTTTGTAAGAATGCTTTCCAGGGCGTATATACCCTGATTGTTCCTGCGCCAAAGCCCATACTATCTGAAAACAAATATATTTGACATACTGCTGTCATCAAGTACCAAAACAATTAAATACAAAATGAAACTAAAAGTATAATAGCAATGATTATAGCAACTCTCATTACACAAGTAAAGAATCCTTACTACTCCTACAGTAACATCATTAACTACTAAAAATTCAATTACCTTAGAAATTGAGGGTATAAAAGGGTAGCCAAGCTCTACCAGTGGAGAATGTGAGGGTATAAAAGGAAGTCCTGCTCAATCGTAACCTTAGAAATTGAGGGGAACAAGAACTAGATAGAGGAGAACTTGAATAATTTCGTTCATGATGATTCATGGGCCCCTAAGGAGTCGTGCCCTTCAAATCGAGCTCCTCAAGCTCAAACGAGGCTCAAATAATTTGAATGTCTAGTTCCTTAATTTTGAGCTAGAATAGCTCTTGAAGCGTGTTGTTGTTGCGGCAGCCACATCGAGTGGTGGGTCATCATCGTGCAAACAGGTGTCACGACATATTGCAAGAATCCGGCATGGTGGGAGCGCTTGCGGCAAGAAGACAATCAGACCGAATCTCCGGAGTTGGGGTGAGTGTGCCCCCGACATTTATCCTTCTTTCCGCTCCGGTCCCTGACCTGGACCTTTCTCGCCTGGGCAACCAGAAGTCGTTCTCGCTTCCCCTTGGCATGCCCTTTCAAGGGCAGTCGAGCACTCGCTACTCTTGGCCCTGCCAGGGTGCAGATATTCGAGGGAGACGGAGGACTGAGCTAAATGTGAGCCACGGTGATGAGAGGCAGTAATAATAGTATGAAATTCTTGGAATATGAACTACTTAGATTAAAAACCCATTAGTCGAAGAAATTCACCTTTAGTAGACTTGATCCAAGGGGAATAAACTACTAGGCTATAGACATGATACATGGGCCTTAGGACGTGTTCCATGACAAAGCATGGAGATCTCATGGCAAAAGCATGAGATTGACCTAAAATTTTACGGCAGAAGCGTAAAAGGCTACATGCATTAGGTGGAGTTGCCCAAGTATCCATGGCAAAAACATGGATATTGTATGGCAGAAGCATGGCACGCCCCAAGTTACTCTGTGGCAGAAGCACGAATTTAGTGAATGTGTGAGGTGAATTTAGCTGACTAATGAACCACATAAAGATTAACAGGATGTATGAGTAAAAATGGAAATTAAGAAAGAATTGTGAATCAAAGAAGAAATATATGGACAATTTAAGGCTTAGTTATCTGAAAGTATACACAATTTAGTTGTTTAAATTTCTTGTTTACTTTCTATCCACTCTACTAACTAGTTATTGATTTTCTCTTTTGTTTACAAATATTGACATTTACTATAGTACAACTCATTGTCTGATTATATATGCTTTTTTGTGAACATTATTTATATTCAAATCATATGGCTTATTCGTGGGTCAGTGGATTCACCACCTGCGTGTTTTCATTTTAGGTACACTGGAAGAACACTCGGGAAAGGGTGTGATAGTGAGGTTCAACCAGATGACTTTGGGATGTCATTTCACCATTAGACAAAGGAAAAAAAAATGTGTATTTTATTTATCATTTGAATTAAGACTTTATGGAGTTGTTATAGTTATTAAAATAGTAAATATTGTGGTATTCTAAACAAAAATCTTGATAAGGAAAAGATCCTAACATCACATCCTTCATTCCCGACTCCTTAATTCGAGCTAATCGGGCCAGAGGTGTGACAAAGTGGTATCCAACACTTCGGTGCAGTGAGCATGGACTGTAGCCGGAGGAAGAAATTCTCGTAGAAAGATGGCACGGTTCAAGTTAGTGAGCAGGAGATCGATGCTAGTAATCCGCAAGGTTAAGGCAAGTTCGTGACAAGGGTAGATTTCAAAAACTTCAGTTGAATGATGGAAGGGGCGTAGTGAGCTCCGAGTAGCTATAATGCGATTTTCAGAAGGTCTCTGATCATTGCTTTCCAATCAGTACCTTCTATCGCCAGTGTTTGAAGTACAATCAGGGAGGAGTGCAGATCGAGATTAGGAGTGATCTTAAAGTGGCTCGGGAATGCTACTTGAATGTCGTCAATGCCATCAACTAGGTTGAAGAGGTCGAAGAAATGGACAAGACGCTAGAAGGAATAGCGCGCTTGGAGGTAGCAGAAGAAGTGGAAGAGGTGGTGGTGAGGGCAGGATGCCCAGTAGTCTGAAGATCAGCGGGGAGCTGAAGTTGGAAGACAAGATGAAGGTTGGAGCATGTCGTCAGGAGAATGTCAACGTTTTTGCTAGGAGTGTCGAGGATTTGCTTAGGTGTTGACTTGAAGTGGCTTGCCACCAACTCAACCTTGATCTCGGGGTTTGGCCCATCTGGCAAAATAAGAGGGATAGAGTTAATGCTCTGGAGGAGACCATCAGAGGAGAAGTTTAGCTTAAGGCTGGGTTTATGTCAAAGATTTAGTATCCAAAATTTCAGACTGAGTCTCTAATAATTGTAATGATGAAAAAGGCTGAAGGGAAGTGGAGGATATGTATTGACTTTTCACTACTAAATAATGTTTGTCCGAAAGATTGTTATCTCTTGTCTCAAATCGACACGCAGGTTGATTCTGACGTCTGTTTTCTTGTTATGAATTTTCTTGACGTCTTTTTAGAGTACCACCGAATCAGGATGCACCCCCACGATTGACGTGACATTTCCTTTATCACAAAGGATGGGTGATATAGGTACAAGATGATGCCTTTCAAACTCAAAAACGCGGGAGCTAAATATTAGGGAATGATGGATCACGTCTTAAAGGAGAAAAAGAGGTAGAACCTAAAGGTATATGTGGATGATCTCACATGGAAGGGTAACAACATTCTGGATGGATCGTCGTGTCATCAAGGGGCAGAAGGGGCGGATCCTGGAGGTATATGTGGATGATATCCCGGTGAAGAGTGAGGGCTTCCAAGAGCACATAGAAAATTAGGTGGAGACCTTTGCAACGCTTCAAAGGTTCAAGATGATGCTCAACCCTGCAAAATGTGTTTTTGGCACAGGAAAGGGGAAGTTCTTAGGACATCTTCTCACTCAAGCGGGAGTGGAACTGAACACTGACAAGGTCAAAGCAATCATGGAGATGGCGCCGCCAAAAAGTACCAAAGAAGTACAACGTTTAACCAAAAGGTTGGCTGGGATGAGCAGTTTCTTGTCCAAGATAGGAGAGAAGTGTTCCTTGTTTTTCAAAACTCTTCGAAGTTATCAAAAGTACGAATGGCCGGTGGAGTCCGAGGAGACATTAGAGAACTTGAAGCGTCAATTGACCCAAGCGTCGTTGCTGCTAGGCCTGCAAACGAGCCGAGCCCATCAAAAACAGCCAGCTCGAGCTCAAGCTGATTTTTTTGACCTCGAGCTCAACGAGCTCGTATGAATTGGCTCGAGCTCGGTGCAAGCTCGTCGAGCTCAATTGAGATCGTGAACTTAGCTCAATCTCGACGAGCTTGCACCGAGCTCGGCTCGAGCTCGAGAATTTGGAAGTCCATTAGGGTCCGTTCGGCGCACGGGTATTAGCTTTATGGAATTGGTTTTGGGTTCCAGAAAGCCAATTCCGTTGTTCGATGCACGAATGTTAGAACGGTATTGGCTTTCAAAATCAAAATCGGCGATATTCCCTTATAACTAAAAACCCGCTACCCGAAAACTTACCCATGCGCTTCGTTTTTCGTTGGTTTTCATCTAACCTAACTCTCTCGTACCCCGACTGCGCCGCTCCCCCTTCCGTGCCCCGACCCCGCTCCCGCTTCCGTGCCCTAACCTCGCTCCCGCTCTCGTACCTGATCACAATTTGCCGCCGATAACTCCCCTCCTCCATCCTTATCTTCCCTTCTTCACCGCGATTTCAAGCTTCGATTTCATTAGCAACCGCCCTTCGTAGACTGCACCAAATCCTCCTCCCAATCTTCCACCACCCAGTTTCCCAATCAAGGATATAATGAGATCCAGCGACTGTGCCGGTGGAGGAGGCAAATCCGACATACATGGTCGTCGTTGGAATGTTCAAAAGCAGCATTTCGTTGCAATCCATTCTTGTTTTTTTCCATATTTCATCCACAAATGTAATGAGATTTGCTGCATCATTTGCTTCTATTGATCTGTTGTTTTTTGTTGTAATGAGAAATTATTGTTCAATAGCCTAGCACAAGAATTTCCTTTTTGAAACAAATTCTTTTGCGCAGCCGAACAACATTTAGGTATCAATTTCAATTATGTTCACTGAATATCATCCTGTGGCTGAACAACAGAATTGGTTTTTTGCACAAAACTCATTCCTACAGATGTTGATTTTCTGACCAAAGTCAATTTCTGCAGATATTGGTTTTCTGACCAAAGCCAATTCCAGAAAATAAATACCTATGCGCCGAATGGAACCTTAATGTTTTTCCTACTTTAATTTAGGAAAATTTATCTCACATTAGCATCATTCCCCTCCATCTAAGGTAACTTACTAAGGGCTTCCCATTAAATCTAGATATATCTTCCAAAAGACATCTTTCTTTTTTAAGAAAAATATTATACTTTTATGAGATATTTAAATATTATTCTCGGAACTTCCAACATATTTTTTTCAAGCAACCAGCCCCAGCATAACTTTTATAATTATCATCATCATGACCTTTATTCAAACAATTGACATCAGATTATGAAAAACCAAAAACATTTCTAGTTCAAAATGAGGAGAAACTTAGATCTTTTAAAATTTCCTGAATGCTAAACTATTTACAGAAAATAATGTTCAGTATTTAAAGTATAGCCACAAACAAATGGATACTTACAGGAATTTACAAAGAGTCAAAAATGCTCAATAAAATACTGAAGTAGTGCCTTCAAATCAGAAATAATACCAAAGTTAGCAATAATGCATCACACAACGTCATAGACAGCATTCAGATCAATCAAACCCACATAATATTCAGATTCTCAAGAGCAGCATTTTTTTTATGCCTCAGAATGCACAGAATGCACTATATACTTACAAGAAGAGACTATGATTTCTATCATTTTGTACACATGGAGCCAAAATAATATGATCTTAGATATCGATGCAAAAGCTCACAATTTGTAAAACAATAGTAACTAAGTTGCTGAAGCCACACCATTTCACGTTAGCCATGAAATAAATAACTAAAGCAGTGCATTGATCAAAAAACACAGTCTAAAAAAATTAATTTGCAGTTACAAAACGGTCTAAAATATGATCTCAAGTCACAACATGGTAAATATGAATGGTAGGATCGTTCGTAGAATCATAGGTATAGTCATCCTTTCAATGCTTCATCATCAACAAGAAGTACTTGCACTGCTTTTTTCTCGTTCTGCAATTAAAGACAACTTTTAAGAATATCAAGTAGAGATAAGTATTTTTTTTCAAAAATAATATCATAGTTAATTAATTTACCTTTGTCTTCTTTTTAACCCCAAATCTTTTTCGCAACCAATCCCCTCCACACATAAGAACATGAATTGTATCTATCTTTAACGAAGCAAGCACGATATTTATCAATAACTCTACTACCAGCACTAAAAGTGGGTTCCGAAGCAACTGACGTAATCGGAATTGCTAAAATATCTTTTGCCAACATTGACAAGATCTTGTACTTTAGACATGAACTCTCCACCATTCCAAAACATCAAATTTTCTTTCACCTCAAATTTGATCTTGCTCGATCATATAGCAATTTTCTGCTAGATATATGCCAAGTTTTGATTTTTGAAGTTGAAAGGACTTCACAAAATTGACATAGTCAAAATACTCAGATTGAGTTTGAACATGTCTATTAGATTGACTTGAAAGACTACTTCCTTCAATTTCCCCAATCAACTCACCTTCAATCATGTGGTTTTTCACATACTCCGCATAAAGTTTGCGCAAGGTCTCCTTAACAAAGTTAATTTCAAGCTCGGCTCTTTGTCTGAATATAATTTGGGGAAAAAAACCCAAGAGCTAGCATTTTACAACTTGCATCAAAAACTGCTGCAACGGACATTGGCAAATTCGAATTCCCCCAATATTTATCAAACTTCATCTTCATCTTTCCAACCATGTCATGAATAAAGTGATCATTGTCCAATAATTTCTTATCCAACACAACCTTCACTCTATTGATCTCATTAAGAAAAAATTTTGATGTCGGATATTCGCTTCCAGAGATAATGTGTGGCTGTCCAAAAAATCTCCAACAATGAACATATTTTCTCAATTTTTACCCAATCTTCCTCAGTTCGACAACTCTCATAATACAGATCACGTTCTGCATACCTTGGAAATACATCTTTGAATTTGCTTGCAGATGTCAACATCTCGTATGTAGAGTTCTACCTAATCCGGCAATCATCAATTAATTTTATTTCCGGCAGATTTAGTTGCTTAACAATCTCAAAAAATATTTGAAGGCATGCATCCGATCATCAAATATATTCCACACTATCAAGTATAACAACAACAATGTCTTTAATTTCAGATATATCATCTTGGGCTATGAGATTGAGAATATGGGCACAACATCTGACATGAAATGGGCGCAACATCTAAAATGAAATAATCTACTATCACAAATTAGTTTTTGGTGCTTCTTATGTAAATTTTCATATTCTCTATAACAGCGTCATTATAAGATGCATTATCAATATATATTGTCTGAATCTATTCGTTATGCCCCAATCTTTCAAACAATGTCATATAACATCCGCAATCTCAAGACGCGGGAGGTGGAATGTGAACATAGTTGAGAAAACGTTTTTGTAGCTGCCAATTTTGATCAATCCAATGTCCAGTGATTACCATATATTCGATCATTTGATTTTTAGATTTCCAACAATCCGTAGTGAGGCTGATTTTAGTCACGCTTTTCAATAAATTTTTCAACTTCTTTTTATCCATTTCATACACATTTACAAAATAATTTGTTGTTGTTGTCCTTGAAATGTTTTTTCACTCTGGTATTCCCCGTCTTTGCAACAAATTGAATCTCTCTTCCTCAACAATAGAGAATGGGTGTTCATGCATCATTATCCAGTTTGCTATCAACTCTTTCAAGATTTCCATGTCAACTTTCACAACATGTAGCGCAGGGTAAGAAGATGGATCTACATTAGATGACGCACAACCTAGTTGTGTTTAAGTTTGTGTATATCTCTCCTTCTCAACCTTTGCTCTACGATGTGCAACACAATTTTGAAGATGCCTATGAAATTGAGTTGTTGGAGGGGTTTTTTATTTGGAAAAACTCTTTTTGCAGTGATTGCAGGATATCCTTACTAAGCTTTGTTTTCAACTTCATTCACAACTGAATCCATATCACGAGTTACTCTTTCAATTATTTCCTCGTGACTCTGCATAATCGGACTAGTAGAATCTCCTATAGAGTCCATATCTGAAAAAAAAAACTAATAATGTCTAAATTTATTAGGAAAAAGCTAATAACAATTGTTGACAATTAAAAAACTATAACATTATAAATTAAGAAACAATAATTGTTTCAACAAGATGTAAGAAAACAAAACCATTTTTTGCATACAAAAAAAGATGTTCAAGATAAATCATATGCAAGTACAGCTACACCTAATGAACAATAAATTACATCTCATTACACATTCAAATATCTGCTATTAAGAAAGAAAGATCAGTTTTTATCTTTTTTGACAGATTCATCATTGCAGAAGTTAAGGAGGAAACGGTGAAGAGGACTTGCATTCCAACGCTAGATTAAAGAAGAAAATAACATTTTAACAGCTGACCACCACTAGAATAGAAAACACTTACAGTCGAGGAGAGCTAAGTTTGATTCCTTCAAAAATCGCATAGAACCGGCGTTGCAACACTCACTCAATGCAGGAATTAGGGCATTGGAGCTAAACTCGAACATCTTAAGTAAAAATCTGATGTAAAAAACCAAAAATTGATGTAAAACCATAGGGAAATACCTGAGCAAAAATCAGCTGTACAAATTGATGTAAAAATTGCTGTGAAACTGCAAAAAACTCGCCACAGAGAACATAAACTTCCAAAACTGGAAAAAATTGGTGGAAAATGAAGATCTAGTTGACAGAGGTAAGACCGTAAAATTGATGAGGAGAAACTAGAAAGAACGCCAAAGGAGGCAGCGCTAACCTTCGGTGACTTCGGTCTGTCAATCGTCGGCTTGCCACTCGTCGCTCACGAGAGAGATGCCTCAGCAAAGTCCGTCAAGTCGCTGGATCGCCGCTCGCGAGAGAGATGCCTCACTCTGTAGTCGCACAGCCCGCAGTCGCAACTCGCAAGAAAGCCAGAAAGTAAAACCCTAAAATGGTGATGCTTATTGACTGACAAGAAAGTTAAATGATGGCATGAAGTAAACCGTGAAAACTCAAATATCTTATAAATCAATATGTTATATGATAGTTAAATAATTAATATACTAAAAAATCTATTTATTTTATTTTTTTTAAAAGCTCGTGAGCCCATGAACAGAGAGTACTAAGCTCGAGCTCGGTTCGAAAGAAAGCTCGAGTCGAGTTTTTTTCGAGCCGGCTCATCGAGCTCTCGAGCTAGCTCGACTCAACTTGCAGCCCTAGTTGCTGCAAAAGCTGAGATGAGGATTTTTTTCCTTTATCTAGGAGAGGGAGCAGAAACGATAAGTTTGGAAGAAAAAAGGTAGCTTCCAATCTACTACGAAAGCAGGGTAATACAAAAGACAGAGATGTGAATACTCGATCATCGAGAAGTTGACCTTCGCTCTAGTTATCTCAGCTTGGAAGCTTGAACCGTATTTTGAAGCATATTTCACTTCACTGGCCAACATCAGTCTACGAGGGAAGACGCGAGTTGAGGCGTACTTCATGCCTCTCCTTATTCCAGTAGATTAAGGGGCTACTGGAGATATC
This sequence comes from Platanthera zijinensis, assembly GCA_039513925.1. Classification (NCBI taxonomy): domain Eukaryota; kingdom Viridiplantae; phylum Streptophyta; class Magnoliopsida; order Asparagales; family Orchidaceae; genus Platanthera; species Platanthera zijinensis. The sequence continues at coordinate 154,799,385 of CM077096.1, forward strand.
GATACTCCCCGTGCCATGCCCTGAGTTAGCATAAGTGCAAGGAAACACAGTAGAGTCCTCCGCACTACTTGCGTCGCCTCTTGCGAGAGACACCTTCTTGAGTTTTTTGCTTGAGGGCTCCACCTCAAGCTGCTGAGGCGGGCCTCTTGTGAGAGATCACCTTCTTGAGTTTTTTGCTTGAGGGATCCACCTCCGACTGATGAGGCGCCTCCTAAAGTAGCTCGGCAGGGATGCTAAGAGCAGCGATCTCATTACCTCGATCAAAAGACTCCTCGCAAGTATGGTTGGAAGAGCCTTCGTCGCCATGTTGAGAAAGGGCCTCAATAGAAGTTGTAGAGATCACCTCGCTGACAAGAGGTACGATTGTCGCCGGAACAAAGCTGATTCCTACAAAAAGCGACAAATTTTAAAAAAAATAAAACAATATTAATAGTGAGGCGAGAGAATTATTAATTCGCAAAAGGAGGATCTTGCCAAAAGCAACTCCGCTCTTGATTACCTTCCCCGGGTTTAATGTTGGTGAGTTGATCGACCCACCGACAAACATATAAACCTATTGCTTCAAAACACAAGTATAGCTCGCTTGAAAAAATAATAATAATACTCACATGTGAACCACCAAAAATAGAAAACATGAGCGACAAATATATACAATTCAACTCGCTGACATAAGACTCGCATTATTTATTGTAGTTTGCAAAAAATTAAAAATTCTTTATGGAGAAGATATTACACACAGCACAAACATACAAATATCTAAATCAATAAACGTTTGAAAGTGTGGGATGGTTGCCGCAATGTTGTGAGGTCTGAATGTGGCGACCTTGCCATCCCAGCTCGCGCACTATCCTGATCTCCTAGTTCGCCCTAGTCACATGCTCCTCGCTTCGACGAATATGTTCCTCCATCCGCAAGAGAGTAATGATTGCTCCCACGCCCGCGTGAGGCCCGCGGATGTCGTCTTGCATGTACTCTAGGTCGGAAGCACGCCTCTCCAGCTCTTTAATATCATAATATTTTGACTTGGAATCCTCGAGTCGCCGTTCAAACTCCTCCATTCTGGTCATTCGACATTCTAGAGAAGCGAGACAATGGTTCGGTTCGCACGCTATTAGGCGATCCAACATGGTCTTGAGAGCGATATAAGCCGAGGCTAGGCAAGTCTGGATGTCATTCAACAGAGTTTTGATCGAGTCAATGAATGTGGCATCTGGAGAAATAGCTCGACCTGAAAAATTTTGTGTTATTGTGGAAACCTTCAGCAAAAAGTGAAAGTTTTTTGAAGAAAAATACATGGGCGAGAAGTAGTTGACCTCGCCTTGCGGTGAGGCGAATCTTGGGAAAAAAAGTCTAGGCAAGTCGAGCCTCGAAGATTCCTCGGTTGGTCGAAATAGTGACTCCGGCCCCGAGGCGGTGACTGCCTCATAACCGAAAGGTGTTGCGGTTATTTATTGGGGGTGATGGGAAACACGTCAAATGCTTAGATGTATTGGGCTACTTGCAGGGGCAGATATGCTCGGCCCCTCAAGAATTTTGCATAATGATTAGTGAATTTAGGTTCCTCTCGTCAAGGTAATGAATTTTAACTATTCATACGTCAAAAAGGTTATCCAATTTTTCACAAAAAAATAGAGCAAAAGCAAAGATAATAGGCTGCTATAGCATTAAATATATATGTTTAACTAAACAAATTTAAAGAGCAATTTAAATATTCCCAATTTAATCATATCTTCACTTGTAATATCTAATTAATCTATTATCGAGTTAACAAGAAATTGGTGACCAATTTATTTGATATTTTTCGCGCTCAACAGGTTCCATATTTGAAGATGCAAAATATTAGATTAATTAGATTTCAGGGGAGTATAGCTCAAGAGAGCCCTTCACTATTGGAGTGGAGAAATTGAGGTAATATGATTTCTAAGCAAACAAAGCTATTTAGAGATGAAAAAAAAACCACAAACAAGTTATGTATGCCCAAATTCACCATTGGAGTGGAGGGGGTGCTACCACACATGTATTAATAAACAAGGTTGTCAGGATTGAGATCCTAGATGTGATCTTTTCGAGGTTGGATCGGATCAGATAGTAGGAATTGATCGAGGATCACTTTACAAAATCTGGATCAATTTACAAAATTTGGATCGTAGGATCGTAAGATCCTATGATCCGGATCGCAATCCGGACAACCTTGCTAATAAACTTCGGAATCCTATTCTAAACACAAGTTTTTGATACATGGAAGATGAGATAATTATATATTTAAATGGCAAAGGGAACCTATATATTCTCCATTGAAGAAAAGAGAAAAAAAGTATTTTTATGTAAAATTATGAAGGAAATGATGCACAACTAAATAGAAAAAACTAGCACAGCCAAGAAAATGGTAGAAATTCCACTATATCTAATTCAAAATAATTGCACCGTCCATTTACACTGTATTTTACATCACTAAGGAAAACAAACTAAAATCCAATGGTTTATAACAGTTAACATTTGATGTGTGAAAAGCTCCTACAAGATACCTTAACTTGTGGGTGAAGAAGGCACTCTACCAGCTAAGCCTCAACATTTTATTTTGGCATTCCATGAATCAAACAAACACATCGATGACAAGTTTTGCCTGGGATTCTGAAGGCCATCGAGGCGCACATCCACGCCCAAACAAGGATGGGGCACGAACATAGAACTGTGCTCCAGAGTTTGCATGATCAAAGGATCACAGAAGAACTGGCAAACTTGTTTTTAAATTGTGAGCAGAGAAGAAGAATCAAAGTTTAATAATGAAGCCCGCAATATCGTAATGAATTAGGCATAGGGATCAGACTGACGTGCAAATTATCGATTTTGCTCATCAAAGCCCCCCGAAAAGAGAAGCGTATGATACATTTATCGAAGCTCATCATTTCCCAAAGCCCCCATTCACATCAAAAATCACTAAATAAAAGAAAAAATAAAATAAAAGAGAAATGAAATGCGCACGGCCGAGATTCAGAAAACAAATTATAAAGGGATAGGTTAAACTACACTGATCTTCAAATTGTCAATATCGATGGCAGGGACCAAAAACATAGTATCAATTTTGGACAACGAAAAGAAGGAAAAGGAAAAAATGGCATTTCATCTGTGCCAATAGTTTAAGGATTGTTATGTAAACATAGTGTCTTTCCTTGAAGAAAATAGATTGACCTAATTGATATTAAAATAGATTGGTATTGGATATTAAAGTATTAAATATCTCTAATTGATTTGCTAATGATAAATAAACCTCGATGCCAGTTGGTCTACTAGAACTCGCCAAGGATCCTTTTGAAGCTCCTACAAAACAAAAATATTCAATAGAAGATGAAGATGGATACCAAGAACTCGCTAACCTCTTTCCATAGAGACTTCTCCTAAAACAGTAAATACGTGCTAATGATAGATAAACCTCTTTCCATAGAACTTTCTACTTCTTTTATAATTTGAATCACAGTTAGTTATTGCATTTTAATCATTAGTGATTTTATTTTCCTTGGATTTGGAAGGTTATTATTGTGTTTTTTCAATTTAGTTCATTTAAAGTGTTCCATAATGTGGGTGGGGGGGGTGGGGGGGGTTAGGATGCAAGCACAGCTTGCTTGCATGGGGTGGAGTCCGCTGGAGAACATCAAAGAAGCTGTTAATACTTTGTTTGGATGTGGGCGGAGTCAAAATATTAATTGCCAGTAATCTGTTACATTTCTTATATTTTATGTTCAAAGTTTTTTGTATATTAGCCTATTAGGCTCTGTTTGGCTCCACGATTTGAGAGTGGAGGACAACTGTTTTCTTTGCAGCCCAGTCAAACAGTAAAAATAGGAAAGCATTGGCAATATGGAGGGAATAAAGATTTGGCAAAAAACAGTTGTACACTGCCATTTTTCCGCCGTGCAAAGAGGAGCACGATCTCATTAGAGATTTTTGAATAGTAGCAGTTACTTTTATTAATATATTAAATTATTAATAATAATATTTAATTAATGCATTATTTAAATGTTTAGCTTATATTATAGTTTTTTTATTTACTTAACACATTATTAAAAAAAATTGAAACAAATTAATAACGATGTAAATATTATCAATAACTAAAATGTTAATAATAATTAGTTGATAATTAATCAGTAATAAAATATTTAGCTTACAGAATGATATTAATTATAAAATAAAAAAAATTTACTGAAATTTATTATTAATTAATAACATTTATAAATAAATCTTAATTACTGTAATCAATACTCAATATAATTTAAATAATTAATAATCATTACTATTAATAATGATTAATAAAATTAAAATTTTATGTTTAAAGATTATTACACCACTCTTTTTTCCAAATAGTTGAAACTAAGAAATTTGTTCTTCCAAACAGTTTAGTGATTTTCCCACCATTCTGAAGAAAAATAGATTTTCTCACCACTATTTCTCTCATAGATACAGCCGAGCCAAACAGAGCCTATTGCCAGTAATTTGAGAAGAAAAGTTGAGTTGTTGATTAGAAATAGTGTGCATTTCATCTATGCTAATAGCTTAAGGATTGTTATGTAACGGCCTGGAGACCACCACAGTATATCAGTATTGATTTAAAAGAAATGTTTTTAAACTTGATCTTTTGGCGTAGTACAATAACACATCACATTGAGTACCAAATATGTACCTCCTCACATAACTTGTATTTGCATTAAAAGTAATGCATGTCTAAATTCCACTCTTAATTAAAATAGACATACCTAATTAAAATGTGTTGCCAAGCTTCAAAATTCCCTACTTGTTGATCATTCTTTTTCTAAAAAAATAAACTAAAGGATTAGTCTTTAATAAAGACTAAGTGAAAATTTAACTTTTTAATCGATTGTACATGCACACAAAGAGAATCAATAACAATATACACACATTTCCTTATTCTAGTTAGATTCCTATGTGATAGTAAATTTCATATTCGTATAGGTTATCATATTCATTTTTTGTTTTCATTTGTATACTAAAACACTTGTGGTTGATTTCATTACATCTGTAGTAAGCAATATTCTTCTTTTTTTTGTCAGAAAGCAATGCATCGTAATAAACAATAAACAGTTTACTTGCACAGGGCATAATGAGACATTTCAAGTTGTATTTATATAAACAATAAGACAATAATCGTAAGAGAGTGTAACTTGGAGTGATGTCCATTCTCTATAATTCAATAGTTTAAGGATTGTTGATTGTTATGTAACGGCCGGCCGGGAGACGGCCACAGTATATCAGTATTGATTTAAAAGAAATGTTTTTAAACTTGATCTTTTGGCGTAGTACAATAACACATCACATTGAGTACCAAATATGTACCTCCTCACATAACTTGTATTTGCATTAAAAGTAATGCATGTCTAAATTCCACTCTTAATTAAAATAGACATACCTAATTAACATGTGTTGCCAAGCTTCAAAATTCCCTACTTGTTGATCATTCTTTTTCTAAAAAAATAAACTAAAGGATTAGTCTTTAATAAAGACTAAGTGAAAATTTAACTTTTTAATCGATTGTACATGCACACAAAGAGAATCAATAACAATATACACACATTTCCTTATTCTAGTTAGATTCCTATGTGATAGTAAATTTCATATTCGTATAGGTTATCATATTCATTTTCTGTTTTCATTTGTATACTAAAACACTTGTGGTTGATTTCATTACATCTGTAGTAAGCAATATTCTTCTTCTTTTTTGTCAGAAAGCAATGCATCGTAATAAACAATAAACAGTTTACTTGCACAGGGCATAATGAGACATTTCAAGTTGTATTTATATAAACAATAAGACAATAATCGTAAGAGAGTGTAACTTGGAGTGATGTCCATTCTCTATAATTCATGCTTTCCTATTTCATTTCATTATATTCATATTCTTTTTTTTTTTTTTTGTACTCGTTTTTAATATGTTTTCATTTCATTACGTTAAGGGTCACTGCATTTATATCATTCTTCAATTTTGGGTCCACTCCACTTGAGTCGAACTCAGTGCGTAAAACTTGCTTAAGACCTATTAAAGCCCAACTGAGTTGACCCAGGAGTTTGATCTAGTGCGTACAACTCGCTTAAGACTATTAAGGTCCAATTGGTTTTAAATCAGCCCACAAATAACCTTAACGTATGCATCGATGCAACTCATATTTCTTTCATTTGTGTTGTTATATTCTTATATATCTATACTATAAAAAGAAATACTTTTGGTACCATCATGGTCCTCAAGACCATGAAATGCATCACAGCCACCGGATCAAGGACATGGTGGACTGCAATTAGCATTTTTGAGAATTTCCTCCTCCCTCCCAAAATTCTCTCGATGGCACTGTTCTCCTCACGCATACTTCCCCCGTGCAGTGTCACTCGTGTATATATATATATGGGGGGGGGGGGTATCAGTTATCTATTCATCCCCTTCATTCAGTAGTGGCGATATTAGCTTACATAATTTCATAACTGTACAACCCTTTATTCGCCGAGGGTGGGCCCGTTCAGGCCACATCAACAGGAGTAAAATTCAACCAACAGAAGCAAACAACAGCCATCTAGCTGAATGGTCTTGCTAGTCTCCTATAGCGAGGTAGGTCCTCAAGCCGCGTAGCAAACAAGGTAGCTCCTCAAGTCGCCTAATAGGCGAGGTGGCTCTCTAAGTCGCCTGGTAGGTGAGGTAGCTCCTCAAGTCGCCTTGTAGGCGAGAGATTGCCCCTTAAGTCACCTTGGGGGCGAGGTGTCTCTACAAGTCGCACAACAAGTGTTTTGCAGGGGATGGCCATTCTCGCAAAAATGACCTCCCCCCCAGAATTTGTCTATAACGTCAGAGGTACCAAGAATGACACCTTGAAATCTTGACACACCCTCCCCTTAAGTCAACTACTCTCTAAGAGGTTCCTTCCTCGTACCTCGCTCAGTCTTCTTTGGGTTGTGGAGGGAAGGTTTTTCCTAACTTCCGGATACGTGGTGGGATCTCCTTGTTGTAACACCTGGGGTGTGTTTTATAGACAGTCCTTCCTTTTTTCGGGGGCTCGTGCCATCTTGCCCCATCGAGTCGAACCACACGACCAGTAACCTCAGGCTATCAGTTGGTCCGAACATTTGGAATCAATTTTTTTAGTTTCAACAATAACAATTCAGTTCACAAGTAGAAAATAAGCTCACTATGAAATTTAATAATAGTGTCTATAATGAAAATACTTGAAAATAAAGCATAAATTAAAAGGTTAATCCTCACAATAAGTGTTTCTTTTCTTGGCTTTCCACAAAGTATCACTGCATCTATCATGTGACGTTATCTCTCTTCGTATCTAAAAGTAAGTATTAATTGAAACATGGTTCATGTCTTTAAAGAGTTATGGTGTGGAGTTTAATGGTGATTAAGACAAAAAGGTTTTCTAGGATAAGGGAAAAGGGAACCTAAAATCATATTGTATCATCAAATAAAACCTATCATCTCCAATATAATTATCATAAATTGAATAGTTAATAACAGTGTCTTTAATGAAAATACTTGAAAATAAAGCATAAATAAAAAAGCAATCCTCATAGTGAGCGTCTCTTTTCTTTTGTCTTTTGTCAGGGCATCATAGCATCTATCACATGACACTATCTCTCTTCATATCTGAAAGCAAACATTAATTGCAACATGGTTCATGTCTTTAAATAGTTATGGTGTGGATTCTAAGGGCGATTAAGACAAAAAAAATCTAGGGTAAGGGAAAAGGACACCTAAAATCATATAGTATCCTCAAATAAAGTCAATTTCATCTCCAAAATAATTAAGCATTTCCAAAAATTTCTAACGTATCTGATTACTCCCGTAATTGTATGCTTATCCTTATCATTACTTTGCCCCATAAAGTGATTCTATTAAAAAATTCATAACATGACAGCTCAAAATTATCATATTAACAAATCATGCCTTCTTACAGTCGGATCCCTCATAAATTCCAATTAAGTATACATATAGCACATAATTTCAGTAAACCCTTAATCATTCAGTCATTATTAGGAAGTTAATCAACTCTAAAAATTAAAGAAATTCATAGATAATAATTTATAGAGGACATATCTAAAAAAAATCAATAATCCTATGTAAAAATAGCTCTCCCACGGGGAAAACAACAGTTCCATGAGCCCAAACTGAAGTTATAACAGCCCTCTACAAAGGATAGCAATTTTATGAGCATAAAACAACAATTTCATCAAAGTACAAGTTTCCAATAGTTTACTATGGTTTTCATGGCATAATCTCTACTAATAATAGCACTATACATGATTCCCTTAAACTCTAACAAGGTTGGAATCAAACCTCACTCAATTCCAATCAGTTTCTTTATGGAAATGCTTGATACGCTTACATGCAATCCAACCTAGGGCAACCATACATACATGTATCACAATTAATTATTAAAAACTCTAAAATAAGGATAAAAAATCCAAATCAACATTCAAATGAAATCATGTATATTTCAGGATATAAAACTCAAATTCCTTGCAATACCCAAAAAAAGAAATCATTTTTCATGCCGCTAAATTTTTCTACAGCAAAATCTAAAATTTCCCCTTTCATATTTCCATAAATCAAACTAATTTACTCAATAATTGCATAAAGAAAGAAGGGGGGATGAGAAAGGCTGACAGTGGGGAGGGAAGGGAGAGTTTAGGGACTGTTGCAGTAAAGCCCCAAAATTCTTCTCCAGATAATGTATTGGGCTCCAAAGTCGGCCCATCAGCAAGAAGAGGGGCCAACACCATGAGGGAGGGGGTCAATCTACCCTTATTTTGTCGAGAGATGGAGAAATCGGAGAAGGATCGAGGAGAAGTAGGGGTTTTCCATGAGCCCTAGGCGAGAGCGGCGAGAACTGGAAGGAATTGGCGTGCATGCGGGATTTAAGAGATAAAGAAAGAGAGGCTCGGTTTTTGTTATTATAACGTAGAATCGGTCCAAGGTGCACCACCTAAGGCTAAGCCTAATTAATTTAGGCCTTAATGAACCCCAATCATTTTATTACTTCGTATTCCACTTAACTCAGTTTTACTATTCGCACACCAAAATCATCTATTACAACATGAACATGCAATAATTTGGTTATTCGCACTTTAAAATTAATACATAACAATTTCAATTTAAAAATTGGCTAAAACATAATTTATAAATTAAAATTGTTACAGCAATATTTTGTCAATACCTTTCTTTTATTTTTCTCAAAAATAAATTTATTTAAAAGTTATTGGTTTTATGTATAGCCGACCTCACTATAGAGGGATAAAGATTTGAACGTTGCTTTTATTGGTTTTATGTAATTGCAGACCCCAACCATAAGACCCCAAACAATAAATAGAGGACCCATGCAATAAATATAGGACCCAGACCATAAATATATGACAAAAAAAAGACATTCCATATTACACATCATTAAAAATAATGGGGTGGGATTTTCGATTTGCGATGGGGGGTATTTGGGGAGGCAATTTGGGGCTGGGTTTGTTTGATTTTGCATTTTGGGTTGCGTTTTAGGAGGTTTTTACAATGTATTAATGAATTCCATTTTACTTAACTTCTATAGTTCTATAATCTATTTTTTCTTTTGTTTTTTTTATTAATACCGGGATTCATCTTTTGGTACAAATCTATATCTATGCCTTAACAAGTTATTAAGAAATATATTGAAATAGGAGATGCATGTATATACATTAAAAAGGTCAAACCTCAAATCATTAGGATAAAACATGCATGATGTTGATGTAGGAAATAAAGATGGCTATGATTGGTAATTGGTTCAACAGAAACTGGATCCTAAACCCAATAGTGGACCCTACTAGACCTACATTCGTGTTATAAATATAAATATATATATATAACTAGTTCTTGAGAAATATATTGAAATACATTTGAAATTGATGTTTGATTAATAGGAATCATGTAACAGTCTGGAAGATATCTATCAGCTTAACCAACCATTACAACCCACAAAGAGACTATTTTAATGTCACAGAAATTCAACAAATCACAAATAATTAATTTAATATTTTAATGAAATTCAACAACCCTATAACCCACAGATATATTAGTACATAGAATTTCAAAACAAACACTAACATTCAAAGAAACAGCGCGCTAAAATACATAACATCAACTTAGAAATTGTGTATTCCTGAAGCCTGGGTTATTCAAATTCTCAATCAACGAAAGAAAGTCAAGGACTTATAGTGAGCTCATAGAACAAGCGAATATGTTCATTGAATGAGAGCGCAACAACGAGGAGTTTGTCGTGAATCTCTCGGACCTGGGAACAAAGCGTCTGCATAACTCCTCCAGTCGCCCTCCTGTCATCCCCCAACAAAATAGCAACATCCGTCGGGACTTCCGGCCCCTGAATCCTCAAGGTAGAAATTTCCATCAACGAGACCCTCAACATTTCCAGCAGACGGCCAAGGCACTTCCAGCAACAGCAACACCTCACTCCTAATGGCGGCTTCCCCTGAGCAATGGGGGAATGAGACAAAAAAAGTACATGGATATAGGTATCCCCATGGAGGAAGTCATCGAGATCCTCTAAACATAGCCTGATTTCAAACCCCCTAGGCCCATGAAGGAGGGGTATGGGAGCAAGAACCACAACCTCTATTGCAAAGTTCACTGTGATGTTGGTCACGATACAAAAACCTGTCTGAGTCCTCCGTGACCTGGTAGAAAAACTAATGAAAGAAAGAGTTAAAATACCAGATAGCAGGCGGTGTCGGAGGAGCCCTCTCTGATAGTTTTACTTTCAAGACAACCTAAACACCTAGAGGGGGGGTGAATAGATTCTAATTGCTTGTTTATACTTTTAGGCAGAATTCAATAACAGAATTAAAACATCCAGCACAGAAATCACAGAAATTTAATCATCACAGATTGCACAATGTTTTATAGTGGTTCCCCAAGGTTTGGGTACATCCACTTTCCCCCTTCATCTATCTAGCAGTATGCTAGATTCGGCCAAACTTCCACTATTCTCAGATCTACAGATCCTACAGCTCAGAACCTGGATAGGTTCCTACAACTCAGGCACAACAGCCCTACCTCAGTTTTGCCACAAGGCCTACAACTCAGAGAAGAACCTTCTCCTACACTCAGGCAAACAGCCCTACCACTCAGAGATCAACTCTCCTACACTCAGCCTTTATATCACAGGCTTACAACTCAGATCTGTGTAAGACAGATCCTACAGAATGTTAGAAAATAAGTTTTAATGTCTTGCCTTTGTTGAGAGAGAAGAGGACAAGACAATTCTTGATCAGCTGATGAAATCAACTGAAACTGAGCTTTCTTCAAAGATTCTTGAATCTGAACTTAGCTGAGTTGATTTCCAAACAGTTTCTTGAGAAACCACTGATGGCTTCCTTCTTCTTCTTCAAATGGGTGGATCCCTCTCTATCCAACACCTTTGATGATACTTCTGAATTCTTGTTAGAACTCTTCTTAGATCGATCCTGAGATCGTCTGCTTAGATCTTCTGATAAAGATCTTCTTTAGTGCCTAGCACTTTCTTGAATTGATACTTCAATTGGATTGTAATCCTTCTTCACCCTTTTTTATGTATCTCAATCTTCTTTTTACTTCCTTCTGAATCTGTCTATTTATAGACCTTCTTCATGGTAACCGGCTGATCCGGTTTCTAACTGTTTTCTGACAAGTCTGACAGCATCAGTTAACCGGTGGCAACCCACAGCTGTCAAGTCTTCAAACAAATCCTGTGCCTTAGTCTTGGACAGCAAAGTGTCGAGACAGTCTGTCAGAAAGTGTCGAGACCAACTGTCTATATGTGTCGACACAAGTGACTTTGGTGTCGACACAGTCTTTGAAGATGTCGACAAGTTCGCCATTAAGTCGACACAGCTTCTTCAGAAAATAACTTGGTCTTGACTCTGCAGTGTGTCGACACAAGTCCTGTGTGTCGACACAGTTGTTGTAGATTCAGAACTCAGTATGTGTCGACACTGCCTTCAGGTGTCGAAACAGCAATTGTCGACTCTGCCAAAATGTGTCGACTTAGTCTTCTGGTGTCGACACAAGTATTGTCGACTTCTGCCAATGTGTGTCGACTCTGTCTCATTGTGTCGACACAGCCTCCCAGTGTCGACACAAATGTGGTCGACTATCTTTCTGTGAGTCGACGCTGCTTCTCAGTGTCGACATTAATGTGGTCGACTATCTCCTTCTGTGTCGAGGTCGACTATCTTTCTCTGTGTCGAGGTCGACTATCTTCCTCTGTGTCGACTATCTTTCTCTGTGTCGACACAGCTTCCGTCAAGTGTCGACACAAATACTCTGAAGTGTCGACACTGTTTCTTCATGTGTCGACACATGGACTTAGAATATTTTTCTGCATTCTTTAATACTTCTTCACCTGCACATGTCAACTTAAAACAACATCAAATACACCTTGATGTATATCATTGAGCTAAGTTGGACTTCTTCAAATCAGGTACACATTTTCCAATGTACCCAACACTCTCCCTAAAAGGTAAGGAGAAAGTAGACGCGGGGTCAAGTACCCCAAGATGTGGTAACATTAAACATGGCACCAATGTGAGCCAAGGTATTGAGGAAGAAGAGTGTGTAGAGATCGAGGATGCTGGCCCGCTAGGATATATCAACTGCACACATGGCGAGGCAGGAGAAGAATCCTCGAGGTAAGAAAACATGAAGTGCCTCCAAGGGAGGGAGGTCTCCTCGACATCACTGGCTCCACCTCTTCGAGGAGCAGTGACATTCAAGGAGGAAGATCTCCCGCGAACCACCAACCCATTTCCCGATGTGGTCGTCATCAAGGCAATTCTGGGCGACTACACCGTGGCACGAATCCTCATCAACACAGACAACTCTGTCAATGTATTGTTCAAACATGCTTTCGACATGATGAAGATAGATATACCGATAAAAGTCTGCGACGGCCTGCTTTACGGTTTTGCAGGAGAGAAGAAGGAAGTTGAAGGCGGGATAGCGCGGAAGGAGTCCTTCCTGGTGATTGACGCACCGAGTAGCTACAACGTGATCTTCAGGAGGCCTCTCCTTGACGACTTTCAGGCCATCGCGTCCACCTACCACCATACGATGACCAACTCATTCACCGCAGAGGAAGGAATGCGAGAAGAAGAGGTCTCATTCACGCGATCTTCTGAAGGCCTCTCCTTGACAACTTCCATCTGAAGTTGGGCCTCATTCACGCAATCTTCAAGTTGCTCCATTTAGTACAATGGTCAGGATTGTCAAGTATAAACAAGGGGCCAGGAGTGCTAGAAGAGGACGAAGAACTTAGATAAGAATCTACCATGTTGTAGGTGCAGTTACTAAGTCCGTCTCTCGGTTACTTTCCCTCTCTTTTCTCTCTCTTGTATTCGTCTATGCCCACTTGTATTCATTTCTCTGGAGCAATAACATTGCCCGCCACAAGTGGCATTTGCCGCGGCGGGTAAATCTAGTGACCACCGCTGCCAACGGCCCTTTCTTGTCTGTGTTTCACTTTCTGCTCATCAAGCTTTCACGGGGTCAATAACTTGTTGATTGCGGTCTCCGATCTCTCCTCCAAACTCCCAAGGTGATCGCTGAGTGTGGAAGGTTGGGTAACAATTTTTGCCACAACAGTTTGGTCTACGCAGTTGATAGAAAGCCTGCTTATGTGAATTTATTAATGTATATAGTAGCATGGGAGAAAATGATAGGAAAATGATATTTTTTGAATGAAAAGTAGAAGCAAAGTTGACATACAGGAAAATGATAGTTTTGTGAGAAGAAGGTACCTCTATGCAAAATGTGTCGGGTTAATAACTTTAGCAAGAGGCTATTTGAAAAAAACATTTATGTTGTAAGTATCGTGCCCATCAATCAAACCTTTTCTAATCAAAACTTTCGTGTTGGATGCAAGCCAATTACCTGAAATCAACAATAAAGAGATCACCAATAAGTTATTCAGCATAGTGATTTCTTCCTTATAAACACAGAGTGTCTGAAATAATAAAAAAAACAAGAGTGAATAAACTAGCCTCTTTCAAAAATTATCGAAATCTGTTGTAACAGACAGCCAACATAAATGATAAAACATTCAAAAATTTCGTCATGGAGGTAAATTAGGGTTATTTAATGCAAATATTAAAAATCCAATATTGATCCATAAAACAAAAAATTATCACTGCCCTACACATGTTCCTATGCCTATTTTTAATCTATAAAAATCACAAAATTTCTTTAAAAATCCCTTCTGAGGATTTCATTGTGCAAATGGAATTTTCCTTTTTTATAAAGCAACTTTCTTGAAACTCACTCTGTAATTTTTGTTATATTCAGCATGCAGGTAAATTAGGGTTATTTAATGCAAATATTAAAAATCAAATATTTGTTCAATAAAACAGGAAATTATCACTGCCCAACACAGTTCCTATGTCTTTTTACAATCTATAAAAAACCACAAAATTGCTTTAAAAAACCATCCCAAGAACTTCATTGTGCGAATGGAGTTTAACTTTTTTTGGAAAGCACCATTCTTGAAACTCGCTCTCTAAAGTTTCTTCATAGGAAGTCTCTTTTCAGATATGATATTAGAAACCTATTTTTCGAAGGTTCTATTTCAGTAATGTGAAGAAATCCTTTTGAAATGCTTCCTTCCCAGTTATTAACCTTCAAATTTTTCTTTTTTTCGCACAGATTCGGTTGTGGGAAAGAGCTGTCGATGGAGTTCTTCTCCCATAGTTTAAGTTTTCTGGAGAGTGCAGATGAAGGAGAATCGAAATGGACAAAACGAAAACGAAATCAAAAGCAAAAATAAAAAATGGGCACGAAATCGAAATCACAAACTAAAAAGAAATCGAAATCACAAACTAAAACGAAAAAAGAAATCGAAATCACAAACTAAAAACGAAAAAGAAATTGAAATCACAAACTAAAAACGAAAAAGAAATCGGAAACAATCCGGTGCGAAATCTTCTGTAGATTTAAAGTAGGGGTAGAGAAGAAGATATAAAAGACGGAAACCAAAAATAGTACAAAAACAAAATCAAAAATTGAAATCAGAAACTTAAAACGAAAAGAAAATCAAAAACTCACCAGCGATCCGGTGAGGGAGCAAAAAAAAAGCGGCGTAAACCCTAAATACATTTTAGGAGGATCATCCGTATAAGGTAGCATATATATACCATACAAAATAAAGTACTCGTGCTATTAACCGGAGATGTGGTCATGGGCGGGAAAGAAATTTGGGAAAAAATTTAGGTACACGCGAGAACCCAGAGGAAGGTACTCGCGTGCATTGCGAGTCGTCCGATCTGCGAGGCCCGCTGTCCGATCAACAAAAGTCTTGCCTATTTTAAAATATTTTTTTGCTCCATTTAATGCTAGCGGTCAGATCTCAAATCCGACGCCTGAAAACTGCATTGCACCTTCCTCTAGGTACTCACGTGTACCTAAAATTCTCTCAGAAATTTGGGTCCGCCACCAGGACCAAAAGAAAGGTCTCCACGACACCAAAAGGAAGGTTTGGGTGAGATTTGACCGTTAAGATTTTAGATCAAACAGTCAGCGAAATGCATGATTTAAAAAAAAATGAAATCAGAACGAATTTTAAAAAAAATGGGATATCCGACCAGATTTTTTTAAAAAAAAATACATTTTTATAGTAAAATAAGATCTTAAATTAAAGATAAAAAATATCTAATTAAGATTTTATAATTTATTTTAGAAAAAAATATTTTTGATAAGGTTAAAATCAATTTTTTTATGACCGAGCGAGCCTTCCTTTAGATCTGCTCGGCGGACAAAAAAGTTTTCCCATGGGCGGGCTTTTGTCAACCAAGTTTTGAGTTCCAGTTTTTTATTCAGTCTCTACTTAACCACCATCTAAACCTCTACGACCTCCTTGACTCCACCTTCTTCTCCACTTAAACTTATTCTCACATCTATGTGTTTGTTTCACCGACATCAGTTGCTCATCAGATGTTAGCAATGCCAATTTTCTCGGGATTGTTGTCCTCACTTTCAACACCTAACTAACAGACTCTCCAGGTGTAACGCCTCAAATTTCCAAAAGAGAGATACAAAACCTTGGAGCTGGCATGTCGCAGATGATAGGAAAAAGATATTTATATTCACACTTGAAACAATGGTATTACATATGATGTACAAGGGAGAGTGATCCTAACACATGAGGTGACTCTAAGCTAACACTACTACTCATAATGCACAACATATCTAACACCCCCCCACCCCCCATAAACTCATGGGGGATCATACACCGAGAGTTTGGACAATAAATAGACTTGTTGGGTCCTCGTTTGCGGCTTTGTCATCAAATCTGCAATCTGTCGCTCGGAAGGAAAAGGAATGGGCAATAGTGTCACGACCATAGTGCTCACCCAAGAAGAAAGCATCCACCCAATATGCTTGGAGAGAGAATGTTTCACCGAATTTATAGTAATCTGGATGACACTGGTGTTATCACAGTAGAGGGGAGTGGGATTTGGAGAAGAGATACCAAAATCTTCAAGAAGCCAACGAAGCCAAACAATATCTTCAACGGTGGTAATCATGGCTCGAAGCTCGGCCTCGGTGCTGGAACGAAAAACATCAGTCTGTTTTTTGAACTTTCATGCAATAAGCGAAGAACCTAAGTGTAACGACCCTAGCCGATCCAACGTGACAATGTCACGACTCCGCTCTAGGTGATGCTACCGGGCTGCAACCCCTCTCCATTACTCTAGCGGGGTGTTGGTGGTCACAAACTCCCTTTTATGAGCGAAACTCCTTGGTTAAGCGCGCAGTACGGGACTTCCCAGGAGGTCACCAATCCCAGTACTACTCCAGCCCGAGCACGCTTAACTATGGAGTTTTCCAACTTTTCATCACCAATTGAGCTGTAGATCAATTGGTGATGAGAAGTTGGAAAACTCCATAGTTAAGCGTGCTCGGGCTGGAGTAGTACCGGGATGGGTGACTGTTGGGAATATTGCCCTCAATGTTTCCTAGATTTGAAGAGGCATCACAATCAATACTAATAGTATAATTGTATTTGATATTTGTTCAAGTTCAATATGTGCAGGATGTTCCTTGGAACAAGGTTAGATAGGTTGTCTAAGTGATGATAGGTGGTCACAAGGTAGAAAGGTGGATAGACAAAAATCTATCTAAGTCCACAGGCGTTGAGTGAAGGCAGTTCACTCAACATCATATAACAAGAGGCGTCGAGTAAAGCTCTGACAGTCAAAGTTTCAGCATTGGCAAGGAGGAAATCTGGCCAAGTCCAGATGCATTGAGTGAGAACAGCCCACTCAACGCCAGAAGAAAGAAGCATCGAGTCAAGCTCAAGCATTCAAAGCATTTGAAGAATCTGTCAAGAATTCTGGCTAAGTCCAGAAGCGTTGAGTGAGGACAACTCACTCAATGCCCAAAGAAGAAAGCGTCGACAGACCAGTGTTCAGTCAAAGCTTAAGAAGAGATAGACAGAAAAACCTGTCTAAGTCCAGATGCGTTGAGTGAGGACAGCTCTCACTCAACGCAAGTTCATCAAGAAGATTTGCTAAGTACAAAAGCATTGAGTGAAGGAAGTTCACTCAACGACTCATCAAGAAGACAGACAAATACAGAACCGCTGAGTGATGAAGGCTCACTCAACACATTCATAAAGAGAGAAGCGGCTAAGTACAAAAGCATTGAGTGAAGGCAGTTCACTCAACGCCTCAGCCAGATGACAGACATTCAGAGAAGCAACTAAGTCCAGAAGCATTGAGTGATGAAGGTTCACTCAATGCACTCAACGCCTAACAGTGCAGAAGTAATTGGCCAAGTCCAAATGTGTTGAGTGATGAAGGTTCACTCAACGCACTCAATGCCTGGAAGTGCAGAATAGTTGACTAACTGTTTTTGCACTGAGTGAAGGTCATTCACTAAACGCACTCAACGCTTGGGATGAAACTGTCTGAATTTGGCTAAGTCCACAGATGTTGATATCAGCAAGAATCAACAAAATTCAAACTTGTTGCGGGAAGTCCTATAATATGCGACAAACGACGCCGCATGCCTTTCGTGTTGCATTTAATGCAAAAGCCTAACTGAGATTATTCACCTAGGAGGACCAGAGTTAAGCGTGCTCGGGCTGGAGTAGTACCGGGATGGGTGACTGTTGGGAATATTGCCCTCAATGTTTCCTAGATTTGAAGAGGCATCACAATCAATACTAATAGTATAATTGTATTTGATATTTGTTCAAGTTCAATATGTGCAGGATGTTCCTTGGAACAAGGTTAGACAGGTTGTCTAAGTGATTGTGATAGGTGGTCACAAGGTAGAAAGGTGGATAGACAAAAATCTATCTAAGTCTGCAGGCGTTGAGTGAAGGCAGTTCACTCAACACCATATAACAAGAGGCGTCGAGTAAAGCTCTGACAGTCAAAGTTTCAGCATTGGCAAGGAGGAAATCTGGCCAAGTCCAGATGCATTGAGTGAGAACAGCCCACTCAACGCCTGAAGAAAGAAGCGTCGAGTCAAGCTCAAGCATTCAAAGCATTTGAAGAATCTGTCAAGAATTCTGGCTAAGTCCAGAAGCGTTGAGTGAGGACAACTCACTCAATGCCCAAAGAAGAAAGCGTCGACAGACCAGTGTTCAGTCAAAGCTTAAGAAGAGATAGACAGAAAAATCTGTCTAAGTCCAGATGCGTTGAGTGAGGACAGCTCACTCAACGCAAGTTCATCAAGAAGATTTGCTAAGTACAAAAGCATTGAGTGAAGGAAGTTCACTCAACGACTCATCAAGAAGACAGACAAATACAGAACCGCTGAGTGATGAAGGCTCACTCAACACATTCATAAAGAGAGAAGCGGCTAAGTACAAAAGCATTGAGTGAAGGCAGTTCACTCAACGCCTCAGCCAGATGACAGACATTCAGAGAAGCAACTAAGTCCAGAAGCATTGAGTGATGAAGGTTCACTCAATGCACTCAACGCCTAACAGTGCAGAAGTAATTGGCCAAGTCCAAATGTGTTGAGTGATGAAGGTTCACTCAACGCACTCAATGCCTGGAAGTGCAGAATAGTTGACTAACTGTTTTTGCACTGAGTGAAGGTCATTCACTAAACGCACTCAACGCTTGGGATGAAACTGTCTGAATTTGGCTAAGTCCACAGATGTTGATATCAGCAAGAATCAACAAAATTCAAACTTGTTGCGGGAAGTCCTATAATACGCGACAAACGACGCCGCATGCCTTTCGTGTTGCATTTAATGCAAAAGCCTAACTGAGATTATTCACCCCCCCTCTAGAGTAAAGGTAGATCTTACCCTCACTTTCAATTGGTATCAGAGGGAGGTTGGTTACTCAACAACTGAATCTTCATTAATTTGGTTGTTCCTACAGGCTAACACCTGAACCAAAAGATCTCTGATAAAATCAATCTTCTATAGAGGGTTATTATTTGTATTATATTTGTATTCATACAAAACCATGGCACAAAACAAAGATTATCCTAGCACCAGACCTTCAGTGTGCAACCTTTCTAAGTTTGCACTTTGGAAGACAAGGATAAAATTATATATGAATTCTATTGATGAGGACATCTACAATTCTGTTTTGACAGTGTGTCCAAGACCCCCAGTAATTACAAGTACAAGTGTTGTTCCACCTCCTTCAGGAACAGATGCAGAAATTAAGAAGTGGAAAGTTGCAGATGCCAAAGCAATGAATATTCTGGCTCAGACTATGTCTGATTAAATATTTCAGAAAGTGGCTGAATGTAATTCAGCAAAAGAAATATGGGACAAGTTGTCAGAAATTGTATCAGGATCTGCTGATGAAAGGAAAGACAGAAGATCTCATCTCATAACCCAGTATGAGAATTTAAAAAAGGGAGAAACTGAGTCAGTTGCTGACATGTACAACAGGCTCAGCCTAATAGTCAGTGAGTTAAGAACATTGGACAAGGAGATTTCACTAACTGAACTCAATGACAAAATCTTAATGCGCTTCCCCAGCACTTGGGACACAAGGATCTGGCCAATCAAGGATGCCAGAAGCCTAACTGAGATTACTACTGAAGCTTTGTTGGGCAAGCTCAAGTTTTATGAGCTGCTCATCAAGAATAGAGAGGAAGAACAAAAGGTTGCTTCTCCAGCAATCAGGAAGGAAAAGACAATAGCATTCAAAACTACAGAAGATCAGCCTGAAGACAAGGTCACAGGCAATGAAGAATTGATGAGCTTACTGGCCAAAAGATTCTATAAGATGGCAAGGAAAGATTTCAGAAAGAGGTCATCCAAAGGGCATGAGAAGCCAAGTTATGACAAATCCAATAATAAAGAAATTATTTGTTTTGGATGCAGGAAACCAGGCCACATTGTGCCTGATTGTCCAGAAAATCAGAATAAGGACAAGAAGAACAGGAAAGATAGGAGAAAAGACAAGGACTCCAGGAGAAACAACAATGACAAATCCTCCTCCAGCAAAAACAAACACACCAGGAAGGGATTTGTAGCTGAAACCTGGAGTGAAACTAAAGAAGAGTCAGAGGCTTCATCAAGCTCAAGTGATGATGCTGAAGAGAAGGAGTTCTGCATGATGGTTATCAATGCCTCCCAACATAATTCTGATACAGAACATGAATCAGAATCTGAATCTGAACATGAAAATGAAGAAGACCAGATAATAGATTCCTTTGATTTTAATTCAGAGAACTTCAAATTTGAATTTAAGACACTCTGTTTAGACCTGCTAAAGTCTGAGAAAGAGATTATTTCTTTCAGAAATCAATTATCTGAACTTAGCACCTTAAAATCAGATAACCTCAAACTCCCTGAAGAGTTGGAATGTTGTAGGGAGCAGATAGCCTCACTGAAAAGTGAACTATCTGAGGCCAAAAAGTTTGAAGAATCCCTCAATGGGAGAAACATCAAACTGATGGACATCACAAACACAGTGAACTCAACACTTAATAGTACACTTAGCTCCTTAGCATAAGCAAGACAACAAATGAATCAAATTCTATTCGCAAGACTCGAACACAGTGACACTCATGGTCCCACATATCACTCCTATGTAGACAACTCCTTTACATGATCTGATTTCACTAAGTCAATCACTGCCTGTCTAGAACCTCTAGAATGACCAAACTTGAACCTCAACCTAGCTTTGATACCAAATTGTACACCTCTCCTATAACAATCATTTAATATGGGTCTGGCCGGGACCCCACAATATATAATCATCATAACTTTATCATTAAAGATGATTTAAGAACTTTTTCTAAAACCAACACGAGTACATATAACGAAAATATAAAACAAAGATTAGAAGTTGTCCACATTTACATAGGAGCGATCCAACCTTATAGTCTTATAATATACATGTCCAAATCAACAATACATTACATCAAAAAATAGTAGCAAAAGCCCTAAGCTACCTCAATATGCAAGACAGAACAATGGACAAGAAATAACAGTGTAGGAAAAATAGAAGCAGGTACAATTCATGAGGAATATGCCTTTTTAGCTGGAGAGCAGTCTCCATTGAGCCATCTTTGCCCTAAAACTAACACAGAAGAAGTGGTATAACAAGGGCCATAACTATATAATAACACCCATCCTCCCGGTCGTCTAACAAACCTTGAGAAACTACATCACCATACAAGTCAGCATTTCATATACAAATGCAATAAAACATATAAAAACATAAAAAACTAGCAATTTATATCATAGGAATCAAACACGTTTCTATGTTAAGCAAATAAATAAAGGGAGCCTAATAATGCAGCATTGCAAACCCGGGTTTCACCCAAGACATCCTATCACATCTATAATTCTAACACAACATCATATATAAACAATATCACAACAACCACAATAACATGGGTACTCTCATTTCCCCAACAGTATACCAATCGATTCTGATAACTCCTATTAAGACCCTACCCACATATGGATCATTATACTATCGAGCTTGTCCATCAGCTTAACTGTTCTCGCAAGTTTCACCAAGCCATCACAACTGATTCTAAGAATGCTTGCTTAGACCTTACCCGCATATGGATCAGTACACCATTAGGCTTGTCCATAAGTACAATCATTTTCGTCAGTTTCACATAAGGAGACTTGTCTTGCCGGGACACCCACCATACGAGAATCACAACATCACAAGGCTAGCCAGTCACCTACCAAGACAAATTCATGCCTTAATATTCAAGTGGACACCACAATCAACCAGCCATTCATCACGCACATTTTTCGCTCTAAAACCACAAATCGTTCTAACATAAAAATTAAGGGCATCACATCAACGTCTTGGACTTCTATCAAAAGACCTAAATGCACATCAAATAACATCATCGAATCAGTCCACTGAACATGATTCCAACTTCACCCATAATGCCTAATCCGCTAACGGAGCAGATCTCTAATGTAAAACATGTTGGGGAAGGAGTCAATCGACCCGGTGGTTCCTCTTGAACCAAGACAACCTAAACCCCTCTCATTTGAGAGATCCAGTGCCAAGAAAATGCAAAAAATAAGGCATTGAAAGAAAAGATGCCATGTATACATCCTAAGACCTGAGGAAGAATGTTGTTACCTTATGGAATCTCTTCCTCGCCATAAAAAGACCGAATAACATAGATGAAAACATGTGCTTTCAAGTCCTCTTAGTGATGTCGGTCCCAGATTATCGAACAGAGCTCTGAAGCTCTTCCAATAGAGGAATCTAGGTCTTCCTCCTCCGCTCTCTCCCGCTCACTCTAGCCGCAAAGCACCAAAAGACTTGGAAATGAAGAAGGGAGAAGTCTTTGCCCTATTTAGGGTTCACAAGTGAGCCTATCAGAGCTATTGGATAAATTTCCAAAGAGATCGAACAACCAGAAAATGCAAATTCACATATATGTTTTTGCAAGCTTACCGCACGACGATAGCTACCGTGCCATGGTAGCTCCAGTGTAGAAAATACTCTTTGTCTCATATCGACTTGACTTCTCACCAAAAATATCTTCTTCTAGTTAATACGTCTACCGCCAGCGGTACCACTACTGCGTCGTTCAACCTTTTGTCAACATGCTCTCACAGACACCTCCCATCAACATAGCCATGCCGACTAGACCAAGAACTAACACTACCATGCGACGATAGAGGTCAACGTGTGCGCTAGCATCCAGTCGACATACCATGTCAATAACACCTAAAGTCGACATTACCCATATCGACTGGATACACACTAACGCGTCGCGACAACTCTAGCCTACATCTCTCGTCGACACATCATCTAGTCGACAAAACCCATGCCGACTTGACAGGGCAGAGAGGCTGTTGGATCCCTAGTTTGGATTTGGGCTAGGTTCACTAATCTAGGCTAAGTTTGACCCACATTGTATAGTCAGGGTCTAGTCTAGTGTCTTAGGTGTCTTTTAGGTCAACAACTCAGTGAGACAAGACCAAGACATCAGAGACTTAGAAGATAGCAGAGACTGTTCAAGGCAGAAATTTTCCTAAGTAAAAAAGTTCGTTCGGCGATCTCTGAAGTGAGTTCGACGATCTTCGTTCTGCGTTCGACGATCTCAGAGTTTTATCTCTACTTGCTGAGATCGACGATTGCTGAACTTAGCTCGACGATCTCTGATCTACATTCAGGATTGAGATCGACGATAAACCATCTCAGCTCAACGATCCTGAAGCTTAGTTTGGAAAGCAGATTTTCAGGTCAACGATCACAGGGCTCAGCTCGACGATAGAGGATGTTTGAGTTCGACGATCTCAGGACCAGATCGACGATTTCGACTAGATCAAAATTTTATTCCCTACAGTTTTTGTTTTCCTTATTGACTGTTTATTCTATTGCTTATATGACTCTGAGTGATTAATGCATATATTCTCTGAATATAGTCGTTCCTTGGCAAGCATTAATTGCTGGTTTTCACAGAGTTATTTTACAGCTTTTCTCGGGAAAGTTAAGGAAATGAGTTAATTCTCTTATAGCCGTTGCACAAGTTCCCGTGATTCCGGCAGTCAATCAATGTGGATGATTTCAAATTCTGTTTGGAATTATTCAAAGGAAAATGACTTAGAGAATAAAAAGACCCAGAGAATTATTATTCACAACTTCTTGATGCAGTCTACAGACTTTTGATATAAATCACAAGGCTGCAATAAAAAGAAGAAGAACAGCTCTCAGTTCCAAAAACAAGAGTTCATTCAGGAAGCTTGTGGAGACAATCATCTTCAATCAGTCTCAGCTTTCTGGAATTCAAGTCCTACACCATGTACAAGGCTCTGATCTCCTGAACCATTCAAATCACAGGACAAGTCTTGATTCCATCAGGATCACTCTCAAGTCTTCTCTCATTTACTTGAGAAAAGAGAAGACAACTCAACTTTTTCCTTCCCCCCTCTGTGTAAAGGGTTTTTACTCCCTTCAAAAGTAATTCCTGGTTGTGAGGTCTCCTGATCAAAAGACTTCAAGTTGGTTTTCTGGCACCTGATCAAAAGCCAGAAGGGTTGCAATATCTCCCTTGAAATAGATATTATTTGGTGGCAGTCACCTGATCAAAAACCTGAGAGTGAATCCTACCCGGGTGGTCGAAGAGTGGATGTACCCAGATTTGGGGAACCACTATAATTTCTTGTGTCGTCTGGTTGCACCCTTTTCTTTTGCTCTTGCTATTTTCTGTGATATTTAGAATAGTTCTCTAGCTTTCCTTCTGCTTAAATATTTATTGGTATCACCTATTTTTTTGTACTCTGATAGAATAGATCAAAACAGCCAAAGGTTTTTAAAACACTCTATTCACCCCCCTAGAGTAGATCTGAATAACTCCCTCCTTTCAATTGGTATCAGAGGTTGTGGTTCTTTGGTTGTACAAGCTAACACTTGAACCAAGATCCCTGCTTATTCAGATTTTCTTTTCCTTAGCTATTCATTTATAACATAGCACAGAACAAGGATTATGCAAGCACCAGACCTCCAGTCTGTAACTTAAACAAGTTCAGTATCTGGAAGGCAAGAATAAGACTTTACATGAACTCAATTAATGAAGATATTTTTAACTCAATTTTGACAGGTCCCTCTCAACCAACTGAAGTTGCTTCTACATCTACTAACACTCATGCAATACCACCACAAACTTGGACTGATGCTCAAAAGAAAGCAAAAATTGCAGATGCCAAGGCCATGAACATATTGGACCAGACTATGTCAGATGACATTTTCCAAAAGGTTGATGACTGCACATCAGCAAAGGCCATCTGGGATTATTTGAACTAAATGGTCGCAGGTTCAGTGGAAGAAAGAAAAGACAGAAGATCCCTTCTTATTTCCAAGTATGAGAACTTCAGAAAGGAAGATGCTGAATCAGTTGAAGAGATGTATGACAGATTGAGTGCCATCATCAGTGAACTAAGAACATTGGACAAGGACATTTCACCGACAGAGATCAATGATAAAATACTGATGTGTTTTCCCAGTTCTTGGGACACAGATCTGGTCTATCAAAGATGCCAAAAGTATTTCAAAAATTTCCACAGAAACACTTCTGGGAAAGCTCAAATCCTTTGAGCACTTGACAAAGACAAGGGAGACAGAGCAGAAAGCTTCGACTCCAGACAGGAAAGAGAAGAATATTGCTTTTAAGGCTATAGAAGAAACAACAGCTCCTACTGTTAATGAAGAGTTCTTGAGCCTCTTAGCAAAGAGATTCTACAAGATGGGCAAAAGAGACTTCAGGAAGAAGTCATCCAGACAAGAAGACAAACCTAGGTATGACAAAACTCCAACTAAAGAGATTGTATGTTTTGGTTGCAGGAAACCTAGACACTACATCTCTGAGTGTCTAGAGAATCAGAAGAAGGAGAGAAGAAAGGACAAAGACTCCAGAAGATAGAAATACAGTAAGCCTTCCTCAAGCAAGCATAAGAGGAAAAAGAAAGGTTTTGTAGCAGAAACCTGGAGTGATACAGAAGAGGACTCCTCCTCTAGCTCCAGTGATGAAGATGAAGAGAAAGCAAAGGCAAAGGAAGTTTGCCTAATGGCAATTGATGCTTCCAGCACTCATTCAGAAGAAGATTCATAAGATGATGAACAACCACCTTCAGAAGTGGATCAGGTACTCTCATCCTTTGACTTCAATTATGAAGATTTTGTACATGAATTCAAAACTATGTGTATGGATTTAATTAGCTCAGAAAAAGAAATTAAACAACTTAGAGAGCAATTGAATGATCAAAGTAGTTTAGTTGCAGAAAACTATAAATTAAAATATGAAATTACACTTGCAAATGAACAGATAATTAAACTGAAAACTAAACTAGCTGAGGCAAGGAACCTTGAAGAATCCCTTAATGGGAGAAGCCTCAAGCTGATGGACATTACAAGCACTGTTAATGCCAGACTAACTGGCAAACTGGGCTTCGGTGCCTCATCAAGCCAACCCCCACTAGTCCAGAAAAATGCACCAAGGACCCCAATAAAATTCACTTCAGAAAAAGGTAAAGAACTAATTTATGAGAAACCCTCAACTGCAAATAAGAACAAACCTAATAAACAGAAAAATAGAAACAGACAAAATCAAAACAAAAACAATGTTCAGCAATTTTCATCGAACTCAGATCGACGAAATGTGAACAAATCGTCGAACCCAGGTCGACGATCTTTGAACGAAAATTTCTACTATAATCAATCGTCTTACTGCGATCGACGATTTCCGTATGGATCATTGAGAAGAGATCGACGAACTTGGGGTACAGAGAATGAGTATTATCCTTCTCTGAGCAGAGATCGACGATCTCAACCCATGACGTCGAACTCAGATCAATGATCTCACTTCCAATCGTCGAACCCAGTAAAAAGTAATAAAACTTTTAACCTTAACAAAAACTCTAATCAGAAAAGAGAAACAATTGATCCTTTCACCCTTTGGTAATTACCACCTAGGAGATATCATCCACTTGAATAAATCTCAGCCAACTAGTTCTGTTATCTCAAGCTTTTCTTATCAAGAAAACAAAGGACCCAAGATAACTTGGGTCAAGAACAATTAATCTTTTGATTGTTGCAGGTGAAGAATTGTCCATCATATAACCAGCAATGGTATCTGGACAGTGGGTGCTCAAAGCACATGACTGGATGGAAGGACAACTTATTCAACTATAAGTCAAAGCAAGGACCTAAAGTTATCTTTGGTGACTCCAACTTTGGCCAGACTGAAGGCAATGGAGAAATCAGGATAGGTGTTGTCACATTCAGGAAGGTTGCATATGTAAGTGGATTAAAACATAACTTGATCTCCATTAATCAGCTTTGTGATGAAGGATTTCAGGTAACTTTTAATCAGTCCTCTTGCATTATTTCTTCAGCTGACGACATAGTAGTTTTATCTGGTTCTAGGGTAGGTAACATATACATTGTTAACTTCAATTCAGCCATAAATGAAATTTATTTATTTAACCAATCTTGTAATCAAAATAAATTATGGCATAGGAGGTTAGGACATGTAAACTTAAAATACATTGCTAGGCTATCTAAGGACAACCTTGTAAGAGGATTGCCTTCTTACCCCTATAAGAAGGAAAGCCTGTGCAGGGTTTGTCAACTAGGCAAGCAAACTAAAAATAGTTTTAAATCCATTAATAAGAGTGACTCATCCAGGATTTTGTACTTGCTTCACATGGATCTCTTTGGACCCATTGTTGTACAAAGCCTAGGAGGTAAGTCTTACACCTTGGTTATTGTAGACGACTTCTCCAGGTTCATTTGGGTGTTCTTCTTGAAAAACAAGTCAGATAACTTCAAAGTTCTTATAGATTTTCTAAAGTGCATACAGAGTGAGTTCTCTACTCAAGTTGTATTTATCAAAACTGATCATGGTACTGAGTTTGAGTCTCTTCTTATGCAAGAGTTCTGTGAGAAGTAAGGTATCAGACAATGTTTTTCTACTCCTAGAACTCAAAAAAATGGGATAGCTGAAAGGAAAAACAGAACCCTGATTGAAGTTGCAGGTACATTACTTGTTGATGCATACTTGCCCCTTACCTTTTGGGCAGAGACAGTGAGCACAGCTAACCATATCCTGAATAGAAGTTTAATACATAAGCTAAAGGCTAAGACCCCCTATGAGCTACTCAAAGGGAAGAAACCTAAAGTAGATTATTTTAGAGTATTTGGGTGTGTTTGTTACATACATATCAACAACAGAAAATACACTAGAAAATTTGAAGCGAAGTTTGAAATGGGAATCTTCTAGATATTCCCAAGTAAGCAAGACTTATAGGGTCTACAACAAATTTACCTTGAAAATTGAAGAGTCTGTACATGTATCCTTTGATTAAACTAACATGTTTTATAAGAAGAAGAATACTTCTACCAGTCAGAACTTGCAGGTACCTACTTTGTGTGAGAATTTGGATGTTGTGACACTCACTCCTGAGTTTGTTACACAACCATCTCCATAAATAGTTGAAGAGAGTGATGAGGAAATCAGTGAGCCCACTGATATTGTCTCAGCAGCTGAAATAATTCCACAAGAGGAATTACCCCCACCAGCTGTTGAACAACCAAATCCTCCTGCTGATTTTGTCACACTTAGATATCATCCTGTATCTCCAGTGATTGGAGACATATCAGCAAGTGTGCAGACTAGACATCAACTCCACCAGGACTTGATGCATGCCTGCTTTATTTCTCAAGTTGAACCTCAATCCATTCAAGATGCAGAGCAAGATCCCCACTGGATCCTTGCAATGCAAGAGGAGCTCGACCAATTTGAGAGATGTAGAGTTTGGGAATTGGTTCCAAGACCAGAGAACTACCCAGTAATTGGAACAAAATGGGTGTTCAAGAACAAGATGGATGCACAAGGAGCAATTATAAGGAACAAGGCTAGGCTTGTTGCTCAAGGGTATAGGCAGGAAGAAGGCATAGATTATGATCAGACCTTTGCTCATGTGGCAAGGTTAGAGGCAATCAGGATCTTCTTGGCCTATGCTGCTTCTCAAAAGTTTAAAGTCTATCAAATGGATGTGAAAAGTGCTTTTCTGAATGGAGAACTGAAAGAAGAAGTGTATGTTGAACAACCAGCAGGTTTTATCTCTCCAACTCAACCTTCTTTTGTTTATAGGTTGCATAAAGCTCTCTATGGCCTCAAGCAAGCTCCAAGAGCTTGGTATGAGACTCTAGCTAGTTTCTTGTTAGAACATAGATTCTCTAGAGGCATAGTAGATAGGACTTTATTTATAAAGCATCATCAAGACAAAATATTGTTAGTACAAATATATGTAGATGACATAATATTTGGCTCTACAGATCCCAAACTATGCAAGAGGTTTTCCAACCTTATGAATTCAAAGTTTGAGATGAGTGGTATAGGTGAGCTCTTCTACTTCCTTGGTCTCCAAGTGAAGCAGTCACCTGATGGCATTTTTCTATCCCAATCTAAGTATGCTAATGAGCTGATCAAAAGGTTTGGGATGGCTAGTGCTTCAGCTAAGAAAACACCCATGGCTGTCAATACTGTGATTGATTCTGATGAACATGGGAAACCTGTTGATCAGAAATTATATAGGGCAATTGTTAGGTCCCTATTATATCTCACAGCAAGTAGGCCAGATATAATGTTTGTCACATGTCTTTGTGCTAGATTCTAGGTGAACCCTAAAGAATCTCACCTTATTTTATTAAAAAGAATTTTGAGATATATATAAAGAGTTGCCCAAATCTAAGACTCTGGTATCCTGCTGAGTCAGAATTTGAGTTGACTGGATACTCCGATGCTGACTTTGCTGGATGTACAGTAGACTGGAAAAGTACCTCTGGAATATGCCAGTTCCTGAGTGCTAGGCTTGTCTCTTGGTTTTGTAAAAAGCAGACATCTGTGTCTACATCAACAGCAGAAGCTGTATACATAGCAGCTGGCAATTGCTGTTCTCGAATGTTATGGATACAAAATCAGCTACTAGACTATGGATACAACTTAAATAATTCAACTATATTTTGTGATAGTACTAGTGTTATTTCTATAGCACAGAATCCAGCCCATCATTCTAGGACTAAGCATATAGATGTAAGGCATCATTTCATTAGGGAGTGTGTAGATAAAAAGAAAATCAATCTCACCTTCATCCCTACTGATTTGCAAAGGGCAGATATTTTCACCAAACCCCTGGATGAAAAGAAACATCTGTTCTTCATGAATCAGCTAGGTATGATTAATGGAGATGAGATTATTTAACTTTCTGTCTGAGATCGACGATTTGTTGACAGATCGTCGAACGGAGATCGACGATCTGTTAACGTCTCGTGAAGTCGATCGTCGAACGGAGATTGAAGATCACTTCTTAGTGAAATAATTGTCGTCGAACGGAGATCGACGATTTTTGATTCAGAGAATTTATCGTCGAACTAAGATCGACGATTTATTTCCTCTCTTCGATCTGAGGTTACCGAACTCATTTTATATTAAAATATTTCGCCAACCTTAGTTTTGAAGTTGCTTTAGTAGTTAATGCGCTTGGCTAAAACCGTCTCTTCGTTTTCTAAAACCTTATAATCTAGGGTTTAGACAAAAAAAGTCCTGCGCTTTCCATTTCTCTTCTGCACTTGATCTTGTGTTTCTTTGCAGGAACTTTCCAATGGCAATTCCAGTGGCTATTTTGTCCAACATGAAGTTTGATTCTGGTTTTGATATTGATTTGGACTCATTCAAGCACAGTGATCAGATTTTTCAGGATGTGTTGAAACTGTTTGATGCACCGAAGTTACAGAAGTTTCTGACGACCAGGATGAAGCTGCTAGTATCAGAAATTAAAGAATGGGCTTATACCTCTTCTTCAGACGGACAAACAATGGTAGGAACTATTTCTGGACAGGAGGTACATCTAACCCCTGTCGTTCTTACAGAAATTTTCGGTTTTGTTAATGGAGAAGACGATTTTGATTTTGATAAAGAAGAATTTGCTGTCATACTTGCCAAAATGGGTCATGCTAAGGAAAAGAACTTGTCTTCTCAATACAAGTTCTTGGCTGATATTGTGGGAAAAGTGCTGCTTGGGAAAGCACACTGCCCATGATAATAGATCCAGGCACCAGTTTCTTTTGATGAGTGCTTTGGTTAATCAAAAATCAGTGAATTGGGCTGAAGTTTTGTTTGAGTTGATCAAGAAGAAAGCAAATAAGAGAGAGGTCTCTCTTGGAAGGATTCTAGGGATTTTTCTCACTGAAAAATGCCTTAAGCTGTTGACATCCCAAACAACCTTCATCAATGCTTCCAAGAGGCTGACCGCAGTTCTCTTTGGAAAGTGGGAGAGGACTATCTCAAAGCCCTCCAGGGTTCCCTCCACCCACAGGGTTTCTGAGGACACAAGGACTGATTCAGTCACTCCTCACCCTAGGGAAGATGAGCCAGAGATCCCTCCTCCTCCTCCTCCACCCCCATCCTCAGCTAGACCAACTTCCCTTTGTCACATCCATCAACTCAACCTCCAAGCCCTCCTCCAGCAACTCCTCCTCCATTGTCCCCTCTACCACATTACCTAGAAGAGATCCCTACCTCTACCATTTCAATTCAAACCTCACCAACTTTTGATCTTCATTTCTCTTCACCAACTCCTTCACCAATTCATTTACCTTCTCATGAACCCTCACCTCATGTTTCCCCCCATCCAGAACAAGTGTCTATCCATGAATCCACCACTCAACCTACCATATCCAATATCTGCATAGCTTGTGGTCTTTCCACTTCCTCTCTTCCATCTGCATCATCCTCTACATCTGCTCTCATTGCCCTCCTCACCCCTACCATCAAAGCCATTGTAGAGGATGTCATTGCACCTCTACTAGCTTCTTTTAATTCTTTTGTTGCCTCTTTCTTTGGCCCTTTTTCATCTAGGGGCCTGGCAGCAGAAAATACTGTAACCAGGCAGGGGGAGATGTCCAGTGAAGAAGTCCCTCCTCTTCCAGCAGTTGCAACATCAGAGATAGTAAATGAAAATTAACAGAAGATGCATATTAAGAAAATTATACCAGAAGATGCATATTAAGAAAATGAACAGAAGAAAACAGCAATGAAAATTACCTCAAGAAACAGTAGATGATTCCCCTTTGAAAGTACTAATTTTTGTCTTTTACGGCACCGCGAAAGACCAGATCCGCGAGTTTTTGTAGCTGCAATATAAAGAAAAAGTGGGTTAGCAATACATGTTAGGCAGTCATTGTCATGAATATGCAATAATAATGAAGATCTTAATAAACCATAAATCTAACAAAAAAACAATGAAGGGATAGATACTACTCTAGAGGGGGGGGGGGTGAATAGAGTTATCAAATTTTGCACAGACAAAACTTAATATTCTACCCAACTCCCTTGGAGTGAAGTGCGGAATGAAAAGATTATAGATATTGATTTAACCTTAAAGCCTAACACAAGTGATGTGTACAAACACAAGCTAACTGTAATTACAGTTAAGCTTGGAAAAACCTAATCAGCAACTAGCAACCTAGTTATATCTAATCACAGCCACAATGCAGGAATTAAACAGTGGAATCCAGACGACACAAGGAAATTTATAGTGGTTCCCCAAACAACTTGGGTACGTCCACTCTTCTACCCACACGGTAGGAATCCACTCAGGTTTTTGATCAGGTGCCCTGCCACCAACAGAATCTGATTCAGGTAGATTCAGAAACCCTTTAGACTTTTGATCAGGTGTCTAAAAACCAAGCACAGGTTTTTGATCAGGTGCCCTGCCACCAAGGGATACTTTTGAAGGGAGTAATAACCCTGTACAGGAGGGGGAAGAAGGTTAAGATGTCTTCTCTATTTTACAATAGATTAGAGAAGCACAAAAGCTTGCACTGAGCTAGAATGCTCTAAAGAATCAAGGCTCCCCCTGGCTCAAGAATGTCCAGGTGAAGTCTTGCTTCAGTGCAGAGAAACTCTTCAGAAAGTTCTGAAGGAAAGAGCTACAGGAAGAAAGTAAATAATAAAATCAAAGTTCTTCAAGCAGCTATCTTCTTCTTCTTCTTCTTCAAAGGAACTCTGAGTTGAACTTCCTGAAAGCAGGAGAACTCAGGTGAAGAAGAGATGAAGATCTTAACACTTCTCAGTTAGATGGAGATTGCTGAGAGCAGGAAGCTTGAGCTTGATGAAGGCTTGAGTGCTTGAGAATATGTGTGTAACACTAGCTTCAATCCTTCTTCAAAGGGTCCTTTAAATATTATCAGCAGGCAACGGCTCTCTTCCATTTGAATTATTTGTCTTCTTCTAAGCCTTGAGACCTGGGCTGTAAATATCAAGAAGACAGAAATATCTCTGCAGCAAAACATTCTATAAAGGGAATAAATCACTTTCTAAGAAGCTGCAGGCTTAAATCAGATAACAGAAGGACTAAATAAAGTCACATCAGAAACAATCTCTTTATAGCAAAAGAAGACTTTTCAGTCTAACGGCTATAAAGGGCTGACAATAGATAAAGTAAATTAAAATGACAGCTAATAAGACAAACAACTTTATCTTAAAAGGATTTGAACTCAGGCAAAAAGAATAGAGCAAATAATGCCTGGAAATATTATCATACAGCTTAAAATACTGTGCCAGAAAATGTATTAATTAATTAAATATAATAAATAAATACAAAATACAAAGGCAGACAGAAAACGTCGAACGACCTTCGAAGATCGTCGAACGACGCCAGGAGATCGTCGAACTATCGGGCAGATAGTCGAACGATCCAGATAGTCGAGCTATCAAACAGATAGTCGAGCTACCGCAGCAGATAGTCGAACTATCAGGACAGATAGTCGAACTATCAGATAGTCGATCTATCTAGGACAGATAGTCGAGCTATCAAGCGCACAGAGATAGTCGACCTATCAAGCAGATAGTCGACCTACCTCAGAAAACAGATAGTCGATCTATCAAAAGATAGTCGAACTATCAAAACAAACTAGATAGTCGATCTATCAGCAAATAGTCGAACTATCAGATAGTCGACCTATCAGGACAGATAGTCGAACTATCAAAACGAAACAGATAGTCGATCTATCAACAGATAGTCGAACTATCAGCGCAGAACAGATAGTCGAGCTATCAACAGATAGTCGAACTATCAGCGCAGAACAGATAGTCGAGCTATCAACAGATAGTCGAACTATCAGCGCAGAACAGATAGTCGAGCTATCAACAGATAGTCGAACTATCAGCGCAGAACAGATAGTCGAGCTATCAACAGATAGTCGAACTATCAGCGTCGACCAACTGATAGACGATCGTCGATCAGCCGATAGACGATAGTCGAACGGCGTTCGACTATAGTCGAACGAAAAACCTACTTAACCAAATTCTCAATTTGGAAAAGCGAGGACCCTACAGCTAGACTCCTAACCATTGACCATAGATATTTCTTGGGTCAAGGGCACAAAGGAGAGGACTAAACTCAAATCCAACTAGGGTACCAACAATCTCCCCCTATTTGAGTTAAGTCTCTCAAAATCTAAAACAGCTAGCAATAAAACACTAAAAAATAAATTCAGCAAATAGTTAACAATAAACTGGCAGATAATCAATCAGATAAACAAATAATCAAATATATCACAGCAGTTTAATCAAACTATTAAGAGTCTTTAGAGTCTGGTAAAGGATCAGAAGAACTAGAGACAAAAGAAATTTTTCTTAGAGGGTCATCTGATTCTTTCTTTGACATCTTCAGGTCCTGAGCACCAATGATCTTCAGCTCTGTAGCTCTGGGGACAACAGCTTCAGGATGTTTTTCCATGTATTTTGCTGGATCAAAAATCTCAGGATTGACTTGGAATTTTTCAAATTCTTTCTTTCTGTAGGTTGACATGGTAGTAAAACCAGTCGTATCTTTACCTTCGGCTCTTGCTTTTCTTATTTGGGCTGCTCCTACAAGTTCTTGAAAGCGAGCCATCCTAAAGTTAGGATCGAGCTCAGGATTTTCATATACGGGCTCTGGAGAAGCAGCATCAGCTATTATATCTAGATAAGACATTAGAGTATACTTAGCAGAGAGGTTCTTGCTAGATATCTTAAAACAAAATAAACTATTTACCTTTTGATACAGTTTCCTTAGTCTGAACTGGAGAAGGAGGTGGGGAAAAAGTTGGTCTTTGGGCCACAACCTCCTTCATTTGTCTTTGAGAACCATAAGATGATTTGCCTTGAGAACTTTGATGACCTTGTCTTGGTTGGGGCTGAGCAGACGCAGATTTTGCAGAAGAGGCACCCGGATTGGCTGAAAGGTTCCCAGAGGCTCCTGCACCAGGAGGTGGAGGAGGACCTCTGGGAGTCCATCTTGAGACAGGACTATCATACCTCTTGGTTCTTTTTCTCTCTTTTTGCTGATTCTTCGAAAACCACATCCAATGCTTAAAATCCTTGGATTTAGGGTCAATGCCCTTCAAAATGTAATATGGAATATCATTATCCTTATTTGGAGGTGGAGGAGGAGCAGCTTTTCTTTTCTTTGCAGCAGATTTCCTTTTCTTTGACTTTTCAGAGATATCAGAATCATCATCATCATCAGAATGGGATGATGGAGGGTTCTCATACGGATCATAGACTTCTGAGACAGCCTTTTCTTTAAGCTTTGAAGCAGATTTCTCCCTTTCCTCTTCCATGGCATCCAGAGCCAGAAGGGAGTCTAAATCTAAACCTGGAGAGTCATCCCAGATGGATGACTTTTCAAATTGCAAATCTTTCTCTTTCTCTTTTAGAGATTGAACTCTTAAATTCCATGCTGCTCTTGCTTGAGCTTCTTCCAAACTCAGAACAGGAGAGTCAACTTTGACTTCCTCTTTCTCAGACTCATCTTCTTTATTATCTAAGAAGGATTCCAACTCAGGGTCTACTTGAGTAGCAGGAATACTTGGGTCAGCCTCAGAAACTACTGCTATGATTTGAGCAGTTAAATCTTCTTTAATAATATCTGTAAAATTATGAATACATATCTGCTAAATAAGCTTGAATCATTCCTTCAAGGTATTCACAAACTATCAAATTAATCGACTCATCAACAAAACGAATGAAAGAGTTACCTTCATATTTAACCATTTCCCATGATTCATTTAGATAAGAAGTTATGATTCCTTCCAGGAATCTAGCAATCATAGGAGTGGAAAGATCTTCTAAGCAAACCTTAACTGCAATCTCAGATAGCAGGATTCCATCTGCTATTTCCTTCTCAGACAAAACTGGAGCTAAAACTTTCTCAGCAGGAGCTGTTTCTTCCTGGGCTGGAGCTATTTCTTCCTCAGCTGGATCTATCTCTTTCTCAGCTGTCATGACAACATCTGGAACTATTTCTTCCTGAGCAGACATTACTGAATCTTTTAAAGCTGGAGGAGAGGCAGGAAGATCTGAGGCATCTTCATTGAACATCTCCCCCTGCCTGATTTCAGTAGATACTGAAACCAGGCCCCTAGAGGAAGATGGCTCAGCAGATTTAGTAAAGGATTTGATGGAGGCAGACAAAAGATCAATGGAGACTGCAAGGGGAGCGATTGCCTCGTCAATCATGGTTTTGATTGACGGGGTAATCAGCTCCACAATGCGGGAGATAAGCTCTGGAGAGATTTCAAAAGATGAAGGATAAGAGGTGGATGGAGCTGCAGCAGATATGGTAGTGGTGCTGGGATGAGGAATGGTGTGGACAGGGGATCGAGCAGGAGATGGAGCAGGAGAGTTTATTGGGGAATGAATTGGAGAATGAATTGGAGATTCAGGAGGAGTAAGAATTCTCTCTGATCCTAACAAATCAAAGCTAGGAGCAGATATCCTAGCCAGATGAGCAGGTAGAGGAGAGGCTGGAGGAGACAGAGGAACAACCGTAGTTGTTTCAGGAGCAGCAGAGGAAGAAGGTCGTACCTCAGCAGAAGTTGATGGTACTTCAACTGAGGCAGACGACAAAACAGAGGAGGAGGAAGGAAGAGCTGAGCCAGCTTCAACAGGTTGAGGAGCGACTGTTACAGTCCTTGTGCCCTCAGATGTTGCTGGAGCAGATTTCACAAATGTCCTCTTCCACTTAGAGAACAAGTGGGGATCCATCTTCTTGCTGGCGTTGATTGTAGTTGCAGTGGAACTCAGCAGCTGGGGATATTTCTCTTTAAGGAAAATACCGATAACCCTTCCTAGGGTGACTTCCTTCTTGCCAGTCTTCTTCCTGATTAAATCAAACAAAACAGCTGCCCAATCTATCCTTTTTCGATTAACAATTGCACACATGAGTGCGAATTGCTGCCTTGTTATATTGTCGTGGGCAGAGTGCTTACCCAGGAGCACTTTTCCGACTACCTCAGCGAGGAACTTGATCTTGAAGGGGAAGTTTACCTTGAGCAGCTTGGTGGGAATGCCCTCAGCATGTCCCAGCTCAACCAGCATTCGTCCAAATTCCTGAGCGTCTTGCTCATAATCCTCTTCACCAATAACTAAACCAAAAACATCAGATAAGATGGCCGGAGTCAGGATAACTTCTTCTCCGCCTATGGTACCAGTCATCGATTCGTCTGTGGAAGACGACGTGAAAGCCCATTCTTTTATTTCTGGAATGTTGATCTTAATCCTTTCAGACATCAGCTTCTCCAAACCTTGATCCCTGCAGAGCTGGAGAACTTCCACGATTCCGGCATCGCAACTGCTGAAAGCTTCGAAATCCACACTGAATCCGGCATCAAACTTTACTACGGCTAGAACAGCTGGGGAAATCGCCATGGATTCGCCGGAGAACGCACGAGAAAGATGGAGAGAGAACGAGAAAGACGAAGCGCCAGAAAATCGCAAGCGGGAAAGCAGAATGCGAAAGGGCACGCTCCGTCGACGATAAGACAAAAGATCTTTTAACCTAGGTCGACTATCGGCTTTATATTGGACCGGAAATAGTCGATCTATTAAAAAGATACTTGACCCGATAGTCGAACGGCCGTTCGACGATCGGCTCAGAAGCAGAGTAGTCGAACCATCGTTCGGCTATTTCTGGCTTCACACGCAACAAGCTGTCGTCGTTCAGAGATCGATGATGAGCTCAACCTGTTCGACGATGGTCGAACGTCGATTGACGATATTCAAACAGATAAGCTATCATTAACCAGAGGTCGACGATAGGCTCAATCCGTTTGACGATCTTCGATCATCGTTCGACGATCTTCAAGCAGATTTCAACAAAGGCAGATATAGTCACACTTAGTCTCGTCCATTAATCATGCCTAGTTGAACTAAAAAGAACAGATGCTTCTGTTCATCTAAAGGCTTGGTGAATATATCACCTCTCTGAAACTCAGTGGATATGAACTCAAGATAGATCTTGTTCTTTTCCACACAATCTCTCAGGAAATGGTGCCTAATCTCAATGTGCTTGGTTCTAGAGTGGTGCACTGGATTTTGTGCAATAGAAATAGCACTGGTACTATCACACATGATCTTGGTGTTCTTGTGTGAGTAACCATAATCCACAAGCTGGTTTTGAATCCACAGGATCTGTGAACAACAACTGGCAGCTGCTATATATTCAGCCTCTGCAGTTGAAGTTGAGACAGAAGCCTGCTTCTTACAGAACCAAGAGACCAATCTCTCTCCTAGGAACTGGCAAGTTCCTGAGGTGCTCTTCCTGTCAACTCTGCAACCAGCATAGTCAGAATCAGAATATCCAATTAATTCAAACTCTGACTCAGCTGGGTACCAAAGTCCTAGATTTGGACATCCTTTCAGGTATCTCAGGATTCTCTTTAGAAGAATCAGATGAGATTCCTTGGGGTTGACCTGGAATCTAGCACAAAAGCATGTAGCAAACATTATATCTGGCCTACTTGCAGTTAGATATAATAGGGAACCAACAATGGCCCTATAATTCTTTTGATCAACTGGCTTGCCGTGATCATCAGAATCAATAACTACATTAGTAGCCATGGGTGTAGGCATTGCTGAAGCATCAGCCATCCCAAATTTCTTTACCAATTCCTTGGCATATTTGGATTGGGAGATGAAGATACCATTAGCATCTTGCTTAACTTGGAGACCAAGAAAGTAAGACAGCACACCCATGCTACTCATCTCAAACTTAGAATGCATCAAGTTGGAAAACTTTTTGCACAGTTTGGGATCAGTGGAGCCAAAGATAATATCATCTACATACACCTGAACTAACAGGATTGTGTCCTTGTGATGCTTGACGAAAAGGGTTCTATCAACTACTCCCCTAGTGAAGTTGTGCTCTAACAGGAAACTAGCTAAAGTCTCATACCAGGCCCTAGGAGCTTGCTTTAGTCCATAAAGAGCTTTCTGCAACTTAAAAACATGAGAAGGCTGAGTTGAAGAAACAAACCCTGGTGGTTGTTCAACAAACACCTCTTCCTTAAGCTCACCATTTAGGAATGCACTTTTGACATCCATTTGGAACACCTTAAACTTCATGAAGGCTGCATAGGCCAAGAAGATCCTTATTGCTTCTAGCCTTGCAACAGGAGCAAAGGTTTGGTCATAGTCTATACCTTC
The DNA here is from genome assembly GCA_039513925.1 of Platanthera zijinensis. Classification (NCBI taxonomy): domain Eukaryota; kingdom Viridiplantae; phylum Streptophyta; class Magnoliopsida; order Asparagales; family Orchidaceae; genus Platanthera; species Platanthera zijinensis. Next base: position 154,838,896 of record CM077096.1, read on the forward strand.
CTCCTGTCTGTAGCCCTGAGCTACAAGCCTAGCTTTATTCCTTACTATTATTCCATTTGCATCTAACTTGTTTCTATACACCCACTTGGTGCCTATGATCAGTTGGCCTTTAGGTCTTGGAACCAAAGTCCAAACTTTACATCTCTCAAATTGATTGAGCTCCTCTTGCATTGCAATGATCCAGTGGGAATCTAGCTCTGCATCTTTAAAGGTGAGGGGCTCAACCTGTGAGAGGAAACAAGCATGCATCACATCCTGTCTTAATTGGTGTCTTGTTTGCACACCAGCTGACATGTCTCCAATCACTTGAGATGTGGGGTGATCTCTAAGTGTGACAATATCAGCAGGTGGGATGTGATCTTCAGCAACAGTTGGGATTAATTCCTCAGGAGGAATTTGATCTACTGTTGGTGGTACAACAACAGCTTCAACAGCTTCAGCAATGTCTTCATCACTGTCTGATTCAGTGATCTGAAGAGTTGATAGTTGAAGGATTTCTTGAGGGGCATCAGGTACCTGCAAAGAACTGGAGGAAGGAGAATTTTCCTTCTCCTTGTAAAACATCTGAGACTCATCAAAAGTCACATGCACAGATTCTTCTATCTTACAGGTTGATTTGTTATAAACCCTATAAGCTTTGCTTACTTGGGAATATCCAAGCATAATTCCCATTGAAGATTTTGCTTCAAATTTTCTAATATATTCTTTATTATTATTATGAATATACACAATACAGCCAAAAACTCTAAAGTAATTAATTTTTGGTTTCTTTCCTTTAAGCAACTCATAAGGAGTTTTACACTTAAGTTTGTGTATCAAACTTCTATTTAAGACATAGTTAGCTGTACTAACAGCTTCTGCCCAATAGGATAGAGGCATGTTAGCATCTGCCAACAATGTACTAGCAGCTTCAATTAGTGTTCTATTCTTCCTTTCAACTACCCCATTTTGTTGGGGAGTTCTAGGAGCTGAGAAGCTATGTTTGATACCTTCTCTCTCACAGAATTCTTGCATGAGAAGAGAATCAAACTCAGTACCATGATCACTTCTGATCAAGGCCACATGAGTAGAGTACTCAGTCTGCACACAAAGTAGAAAGTCTGTAAGGGCTTTGAAGTTATCAGACTTAGTTCTCAAAAAGAAAACCCAACTGAACCTAGAGAAGTCATCTACAATTACTAAAGTGTAATACTTCCCTCCTAAACTCTGTACATTTATTGGGCCAAAAAGGTCCAAATGTAATAAATACAGGATTCTAGGAGAATCACTTTTATTTACAGATTTAAATGAATTCTTGGTTTGCTTGCCTAGCTGACAAGCCTTGCATAGGCTCTCCTTCTTGTAGGGGCAAGAAGGTAAACCTCTAACAAGGTTGTGCTTAGATAACCTAGATATATTTTTAAGGTTTACATGACTAAGCCTTTTATGCCAAAGGGAATTAATATTAAGGGTTACTTCATTAAACAGGCAGATTTCAGAGTGAGATGAATTAAAATCTACTAAATAGATATTACCTATTCTAATGCCTATTAAAACAATATTATTATTCAAAGTAATATTGCAAGATGAGTTGGAAAATGAAACCTGGTAGCCAGCATCACATAGCTGGCTGACTGAAATCAGGTTATGCTTTAGTCCATTGACATAAGCAACTCTCTTGAATGTAACTGCTCCAATTGTGATCTTGCCATAGCCTTCTGTCTGACCACAGCTAGAGTCTCCAAAGATAACCTTTGGGCCGAGCTTAGCTTTGAATTTTGACAGTAGATCTTTATTTCCTGTCATATGCTTAGAGCATCCACTATCCAAATACCACTTATTTAGAGTGATTGGATAGGCCTTCACCTGCAAAACAACTATTTAGACAGAGTGGACCCAGGTAACCTTGGGTCCCTTGTTTTTCACATAAGAAAAACTGGAAATATAAGAGAATGCAGGCTGAGGGTGATAACCTAGTGGGTGAGATCTCCTAGGTGGGATTCTCCATGCAGATGATGGGTCAACAAACCTAGGGTTTCTATTCTCATTTAGGTTTCTATGGAATGGATTATGATTTTGAAAATCATATTGAAGTCGTCGATCGACGTTCGACGATGGGCGCTCAGATCGTCGAGCTTCGTTCGACCATGGAGCATCCGATCGTCGAGCGGCGTTCGACGCTCTTTGCATTTCTTTGAAAAACTTCTTTCTCTTTTCTCTCTTAGCTTTATTTAGGGTTTTATTTACAAGGTTTACTTGCTCAGTGTTCTTCTTTCCACTAGCTGAAATGAAGTTCACTGGAGTTGAAAGGTTATTTTTAAGGAGGACTGGGGGTTCACTGGGAGAAGCTCCTAAGCCTAATTTATCATTACCTGACCTAGTGTTAGTCATGCTGGTAATTTCTAACAGCTTAAGGCTTCTACCATTAAGGGATTCTTCTAATCTCTTAGACTTAGCTAATTCTATTTTAAGAAATTTAATTTCTTCACTACAAGTAGTGAGATCTTCCTTTAACCTAATGTTTTCAGAGGCTATTGATTCTGAGTCAGCTAACTTATTTCTAAGTTCTTTTATTTCTTTTTCTGAACTAATTAAATCTAAACACAAAGATTTAAATTCTAACTTAAACTCTTCTGAAGTAAAATCATAAGATGAAAGTACCTCATCTTCAGTAGGCATCTCTTCATCAGAATCAGAACTCTCTGCAGCAGAGTGGTTGCTGCAGGCATCTATTGCCATTAGGCAAACTTCTTTTGCCTTCTTCTCTTCCTCATCTTCACTGGAGCTTGATGAGGATGATTCTTCATCAGAATCACTCCAGGTTTCAGCAATGAAACCTCTCTCCTTCTTCTTGTTTTTGTAGGAGGATGGCTTGGAGTGCTTCCTGTGTTGTTCTTTGTCTTTTCTCTTTTCCTTGTTCTTCTCCTCTAGACACTCTGGCAAAATGTGTCCAGGCTTCCTGCAACCATAGCAAATGATTTCTTTAGCAGGAGATCGATCATACCTTGGTTTGTCTTCATAGCGTGAAGACTTCTTTCTGAACTCCTTTCTCCCCATCTTGAGAAACCTCTTGGCAAACAGTGCCATAAGTTCCTCATTGGATTGGCTGCCTTCAGAAACATCTGCAGTCTTAAGAGCTAGAGATTGCTCTTTTCTTGTTGGAGTGGGGGTCTTGGCTTCAGCTTCTGCTTCTCTGGTCTTCAGCACTTGCTCAAAAGACTTGAGCTTGCCGAGGAGAGCTTCAGTTGAGATCTCATTAGTGCTTCTGGCTTCCTTGATGGGCCAGATTCTTAGATCCCATGTGCTAGGGAAGCACATAAGAATCTTATCATTGACCTCTGTCAATGATATGTCCTTGTCCAGGGTCCTCAGCTCATTGATGATTGAGCTGAGCCTGGTGTACATAGCTTCAACTGATTCAGCATCAGTTTTCTTGAAGTTCTCATACTGTGAGATAAGGTTGGACCTTCTGTCCTTCCTTTCATCAGCTGAACCAGCTACAATCTGGTTCAGTGTATCCCATATGGCCTTTGCTGAGGAGCAGTCAGCCACCTTCTGGAACACCTCATCAGACATTGTCTGAGCCAGTATGTTCATTGCCTTGGCATCTGCAATTTTGGCCTTCTTGTATTCATCATTGTAGTCTGGAGGAGGCACTGCACTCATATCAGATGATGAGGCAGTGGCAGCAGCAGGTGCTCTTGGGGGACCTGACAAAATAGAAGCAAAGATGCTTTCATCAATAGAGTTCATATATAATTTAATCCTTGCCTTTCAGATGCCAAACTTTGCTAAGTTGCATGCTGGAGGTCTGGTGCTAGAATAATCCTTAGACTGGGCCATGATAGTGAATATCTATAAGCTCTTGGTATCTATCAGGATCTTGTGACTTAGGTGTTAGCCTATACAGTCAGTCAACCTCCCTCTGATACCAATTGAAAGTGAAGGGATAGATACTACTCTAGAGGGGGGGTGAATAGAGTTATCAAATTTTGCACAGACAAAACTTAATATTCTACCCAACTCCCTTGGAGTGAAGTGCGGAATGAAAAGATTATAGATATTGATTTAACCTTAAAGCCTAACACAAGTGATGTGTACAAACACAAGCTAACTGTAATTACAGTTAAGCTTGGAAAAACCTAATCAGCAACTAGCAACCTAGTTATATCTAATCACAGCCACAATGCAGGAATTAAACAGTGGAATCCAGACGACACAAGGAAATTTATAGTGGTTCCCCAAACAACTTGGGTACGTCCACTCTTCTACCCACACGGTAGGAATCCACTCAGGTTTTTGATCAGGTGCCCTGCCACCAACAGAATCTGATTCAGGTAGATTCAGAAACCCTTTAGACTTTTGATCAGGTGTCTAAAAACCAAGCACAGGTTTTTGATCAGGTGCCCTGCCACCAAGGGATACTTTTGAAGGGAGTAATAACCCTGTACAGGAGGGGGAAGAAGGTTAAGATGTCTTCTCTATTTTACAATAGATTAGAGAAGCACAAAAGCTTGCACTGAGCTAGAATGCTCTAAAGAATCAAGGCTCCCCCTGGCTCAAGAATGTCCAGGTGAAGTCTTGCTTCAGTGCAGAGAAACTCTTCAGAAAGTTCTGAAGGAAAGAGCTACAGGAAGAAAGTAAATAATAAAATCAAAGTTCTTCAAGCAGCTATCTTCTTCTTCTTCTTCTTCAAAGGAACTCTGAGTTGAACTTCCTGAAAGCAGGAGAACTCAGGTGAAGAAGAGATGAAGATCTTAACACTTCTCAGTTAGATGGAGATTGCTGAGAGCAGGAAGCTTGAGCTTGATGAAGGCTTGAGTGCTTGAGAATATGTGTGTAACACTAGCTTCAATCCTTCTTCAAAGGGTCCTTTAAATATTATCAGCAGGCAACGGCTCTCTTCCATTTGAATTATTTGTCTTCTTCTAAGCCTTGAGACCTGGGCTGTAAATATCAAGAAGACAGAAATATCTCTGCAGCAAAACATTCTATAAAGGGAATAAATCACTTTCTAAGAAGCTGCAGGCTTAAATCAGATAACAGAAGGACTAAATAAAGTCACATCAAAAACAATCTCTTTATAGCAAAAGAAGACTTTTCAGTCTAACGGCTATAAAGGGCTGACAATAGATAAAGTAAATTAAAATGACAGCTAATAAGACAAACAACTTTATCTTAAAAGGATTTGAACTCAGGCAAAAAGAATAGAGCAAATAATGCCTGGAAATATTATCATACAGCTTAAAATACTGTGCTAGAAAATGTATTAATTAATTAAATATAATAAATAAATACAAAATACAAAGGCAGACAGAAAACGTCGAACGACCTTCGAAGATCGTCGAACGACGCCAGGAGATCGTCGAACTATCGGGCAGATAGTCGAACGATCCAGATAGTCGAGCTATCAAACAGATAGTCGAGCTACCGCAGCAGATAGTCGAACTATCAGGACAGATAGTCGAACTATCAGATAGTCGATCTATCTAGGACAGATAGTCGAGCTATCAAGCGCACAGAGATAGTCGACCTATCAAGCAGATAGTCGACCTACCTCAGAAAACAGATAGTCGATCTATCAAAAGATAGTCGAACTATCAAAACAAACTAGATAGTCGATCTATCAGCAAATAGTCGAACTATCAGATAGTCGACCTATCAGGACAGATAGTCGAACTATCAAAACGAAACAGATAGTCGATCTATCAACAGATAGTCGAACTATCAGCACAGAACAGATAGTCGAGCTATCAACAGATAGTCGAACTATCAGCGCAGAACAGATAGTCGAGCTATCAACAGATAGTCGAACTATCAGCGCAGAACAGATAGTCGAGCTATCAACAGATAGTCGAACTATCAGCGCAGAACAGATAGTCGAGCTATCAACAGATAGTCGAACTATCAGCGTCGACCAACTGATAGACGATCGTCGATCAGCCGATAGACGATAGTCGAACGGTGTTCGACTATAGTCGAACGAAAAACCTACTTAACCAAATTCTCAATTTGGAAAAGCGAGGACCCTACAGCTAGACTCCTAACCATTGACCATAGATATTTCTTGGGTCAAGGGCACAAAGGAGAGGACTAAACTCAAATCCAACTAGGGTACCAACATAGTATTTGAAGTTCGTTGTTTTTTTTCTAAAAGCTAATTCTAAAAATCTATGTTTTAAAATATCTTTTGTTATAGGTTGGGTGGATTCTTCGCGAGACCGCGATCCACACAGCTGATCATAATAATTATAAAAGAGAGTAATATTAGAATTAAATTTTGAAACACTAATATTAAAAAAATCACTAGATGATTCTTTTAAATTTAAATTCCGATTAATTTATTCTATAAAATTTTCTACCACATCCATGCATAAAAGATTTAAAGTCATGGCACAAGAAAACATAAGTGACATATCTTTGTAATATTTTAAAAATTTTCCCTCCATTACTAAAATTAACAGACGCCACATTTTATTTGTTTTGTATTTTGTTGGGGCTGCGGTCCGGAATCGCCCCCGCGTTGCGGTGCTATGCGGTAATGGCTTAACTGGCTGCCCCGTGGATCCGCCCGAGAACCTTTGATATAAAGATTAGTTGCGCCGTCCTCCATCAGTCCGGGCTTTTGGTGCGAGTGGTTGCGCTAAGTCCTCTCAAGTGGTATCAGAGGGGGTCGCGGATTCGAAACCCCGGGGTCCTTTTCGGGGGGGGGGGGGATTGCTGGGGCTGCGGTCCGGAATCGCCCCCGCGCTGCGGTGCTATGCGGTAATGGCTTAACTGGCTGCCCCGTGGATCCGCCCGAGGACCTTTGATATAAAGATTAAGTGGCGCCGTCCTCCATCAGTCCGGGCTTTTGGTGCGAGTGGTTGCGCTAAGTCCTCTCATATTTTTTAAATGCTTCAGTAATTAATTAATTTTTTTTCAATAACTAATGAGCTAGTAGGATAATAAACTCTATATAAAATAATTATTGATTGATAAAACTTTCTAATAAATTTACATAATATTGAGCACGACCCAGTCCAAGGTGACTATATCATGTGATTCTATACTATTATTAAATTCTATTAGTAACATTTTTTGTGACAAAGTACGCTTTAATATTTTATAAGTCTAGTTCCATCGTATAAACATTTCATAAGATTGACCTATTTTTTTTATCTGGTAAAATTACAAATATTTTAAAATCTTGTTTTCTTCTTTTGAAACTATAAATAATTCTTATTGTGGGTCGCCCGGTCTTTCCCCGGTCTAGAGAAATCAGACCGCCTTAGCTCAGAATTGGACTGGGCGCACAAACAGTCAAAATGAACCACGTGTCTGGAACCGTGCCGAGCCAAAATCCACTAGCTTCTCGGAATTTTACAGAGTTTGGTTTGATCTCGGTGGGTGACAGGCTGTTACTATATTACAAGTGAAAAAATGTGGAGAACAACTAAGATCTCAGAGCCTCGATGGAAACGCTTTGGCCTTGGGGTGTTGTTGAGCTCTTGGAACCTTGTTGGGAGCGTTCCGACTGGAAAATTCTCCAAGTCCACAGAACTTTTTTGAGAGTGCACTCTCGTTGATGAAGAGCCTTGATGAGAGCTCTCTTGTAGAGACTGTTGATGTGACTTGGAGCATGTTGAGGCCTTGGCGTATGGAGGAGAGCAGAGAGAATTCCTGAGCGAAAAATTGACGTAAATCCACAATCTCGCCGGAAAATATCAAGAGCTCTCTCTTGCCTATGGAGTTGCTTGTCTTCAAATGAAGGCATGTGGGCATATTTATAGTTTTCTATAGGGTCTCGGTGGTAATTGCATAGATAAGTATTTTTTGTTGTAGAATGACGTCGCCCTGTTTTGATCACCTGGATCACCAATTTCACCTAAATGATGGGAGTGTCCCTCGATAGTTCGGGCGGCTCGGTCAAGGTGCCCAAAGGAAATGGTAGCCGAAGGCGGCTGAAGACTGCAGAGGTTGCTACTGGCGGCCGCCAGTGCGCACGGGGTACGACGCCCACGGGGCGCGACACACACGAGGCATGACCGCGTGGTGCCCAGCCCGGGCACGACCCGCGCAGCAATGCTGCACAGACCACCGCCCCTCGCGGCTATGAGGGGCATGGCCGCGCGAGACCACACAGCTACACAGGGCGCGACCGTATGCGGGGCCGCACCGCGCAGCCGCGCGAGAGCGCGAGCGGAACGCGGCCGCGCGCAGAGCGTAGTCCTGCATGGCCACGCGGCCTCGCGCAGTCGTGCAACCTCGCACGGTAGTGCGGTGCACGACCTCACACAACAAGTACATGCGGTGCGCGGTCCGTGCGGGGTTCCACCGCGCGCACTGGTCGCGCTTGCTTGCACGGCCTGGTCGGGTGCAGGCTTGACCCCCTCGAGAGCGTTTCCGGTTCTTGGGGGTGAGCGCGGCTTGGCATGCATAGCTCGATTGGTCGGTTTGGTTTTATGTCCTTGGCCGATATGCTCCTGGTTTGACTCGAGTATTTTAGGGGGAAATCCATCAAATGCCCCCAAATTTTCATGGGTCGTTCTTTGTGAAACGACGAGACCGAAAATTTCGATGTTTGATCATTTTTTCTCAAGTTTATGGGCTAAAGATCATTTCAGCATGCGCGACACCGAGTTACTTTGGTTTGCGGCATGAAATATCCCCTTAGTTGGGCTTTGATGTGAGTGTTTATGCCTTGGATCCATTCACGGCTGTTTCATGGGCTGAAGGTTCCGTGAGAATGCCTGGTTGGTGATTATTGCGATGGGCTGCTCATGCATCACCCTTGCTAGTTGTGTAGTGCTGGCGGCGCGTTGTGGGATCGTCCTTCTACCTTGCGCTTTGTGTTATGCGATGGCATGAAAGCGTGTAGTTTTTCACATTTCCTTTTGTATGAATGTGCGAGTATGATGTTGCACACTAGCTTGCATGGTTTCCATAAAATGTTAACGATGGGTATGGATCCTTGGATGTGATGTGGAGGGATGTGTTGCCCCCTGCCACAGCGTCGCTGAAGGACCTGCGTGCTTGTCGCCACTAGAAGACGTGTAAATACACGATGTATGTTTTTGTGCTGCTGCTTAGAATGATTCGACGTTTATCCGTATTAGGGGCTGAGATGGATTTTTTGAGGGCGTAGGTCATCGATGGAATCTATTCCTCGGGATGATGTAATGATGTGAGCTTTCACGTTCGCAGAACACAGTAAGCCCTATGGCCTTAGAGTGGGGAGAGGCCAGATAATTGATCAGACCCTGAGATGATGGCTACGAAGGTAGGCTCATTATGGTTGCATGTTGTTGAACTCTGACTTGTATTTGACTGGGGCTTTGTGTGTCGTCAAGGATGCGGGGGAGTTCCGTCCCCCCGAGCAGGTGCTGTCTTGAAAGGTGGTGTTGGTGACGGGGGAGCACTTGATTACGCTTGTGTCGTACATACACTTGGTATGACTGGTTGCATATCTCCTTTGCCACTTCCTTTTTCGGTTGCACGAGTTTTCACGTGACGCGTTGAGCTTGCAACTTCCCTAGGGCGCCGGCCTTGCATGGTGAAGGTCCCGCCATCACCAATAGGCGGGGGATCTTAGCGGTTGCCGAACTGTTCCCCGATGTAGTCCTTACAGTGGTGTCTTGGTGTCGTGGCATGCATTGCGACGGTCTGGGAGCATCTGGTGCTTTTGCATTCCCTGCTCGCAGGGCGCTATCGCTGGCGATTGTCGCCGAGTGTTAATGGAGAGAGCTTGCTACCTAAGCGCGGTGGGGAGGACACTTTCCCCATTGTCTTGGTAGTGCGGATAGACTCAAAGATCTGTTTGTTTTGGGAGGTGGCGACGAACCTTGGTTCGTGCACGCTTTGAGAGTGCCCAGGATTTGGCGAAGGGACTTTGATTGCTTTTGCCTGGGGAGGAACATAATCCGTCCACGTGGTAGTCATGAAGAACCTTTGTTCGCTTGCTCTTTAGGAGGACCTGAGTCTGTCCGGATGGAGGTGGAGAAGCTGAGGAAAGTGAAGTCTCAATTGACCGCAGAGCTAAAGGATATTGAGGTTATGCGAGCGTCTGCTGTGGCTGAGCACCTTGGGTCTCACGACTTGGAGATGGAGTGATCCTGTATCACAAAGGAAGTTCGCTCTGAGGTGTTGACGATTGGGATTGATTTGCTCGAGTGCGATTCCGCGTATCACTTGGGATTTGGCAAGGAGTTTCGGGCTGCTCAGAGATATCGGGGCGCAATGCCCTGGGCGTGGAGGATGCCTCAGATGATGAAGCTGATGCGGTCGTGGAGGGATGATCCTTGGGCCTCTTCTTCCCCCGTTTGGTTTGATTTACCTGTTTTTGTGTTATAGGAGTGCTTTCACGCCGTTGTAGGCTTTTGCTTTTCATGTTGATGTAGCACATGTGACACCTTTCATTTGAGTGTCAGCCCTTTTTTGCTTTTGGATCTATTGTGTTTTGGTGCGCGTATTCTTTTTAGCATAGTAATGCTTTGCTTGAGCATTGTTCGCCTACCCGCACATTAGGGAGAGTCATAAACCATTGAGGTTTGGAGGCGATGTGCCCTTGCTTGCTCGTACTTCGAGTGGGGATAGTGGAGAAACTTTGTTTGTGCCTTCAGGAGAACCAGAGTTTGTCCCCACGGAGGGGGAGAGGAACCTTTGTTTGTTCGTGCCTTAGGAAGATCGAGGTTTGTTCAGGTGGAGGTGGCGATGAAATTTTGTTTGTTCGTGTCTTAGGAGAACCGGGGTTCGCCCAAGTGGAGGTGACAAAGAACCTTTGTTCATTTATGCCTCAGGATAACCGGGGTTTGTCCAAGTGGAGGTGGCGAAGAACCTTTGTTCATTCATGCCTCAGAAGAACCGGGGTTCGTCCAAGTGGAGGTGGCAAAGAACCTTTGTTCATTTGTGCCTTAGGAGAACCGGGGTTTGTCCAAGTGGAGGTGGTAAAGAACCATTATTGTTCATGCCTCAGTAGAATCAGGGTTTGCCCAAGTGGATGTGGCGAAGAACCTTTGTTCATTCGTGCCTCAGGAGAACTGCAGTTCGTCCAAGTAGAGGTGGCGAAGAACCTTTGTTCGTTCGTGCCTCAGGAGAACCGCGGTTCGTCCAAGTGGAGGTGGCGAAGAACCTTTGTTCGTTCATGTCTCAAAAAAATCGGGGTTCATCCAAGTAAAGGTGTAGATGGAACTTTGTCTATCTCGCCTGGGAGGTGTAGATGGACCTTTGTCTGCCTCACTTAAGGTGCAAAAGGGCTTTTATCGATCACGCCTGATGTGCATAAATACTTTCACCAATCTCGTCTGGGAGGTGTAGAAGAGCTTTCGTTAATCTTGCCTGAGTGATCCATCCATTGTGAAAGGGAAAATAGATTCTTTATTGTTGAAAGGGAAGATCCATGTGCTCGTGAATCTCTTCCCACGTCATATTACATCGAAGAATGAAGTTGGGACGCGAGGTTTGTGCATGCGACTACAAGGAGGAACCCTTGCCCGTGGCCTCTAACTTATCCATGTCAGGCCGCTGTGCGTTTCTTAGATGGACTGTCATCCCGTCATGCAGGATTGTTCTGGGTGGTGTCTTGCGCAAATCTCCAAAGGAGACCTTGCCGGACAAGACGCTCGATCTCATTCTTTAACAGGTTGTATCCCTCCATCTTGTGGTCGTATCCTTAATGGAAGTCACAATATTGTGATTGGTTTCCTCTGTTCGGTGCGAGGGCCCTCGGCCTCGGAAGAGAGGGATAATCACGCATGATGAGTAATATTTTAGCTTGCGAAGTTCCAATGATGGTCTGATACTAGAGGTATCCCCTGTCTTGGTGACGGTCATCGTGGTGCTCGCTGCTCCCTTGGGGATTCGCTAGTGGCCCTTGGTTTCTCTTTATCTTTGATCCTCCTTCGGAGCGCAGTCGATGCTCCTTAGTTGTTGCTTCTGCCAAGATTTGGGCCTTGAATCAGCAGATGAGGTTGGGGTAGCTGAGCCCTAATTCACTCATCATCATGGAGTTGAACTTTCCTGGTTGAGAAAACTACATAGGAGCTCAGGGCTGATTTCCGAAACCTAACGTACCCCTGTAGTGAAGCTGTAAAAGAAAACCTTAAGAGATTCCCCCTCGATCTGCCGGATCCCTGAGAGGTGTGAGGGGTCTCGGACGCTTCGCTGGTTAATAATAAACTGATATGTCAAGAGTAGCACTAGCTCCGCAAAGTTCTTGATTTTCCCCCTCCTTCAGGGAGTGGAGCCAGGTGTGGGCATATCCTCTCAGAATTGTTAGGAACAATAGACACAGGTGCAGGTCAGGGGAGTTGTAAAGACGCATGACGTCTGCGAAGTGTCTAACATTCTCCAAAGGGTCACCCGACCTATCAAATGTTTTGAAGTTAGAGGGCTTGATTTCGGGTGGAACGGGATTTTCCAGGACCCGTAGAGCTAGATGGGAGATATAGTAAACGGGGCATTGTACTTTCCGGTGCCCCCATACCTATACTCCTTGATCATGCGATCTACTTCCCCGTAAGTGAGTCCTCTGTCGGCCTGTGCGGCGGCCTCCTTCATCGTCTAAATTTTTTTCTGCGCGCGCTCGGGGATCCCATTGAGTAATGCAAGACGTGTGGAGCTACTAGCACCAGACCACTTGTCTGCGATGAGATCCGCAGAGGGGGCAGTGTCTTGATTGGTGTGCAAGGCTTTCATGTCAGGAGCATTGAGCGGAGTGAGGCATGGATCATGTGGCCTCCCTTTGGCTCGCGGGGTTCCATTGAAGCACCTGCTTCCTTCTTCGGGCGTCGGGCTCAATCTCTGCTCTTTCCTCTATTAGTTTCTTGGCTCTTACTGGAGAAGTTCTCCCTCGGGTGGGATGCCTCCATTGATTTATGCCCCCGAGTCCATGCGCTACCCATGTCACAGACAACTTTGCCGAGCGAGCGGTGGCTGGGAGATAGTGAAGAATGGCTTGCGGGAGTAGTGTGTGCCCCTAGGAACTTAGGAGTCTCTGATCCCCTCAGCGGGGCGAGCTCCTGAACTTGACATTCCTCTATATGATACTTTCGTTCTTCCATTGATGATGCTAGTGCTATGACTATTTCCTCGAGAATGCCGTGTTGTCGTCGAGAAAGTTATGGGAGGCATGATTGTCAAATTCCTTGTAAGTTGTTTATCTGGCAGAGTGCACACCTCTTTTTGTCATTGCTGCGAGCTGGAGGAATGCCGAGATTTTGTCAGAGATTTTGGGAACAAGTTCTCACAGACGACGTCAAACTATTGCGGGTCGCCCGGTCTTTCCACTGTCCGGAGAAATTTAACTGCCTTAGCTCGGAATTGGACCGGGCGCACAAACAGTCAAAATAAATCGTAGTAAATGACAAAATGCATTTTTATATGGAAAACCTGAAAAGGGTAAAAAACCACGTGACTGGAACTATGCCGAACCAAAATCCACTAGCTTCTCGGAGTTTTATAGAGTTTGGTATGATCTCAGAGGGCGACATGTCGTTACTCCATTATAAGTGTAGAAAATTGTTGGGTTCATTGCCCTCAATGTCCTAGATTTGAGGAAGTCAATCTGTCAATGATATACATAATGTTGTATTTGATGAGTGCCTGAGTTCATGCATTCAGGGATGTCCTTGCAATAATGATGGGACAGGTAGCCTAAATGGCTAGGTTAGGTAAACACTTACCTAAGTTGTGAATAGGCAGAAATTTTTCTAAGTCCACATGCATTGAGTGAAGGTTACTCACTCAATGCCAGATGACTTATAGCACTGAGTGGAGCCTATACAGTCAAAGCCAAGGTAGTGGCAAACTGAGAAAGTGGCTAAGTCCACATGAGTTGAGTGAAGTCAATTCACTCAACGCCATGCATCAAAAGGCTGTGAGAGGCTAATGCAGTAAAAGCCTAAGAAGATAGACTGAAAATCCGTCTAAGTCCACAAGCGTTGAGTGAGAACAGCTCACTCAACGCCATGTGACAGAAGGCTGTGAGACAAGCTCAGTTATTCAAAGCCACATAAAATCCGGGCTGAAATTTGACTAAGTCCACAGCCGTTGAGTGAGGCAAGCTCACTCAACGCCATGTGATAAAGCATTGACTGCATCTCATTCAGACAGTACCTGTATTTTCAGACATAGAAAATTGGCTAAGTCCAAATGCGTTGAGTAGAGCTTACTCTCTCAACGACAAGGTGGAGAAAAATCAGGCTAAGGCAGAAAGAGTTGAGTGAGGCATACTCACTCAACGCTCTCAACGCCATGATTCAGAAAATCTGGCTAAAAGCAAAAGGCGTTGAGTGAGGCGTGCTCACTCAACACTCTCAATGCTTAAGTTGCTGAAGAAGCAGAAAAATAACTAAGGCATAAGGTGTTGAGTGAGGTGTGGTCACTCAACGCTCTCAATGCCTAAATTACAGATAGCATGGCTAAGGCACAAGGCCTTGAGTGAGGCGTGGTCACTCAATGCTCTCAACACAAAGCATACAGGAAAGGCTAAATAATGAGCTAAGGAAAAAAGCGTTGAGTAAGGCTTACTCACTCAACGCTATCAATGCCTATTTACTAATGCCCAATTTTGGCTAAGTCCACAGGTGCTGACGTCATCACAGTCGGTAAAATCGACAGAGTCAACTAATTTCAAATCAAGTACGGAGAAGCTACAGGACACGACAAACTCTGCCGAGGGGCTACTGTACGTTTTCTTCCATTAAAGCAAGGTGCAGCTAGAAGCTGCAGGTGGGCCCCACTGATTCTTAGAGTCGTTGATCGACAAACTATAAAAGGAAGAGATGGGCCAAGACGAAAAAAACTTCAGGGCTTTATCAATTTTAAAAGATAGCAGCCGGACTTCATCTCTCTCGCCATTATCACCGAGAAAGAGCTTGAAGTCTTCCTGCAGGAACAAAAATTTCAGTGAGTTGTTGCTTCTCCATCTGTTACATCATAATCAGAAAAAAATTTGATAGAGAAAAAGAGTAGAGCCATCATTCTCTGTGGGCTCAGTTGGCTGATTGAAGAACTGTGATTCATCTTCTTCTTCAACAAGATCAGAATCTATATTCTGAAACACTTCAAGTAGATGCTAAACTTCTTCCTACTGTTGTGAAGTAAGATAGTGTTGAGTCACCTCAGCCCTAGTTGTTGATACAGAAAAACTTTTCTGTGTCAAATAAATCAAATCACCATTTTTTCTGTAGGATCCTTTTGGATCTGAGCTGTAGGGCCATTGGCCTGAGGTAGGGCAAATTTGTCTAAGCTGTAGGAGAGTATTACTCTCTGAGTGTAGGATTCACTTGTGAATCTGAGGTAGGGCTTAATAGCCTGAGGTAGGTGAGTCATTCTCACTGAGTTATAGGGCACTTATGCCTGAGCTATAGGATCCTTTGGATCTGAGTTATAGAGATTAACAACCTGAGTTAGGAGAGTCATTCTCTCCGAGATATAAGATCCCTTGTGGATCTGAGGTAGGGTTGTCCTCCGATCCTGAGTGTAGGACCTTTGGCCTGAGGTAGGTGAGTCATTCTCACTGAGTTGTAGGGTACTTGTGCCTGAGCTGTAGGATCCTTTGAATTTGAGTTATAGGGCTTAACAGCCTGAGGTAGGAGAGTCATTCTATCTGAGCTGTAGGATCCCTTGCGGATCTGAGATAGGGTTGTCCTCCCAGCCTGAGTTAGGGCCTTTGGCCTGAGGTAGGTGTTGGGTATTGTATCCACAATGTACCTGATTTGAAGAAGCCCCTGAACAAGCTAAGGTAAATAGACAATGTGTTTGATGAAATCTTTTAAGTTGTGCTTGCAGTTATTCCACGCTAAGTACACACCAATGTCAGGGTGCAGTGGGTCAATATACACGGGTCTGCGCGACGTAATCTCTCGTTGAGCAGATCAGTGTGTTGGCCTACGTGTACTCTCTCTATTGGGGAGTACTTAATTTCAAGTACAGGGCTATGATAAAGCAAGAGCAGACAAGGAGCAAGGATGGGCCAAAGATCAGCTCACGGGTTGAAAGAGGAGAAATCATCCAAGTGTAAATCGTCGAGAATCACTAAGTGATTCTCGCCGATTCGTCGAGAATCACTTGTGATTCTCGACGAGTCGTCGAGAATCACTAGATGATTCTCGCCGGTTGAGGCCAGCTGACTCAATGCCGCCAGAAAATTCTCTAAGGCAGAATCGTCGAGAATCACTAAGTGATTCTCGCCGATTCGTCGAGAATGTCTTTGCATTCTCGACGATTCGACGAGAATCTAATGTGATTCCCGCCGATTCTCCCCGGCCTGTATAACCTGTGATGCCAGAATTTGTCAAGTAGAATTCGGCGAGAATCGTAAGTGATTCTCGCTGATTCGTCGAGAATCACATTCGATTCTCGCCGAATTTGACTTGGGCAATTTTCGGACATTTCCTGGACCGGTCCAGGTTTCAAGCGGTATTTCGAACTGGACTTCGGTCTTTGCCTTGGTGGGGCCCACAACGGTCATCTTTATGACCTAGTGTATAAATACACAAGTATTGGTGTACAGTAAACAACAAAATATAGAATACGAAAGGAAGCGGCCGTCAAACCCTAATCTCGTGAATCTTCTCCGTCGCCGCCGCTCGTACAGTGATCACCATTGCTGATCTCGATCTTCTCCAGATCCACGGTGATAGAAGCCAAGTCTTGCATAGCGTCTCACGTGTCTAACCAGAGATCTTTTGTCTCTTGATTTGAGATAAGGAAATCCATCCCCGTCCGAATCGATCGAGACGATCGATCCTAGTGTGACCGTTGGAAGACCTTGCCGACTTCGCTAAGAAGATTGAATCTCCAAGTTATTTGCTGCTGTCTTCAGTTGCCGCCGCCAACACCGAGAGCCTTGCCGCCGCTCGTCGCCGCCGCCGGTCTCGAGGAGATTCTCTCTAAGTGAGATCTAGGGTTGTGGACTCTTCGTTGACTTCAAGAACACGTCGTCGAACGAAGAGGGACACCATAGTCTCCATACGTTGTTTATATTTCTTACAAGCTATTTTCAATTCTTTGTAAAGGACCGATTGGTCTCTAGTTGTAGGGTTGGGTGCAACCCGTGTTGTGGGAGTGTTGACTCCTACGTGTGGAAGGGTTCCTTCCGATAGTGCAAGGATTGGATTTCAATCCTGTTGGTGAAGTGACCGAGTCGTCCCTGGATTGGGAGATAGGTCGAAGGGGGAAAGTGGACGTACCCAAATCGGGGAACCACTATAAATCGCCTGTGTTATTCTCTGTGCTGTGTGTTTTGTTTTGATTCTGCAGGTATACTTTTAATTCCGCAAATACGCTGCAAGTCATCTATTCCCCCCCCATAGGTGAAGGTAGTTGACACTAGGTGAACTTTCAAGTGGTATCAGAGGGAGGTTGCTCATCAAAAAGGTTCACACCTTGAGTAGAATCCTGCCACCAGTGTCAAGAAGAAGACCGATATCTTCCATGGACGGACTCAAGCACTCCGGCAAAATCCCAGTATGCACCAGACTGAACTTTCCTTTCTGGAAGGAAAGAATCAGATTCTACATGGAAGCAGTCGACCCCCGGCTCTTCATGATAGTGGAGGAGGGACCTTACATTCCCACCAAGGCCTCCACCATTGATCCAACCAAGAAAGTGCCCAAGAAACTTTCGGAAATGGACAAGGACGAAATGGTGCTGTTCGGACTCGACAAGAAAGCTCAGAACATCCTGGTAAGCGCAGTTGACGACTCTATGATGCAGAACTTCAGCAACTGCAGGACAGCCAGGGATCTCTGGAGCTGTCTGATTGTCCTAATGGAGGGCACAGATGAAGTGAGGGACGATCGGAGATCCCTCCTCAATCAGAAATATGAGGCCTTCAGGCAAGGGCCAAAGGAGGAGATCGGAGTTACCTTCGAAAACTTCCTCAAGATTGTCAATGCACTCAAAGGATATGGAAGAGTGTTCACTGACGGTGAACTCAATGATAAGTTCCTTAGGTCCCTCACTAAGGAATGGGACACAAAGATCTGCGCCATCCGCGAGTTTGGCAGACTTGCGGAAACTGATCCACAAATTCTGTTCGGGAAGCTCATGTCCTATGAGCTTCAGTTGAACACAAGGAAGGCTGAAGAGGAAGCAGAGAAAGCCGCGGCCAAGGAAAAGACGGTGGCCCTGAAAGCCATTCAATCCAGAAAGGGTAAGGGTGCCGCTTCTTCCCGTGCGTGGAAGAGGGATGAAGAGGAAGACTCTGAGCCAAGCTTCTCCGGCTCAGAATTGTCAGAGGAAGATTTATCCCTTATCACACGGGAATTCAAGAAGTTCCTCAAGCTGAGGAATCAGAGAAAGAGAAACGGCTCCTCCTCAAGAAATCAGAAGAAGAACTATTCCTCTGACAGGTATGTTTCCAAACCGAACAAACACCGCTCTTCTGACATTATATGCTTTGGTTGCAACAAGCCAGGACACGTCGTGGCCGACTGCCATCAAGGCAAGAGGGAAAAGGGAAAGGAAGAGGAGCACAGGTCCTCAAAAGAAAAGAAGAAGGAGAGGAGTTACATCGTAAAGAAGCCAAAGACGCTGAGTGAATCTGATACGTTAGACACCAGCAATGATGAGGAGGCCTACTTTGGGCTAATGGGTCGCTCTGACTCAGAAGGAGAATGCCCCCCATTTACTGGGAAGGTAAAAGCTCACACCCCTCTCTCCGACTCTGACTCTGATCCTGAGTCTCAGGATGATGACCCTGAGGATAGCCCTTCTGCCCTTGAAGCTGAGCTCCTCGATAAGTATGAGCTTCTGCTCAATACTTTCCTGAAATGTCGAAAGAAACTGAAGGCTGAGAAAAAGAAAGTTAAATTCCTTAAAGGTGAGAGTGTATCCCTGAGGGAAGAGATCACCAGTTTGATCTCCCTCCGATAGGAGCACTTGGACCTGACTTCAAAGCATTCAGAGTCTCTTAAGCTCCTTGATCTTAAGCAGGAGGAAGTCGACAAGTTGGAAGAACTACTTGCGGCAGAAAGGAAGATCGTCAAGAGCTTCTCTATGCCAAAAACTGTTCTTCCATTAGTTGATACCTTCTCTGCTCAAGCCAAAGGAGCTGGCTTGGGGCATGTAGGGGTATCTAGCTCCTCATCCAGGAGAAACAGGAACAAGAGGAAGAATAAGACTGCCAAGAAAGCCTCTGCTGATGAGAAAGGAAAGGTCCCACTCAGCCCTGTTGAGTTCAGAAAGCCTAGCTTTCCCTGTAACCAACATGACTTTGAGTCAACATATGGGCATCACTTCAGGCCCTCGGTTGCAAAGCCGAAGAGCCAGTATGATGGGTGGACCTTTCCCCGTACCTTCAGTGAGAGTGTCTTCAAGGCACCTTATGAAGAAATCCACTTGGAAAATTATGGTCAATTCTCTAGCGGCCATAATAGGATGCAGGCACCTAAGGCCAAGCCTATTACACTGAAAAGCCAAGAGGTGAAGAAGTCATGTGACTGTGGTCATCATGTTGCCTCCACCTCCAGGTCTTCGGCCCCGGCTGAACCCCACGTTTCAAGGGTGAAGCAGGCGCCCAAGAGGAAGTATAATAGGTTTGACTGCTGGTGCTGTGGAAAAATTGGTCACTTTGCCGTGGATTGTTGGTTTAATCCAAGGTATAATGAGACTCCTTATGTTAGCAATGCGAGGCCGACCACTCGTAGAGTTAACCAATCGAGGGGGAGTATGCTAACAAGGAATCTAGGACCCAAGTTCGATTGGGTTCCTAAGGCAAATTAATTCTGTTTTGCAGGAATGTCCAAAGGCCAACAAAACTCCTATTTGGTATTTGGACAGTGGATGCTCCCGTCACATGACCGGGACAAGAAGCCTGCTGAGGGAGTACTCTCCAGTCGAGAATGGACCCAAAGTCATATTTGGGGGATCTGATCGGGGAGTCACCAGAGGTTACGGTACGATTTCCAACGGTATACTCTCTATCACTAACGTAGCTTATGTTGAAGGATTAAATCATAACCTGATCAGCGTAAGCCAATTATGTGATAAAGGGTATGACGTTAAGTTCTGCAAGGATAAATGCCTGATAATATCATGTGATTCTTCGGAAACTGTATTAACTGGCATTAGGAGCAGAAATATTTTCTGTTTAGATTTTCTTAGTTTAGATTCTTCTACCCCAGTATGCCTCGTTGCTAAAGGCAGTGCATCTCTTTGTGAATAATGGCACAAGAGATTGACACACATTAATTATAAGACAATTAATATGCTGTTTTCCAAAGACTTAGTAAGGGATACTCCCATTATTAAGTGCATTAAAGATAGTCCATGTCCTGCATGTCAGATGGGCAAGCAGACTCGGGCTACCTTTAAGGGCATCCCAGACAAAGACTCCTCCAGATGTCTTTATCTTCTGCATATGGACCTGTTTGGTCCAATGCAAGTTCATAGCTTAGGAGGGAAGTCGTATACGTTAGTAATTGTCGATGATCACTCTCGGTTTTCGTGGGTGTTCTTTTTAAAGCGCAAGTCTGATACGTTTGACATCTTCACCAGTTTTGTCAAGCAGATACAGAACGAACTTAACTGCTCAGTGGTCAAAATCAGAAGTGACCACGGAACAGAGTTTGAGTCTGGGGCTATGACAGAGTTCTGTGAAGAGCTTGGTATCTTTCATGAGTTCTCCTCCCCTCGCACTCCTCAACAAAATGGAGTGGTAGAGAGGAGGAATAGAACACTCATTGAGGCGTGCACGACAATGTTGAATGACGCTTCTCTTCCAGAATACTTCTGGTCCGAGGCTGTCAATACGGCTTGTCATGTACAAAACCGGGCGTTAATCAACAAGAGCCATCGTAAGACTCCTTATGATCTATTGAAAGACAAAAAACCAACCATGTCCTATCTGAGGATCTTTGGCTGCAAATATTATGTACTGAATAATGGGAAGTACCCTCGTACTAAGTTTGGTGAAAAATGCTTCGAAGGCATATTCATGGGCTATAGTAGCCACAGCCGGGCTTATAGAGTTTTCAACAAGAAAACCCTAGTGGTAGAGGAATCAATAAATGTTGTATTTGATGAAGGAAGCTTGCTTAATTGCAAGACTTCTAGTTGTCTTCCTGAAGCTGCAGGTGCCAGACTCGAAAAGTTACAACTGGATGATCCCGAGAAAGATGCAACTCCAAAATATGTCAAGGTCTCCACATCAACGCCGATCGGAGAAGTTGAAGATCAAAATGAAGCAAATCCTTTAGAAGAAGGAGATGCCCAAGATGTAGTCGAAGCTCCTGATGCAAGACTTTTAGAGCTCAGACACGTGAGGGATCATCCCAGAAATCAAATCATTGGAGATCCCCGAGACGGTGTCAGAACTCGCCGAGGTACTCTTAACGAGATCTTGCATCTTAGCTTTCTGTCGCAGGTGGAGCCAAAGAAGTTCGACGAAGCGAACAAAGACGCATCATGGATTTTGGCCATGCAAGATGAGCTGCATCAATTCGAAAGATGCAAAGTCTGGACGCTGGTTCCCAGACCGAAGACGCAAAATGTGATTGGCACCAAGTGGATCTTCAGAAACAAGTTGGATGAACATGGAGTCATCATCAAGAACAAAGCCAGACTGGTGGCTCAAGGATACAGACAGGAGGAGGGGATTGACTTTGACCAGACGTTTGCACCAGTTGCACGGCTCGAGGCAATCCGACTATTCCTAGCCTATGCCTCTCACAAAGGATTCACAGTCTATCAGATGGACGTGAAATCGGCTTTCTTGAATGGAGATTTGAAAGAGGAAGTATACGTTGCTCAACCCCCAGGTTTTGTCAATCCTACTTATCCTAATCATGTATATTTTCTTAATAAAGCGCTATATGGCCTAAAACAAGCTCCTCGAGTTTGGTATGAGACATTGTCTAGTTTTCTTCTTGAGAACAAGTTCTCTAGAGGAAAAATAGATAAGACATTGTTTCTCAGGGAAGTCAAAGGCAAGATTTTGCTGGTGCAAATCTATGTTGATGACATTATATTCGGCTCAACGAACAACAATCTTTGCAAAAAGTTTTCCAAACTTATGCAAGGAAAGTTTGAAATGAGCAGTATAGGAGAGCTGAAGTATTTCTTGGGACTTCAAGTGAAACAGTCTGAAGAAGGAATCTTCATTTCTCAAACGAAGTTCACAAATGAACTCCTTAAGAAATTCGGAATGGAGAATGCAACCTCTATGAGGACTCTAATGGGATCCACCATGTCTCTGGATAAGGATGAGAAAGGGAAACCTTTTGATGAAACCAAATACAGAAGCATCATTGGATCTCTGCTCTATCTTACTGCGAGTAGACCGGATATCATGTTCTCCACATGTGTTTGTGCCAGATATCAGGTGAACACTAAGGAATCTCATTATGTCGCTGCAAAGCGAATTCTCAGATACCTTAAAGGTACCCCTAATCTTGGCTTATGGTACCCGAGAAGCAATGATGTCGAGCTAATAGGGTTTTCAGATGCTGATTTTGCAGGAAGTAGGGATGACAGGAAAAGCACCTCCGGGACGTGTCAATTCCTCGGAAGAAGGCTTATTTCATGGAACAGCAAGAAGCAGAATTGTGTAACAACCTCCACTGCAGAGTCTGAGTACATCTCGGCCGGCAGCTGTTGCGCACAACTCCTATGGATAAGAAACCAGTTAGCCGACTATGACCTCCAGTTCAAGGAAGTACCAATGTATTGCGACTCCTCAAGTGCAATTGCTATTGCTAACAATCCGGTATCGCACAGTAGAACGAAGCATATTGAAGTACGCTACCACTTCATTCGGGAGCACGTGGAGAACAAGGACATCTCTCTCTGCTATGTCCCCATGGACAAGCAGATTGCAGATATTTTCACTAAGCCCTTAGATGAGGCCAAGTTCAGTCTCTTCAAAACTGAATTGGGGATGCTCAACTATGAGGAATGAAGACTACAGAAGCTCATGGCTCGTGCATCTAGGGGGAGCATCTGCCAGTCACTCAAGTGTAAGCATAGGTGCAAGAACTGAGGGGGAGCATGGGGTCATATGCACCAGACCCCGATTTGCAGAAGCCGAAAAGGGGGAGATTACCCTCTCGGCTAAGGCTAAGGTGGCTCCAAGTCTGCTCTCAAGTAATTGGTAATGAATATCTCTCTCAACTCAATTTTAAGTTTATGAGTTTCATTCCTATTTGCTCTATTCACCTTAGCTTATAGGGTTTAGGCTTCTTCAAATATGGGGAGATTGTTGGGTATTGTATCCACAATGTACCTGATTTGAAGAAGCCCCTGAACAAGCTAAGGTAAATAGACAATGTGTTTGATGAAATCTTTTAAGTTGTGCTTGCAGTTATTCCACGCTAAGTACACACCAATGTCAGGGTGTAGTGGGTCAATATACACGGGTCTGCGCGACGTAATCCCTCGTTGAGCAGATCAGTGTGTTGGCCTACATGTACTCTCTCAATTGGGGAGTACTTAATTTCAAGTACAGGGCTATGATAAAGCAAGAGCAGACAAGGAGCAAGGATGGGCCAAAGATCAGCTCACGGGTTGAAAGAGGAGAAATCGTCCAAGTGTAAATCGTCGAGAATCACTAAGTGATTCTCGCCGATTCGTCGAGAATCACTTGTGATTCTCGACGAGTCGTCGAGAATCACTAGATGATTCTCGCCGGTTGAGGCCAGCTGACTCAATGCCGCCAGAAAATTCTCTAAGGCAGAATCGTCGAGAATCACTAAGTGATTCTCGCCGATTCGTCGAGAATGTCTTTGCATTCTCGACGATTCGGCGAGAATCTAATGTGATTCCCGCCGATTCTCCCCGGCCTGTATAACCTGTGATGCCAGAATTTGTCAAGTAGAATTCGGCGAGAATCGTAAGTGATTCTCGCTGATTCGTCGAGAATCACATTCGATTCTCGCCGAATTTAACTTGGGCAATTTTTGGACATTTCCTGGACCGGTCCAGGTTTCAAGCGGTATTTCGAACCGGACTTCGGTCTTTGCCTTGGTGGGGCCCACAACGGTCATCTTTATGACCTAGTGTATAAATACACAAGTATTGGTGTACAGTAAACAACGAAATATAGAATACGAAAGGAAGCGGCCGTCAAACCCTAATCTCACGAATCTTCTCCGTCGCCGCCGCTCGTACAGTGATCACCATTGCTGATCTCGATCTTCTCCAGATCCACGGTGATAGAAGCCAAGTCTTGCATAGCGTCTCACGTGTCTAACCAGAGATCTTTTGTCTCTTGATTTGAGATAGGGAAATCCATCCCCGTCCGAATCGATCGAGACGATCGATCCTAGTGTGACCGTTGGAAGACCTTGCCGACTTCGCTAAGAAGATTGAATCTCCAAGTGCTTTGCTGCTGTCTTCAGTTGCCGCCGCCAACACCGAGAGCCTTGCCGCCGCTCGTCGCCGCCGTCGGTCTCAGGGAGATTCTCTCCAAGTGAGATCTAGGGTTGTGGACTCTTCGTTGACTTCAAGAACACGTCGTCGAACGAAGAGGGACACCTTAGTCTCCATACGTTGTTTGTATTTCTTACAAGCTATTTTCAATTCTTTGTAAAGGACCGATTGGTCTCTAGTTGTAGGGTTGGGTGCAACCCGTGTTGTGGGAGTGTTGACTCCTACGTGTGGAAGGGTTCCTTCCGATAGTGCAAGGATTGGATTTCAATTCTGTTGGTGAAGTGACCGAGTCGTCCCTGGATTGGGAGATAGGTCGAAGGGGGAAATTGGACGTACCCAAATCGGGGAACCACTATAAATCGCCTGTGTTATTCTCTGTGCTGTGTGTTTTGTTTTGATTCTGCAGGTACACTTTTAATTCCGCAAATACGCTGCAAGTCACCTATTCCCCCCCCATAGGTGAAGGTAGTTGACACTAGGTGAACTTTCAGTAGGTGATCAGCTGATCACTGAGTTGTAGGCCCTTGTGGCTGAGTTGTAGGTCTTGGAGGAGACTGAGAGATCCGAAGGGATCTGAGGTGTAAGCTCCTTGGAGTAGTGTTTTGGAGAAGTGCCTTGACCAATAGGAAGTTGGCAAGGTGGGAGGAGAGTGGATGTACCCACAAGTTGGGGAACTACTATAAATCTGTGTGTGTTTTTCTGTATTGTTTTCCTTATGCAGGTTCTTGAAAGCAAACTTCTACCAACACACTTAGTGCTAAAGGAAAAACTAAAAAGATAACATTAATAATATAACAACTCATTCACCCCCTTTAGGTTGTAAGCTACCTTGAACTTAAATACTTTCAAGTGGTATCAGAGGGAGGTTGCTCAAAAAGGATCTCACCATCTGATTGATCTTCTAAGGTAGCTTCAGATTGCCATTATGGGTTCAGTAGTAAACTATAAGGAGCTAGGTGCCATGAAGCTTCCTATCTGCAGGAAGGTGGGATTTGACATCTGGAAGGAGAAGGTCAGGCTATTCATGGAAGCAGCTAACCCTAGAATCTTTATAACTATTAAAGAAGGACCTTTCATCCCTGTGAAAGTGTCTGTCCTCGATGCAAACATCCAGACACCCAAGACTTATGATGAGATAATAAAGGATGAAGTCATTCTTTCCACCATGAACAAAAGGGATCAGAACATCATTGTCAGTGCAACTGATGATTCTAACCTTCAAAATATGATTCACTGCACAAATGCAAAGGAAATGTGGGACACTCTGGTGATATATATGGAAGGCACAGAGGAAGTCAGGGATGATAAAAGGTCCATGCTCAACCAGGAGTATGAAGCTTTCAAACAGTCCAATGGAGAAAACATAGCCACCTGTTATGAAAGATTCTTTAGGATAGTGAATGAACTAAGGACCTATGGAAGGATCTTTAGTCATTATGAACTAAATGATAAGTTCCTTCGGTCTCTCACTAGATACTGGGACACAAAAATATGTGCTATCAGAGAAGTGGCCAAGCTGGGTGACACTCCACCCCACACCCTATTTGGTAAACTGCTCTCATATGAGATGCATTTAATTGTCAGAAAAGAGGAAGAGACCAACTGCAAGTCTCAGGCCAAAGCGAAGTTAGTGGCTTTCAAAGCTGAAGCCACAAAGAAAAGTAGGAGGAAGACCCCTTCTCCTCCAAGAAGACCAACAGATTTAGACTGCTTTGGATCAGAAGAATCATACAACAACATGTTTGATGAGGACTTTGCTGTCTTCTCCAGGCAACTCCATAGGCTAATGAAGAAGAAACACTGGAAGAGCAGGCCCTCCTCCTCAGCTCATCACTAGAAGAAAATCTCCAAGGAGGACAGGTATGACTCTAAACCCAATAAACAGAATTCTTCTAATTTTGTCTGTTACTACTGCAGCAAGCCAGAGCATGTCATTCCTGATTGCCCAGTGAAGAGTAGGGAGATAGTGAGAAGAAATCTCACCAAAAGCACAAGGGTAAGAAAGAAAAGTCCTTTGTGGCTAAGAAAGAGAAAAGTTGGCTAGACTCATCATCATCTGAGTCTGAAGAAGAGGAAGCCTACATTGGGCTAGTTACTGCTACTACTAAAGATAAAGCTGTTACAACAAGAAAAGTCTATCCTCCAGTGAGGATAAGAATCAGGGCCCCTCTGACACTATCAAATAATGACTCAGAGGTGGATGAAGATGCCCACAGCTGCAGAGGGATGATTGCAATGACTGATGAAGGGGGTAGCCAGGATCAGCCTGGTCAAAGTAAGGTACATACCCTATACAGTTTTGTGTCTGGGTATGAGACTAGTCCTTGTACAGAGGCCTCTTCATCTAATGGTGAAGACAATTCTTGCTCAGAAGGTGATGTCAATCAATTAATTGATAGATATAGTGAACTTCTGGATGCCTTTAAGAATGCAAGAAGTTGGCTAAGAAGCAGGCTAAGGAGATTTTGTCTCTTCAGCCTGCTGCTTCTCAGCTTGCTGAAACAACTTCTGTGTTGAATCAGATAATGATGGAACTCAGTCAACCGAAAACCGTGTCAAGCATCCAGATGGAGACTATCAAGAACAAAAATAGTCTCATTAGAGATCTTGAGGAAAAGCTCAAGAGGGAGAAAGGTATTGTGGCCAGTTTCTCTCAGCCCAATACAATGTTGCCCTTGATAGACTCCTCCTCACAGAAGAGTCTGAAGGGGTTGGGCTTTAACGGTAACACAAGACCTGCCCATCCCAATGGGAAAGACAAAGTTTCAGTTGTGCCAATGATATCTAGGCCACCTATCCCATTCAAGAGGGTGATATTCCCTTCAAATAGGTATGACTAGGAAAGTATATATGGTCATTATATGAATGGTGCTTCCACAAGTAGAACAAAAGATGTTCTTAGCCATTGTGGAAGGTATAGCAGGGTAAGTGTCTTTAAGGCTGCCCATGAAGAAATTCAAATGACCCATCATGGACCATTTGTTTTTGGTGCTACAACCCCCCCTCTCAAAAATGTGGCTGCAGCAAATTTTCAGAACTAGTCAGTACAGAATTTGACTAAGGGTTAGTCTGTTAGCTTTCCTGATATGGCTGTTCCTAATGATATCAAGAGAATGCTATCTGAAAAGAAAGATGTTGCTGATAGGATTCAAAATAGGCTACATAAGCCAGCAAGCAGACTAACCTTCAGTCAAATCCATGCTGAAAGAAATCAGAAAATGGCTGCTGCACCTCTTCCTTTTGTCAAGGCTGTAGTCAAACCAACTATAGGGCCTACACAGAAAAGAAGATACAATATACATGATTGTTGGTGTTGTGGCAAGGTAGGCCATTATTCCAATGACTACTGGCATAATCCTAATATGGCCAGGACCAGAGTTAGTCCACCAATCAGAAAAATTGCTGGTGGACATGTTCAGTTTCAGACTAATATGCACCTAGGACCCAATAGATATTGGGGTCCTAAGGTAAAGTAAACTGTATGTTGCAGGATAGTCCAAGTGGCCATACCCCTATATGATACTTGGACAGTGGTTGTTCCAAGAACATGACTGGGACAAGGGGCAACTTAAAGGAGTACACTCCAGTAAAAGATGAACCCAAAGTAATCTTTGGTGGTTTAGATAGAGGGGTAACAAGAGGATATGGTAAGATCACCAATGACATAGTCACCATCACTAAGGTGGCTTATGTTGAAGGGTTGCAACACAACCTTATAAGCATAAGCCAGCTCTCTGATCTTGGCGATGTTATTGTCTTCCATAAGGATGAGTGCCTAATCAGGAGGTCAAGTGACCAAGAGGTCATATTGACAAACACTAGGAGTGGAAATGTTTATTGCTTAAACTTTCTATGTTTAGATACAGACTCTCCTATGTCTAATGACAAATGAGAAAGCCTCTTATTGTGTCCCATGACACAAGAGGCTAGCCCATGTAAATTACAAAACTATTGGCAAGCTCTTTAGTCAAGAGCTAGTTAGGAATGATCCAAATATGAAATGCACCAAGGACAACATTTGCTCAGCTTGCCAAAAGGGCAAGCAGACAAAAGCTTCCTTCAAGGGCATTGAGATCAAAGATTCTGTGAGGTGCCTATACCTCCTGCATATGGACTTGTTTGGTCCTATGCCAGTTCATATTCTTAGTAGGAAGGTCTACACCCTTGTGGTGGTTGATGACTTTTCCAAGTTTGCTTGGGTGTTCTTTCTCAAGAGAAAGAATGAAACCCTTGATATCTTCATTAAGTTTGTCAAGAAAATTCAGAATGAGTTCAACAGCTCTATGGTCAAAATCTGAAGTGACCATGAGACTGAATTCCAGTCTGATAGCATGACAAGGTTCTGTGAAGAATATGAGATTCATCAAGAATTCTCTTCACCTAGAACACCCTAGCAAAATGGGATTGGTGAGAGGAAAAATAGAACTCTCATAGAGGCTAGAAAGACTCTACTGAATGACATATTTCTCCTAAAATACTTTTGGGCTGAGGCAGTCAACACTGCTTGTCATGTCCTCAATAGAGCCTCTATCATCAAGAGCCACAAGAAAACTCCCTATGAGATCTTGAAAGGTAGAAAACCAAACCCGAGCTATCTAAGAATCTTTGGTAGTAAATTTTATGTGCTTCATAATGGAAAGTCCTATATAACTAAGTTTGCTGCCAAGTCCTTTGATGAGATTTTTGTTGGGTACAACAATCATAGTAAAGCCTATAGAGTATACAACTTGAAAAGCCAAGTTGTAAAAGAATCTGTGCATGTAGTCTTTGATGAGTCTAGCATGATTAACAGGGAGCTGTCAAGCTCCTCTTCCAGTATTGCAAGTACAGAATAAATGATGGACAATCTGACCATCAAAGAAGCTGCACCAGTTATCCAAGATGAAGTGGAAATTCCAGAAGGTCTACCAGACACACTTGGAGCAGAGGTTGATCAGCAAGAGGCTATTCCTGAAGCTATTACTGAAAGAAGATTGCCTCCAGCAATTAGGCATTTAAGAGACCATCCTGCTCACCAAATCATTGGTGAACCAAGCCATGAAGTAGTAATTAGAAGCAGAAATCTGAATACAACTATGTATGCCAGCTTCTTGTCACAAGTGGAGCCAAAGAAGTTTGAAGAGACCAACATAGACCAATTTTGGATAATGGCTATGCAGGAGGAACTGAACAAGTTCAAAAGATGTAAAGTTTGGAAGCTGGTTCCCAGACCTTATGGACATAATGTCATTAGAGTCAAGTGGATTTACAGAAACAAACTTGATGAAAATGTCATTATAATCAAGACTAAAGTAAGATTAGTAGCTAAGGGGTACATGCAGGAAGAAGGTATTGATTTTGATCAAACCTTTGCCCTTGTAACAAGGTTGTAGGCCATAATATTGTTTCTTGCATATGCTACTCACAAAGGATTCAAGGTCTACCAAATGGATGTGAAGTCAACATTCCTGAATGGTGACTTAAAAGAGGAAGTCTATGTTGAGGAGCCTCCAGGTTTTGTAGTTTATAACTCACCTGACTCTGTTTATAGACTTAGGAAAGCTCTATATAGGCTAAAGTAAGCCCCTAGAGCATGGTATGAGACTTTGTCTAGCTTCCTTATTGAGAACAAATTCTCAAGGGGGGAAGATAGATAAGACCATATTCCTAAGGGAATCTAAGGGTAAGATCATCCTAGTTCAGATATATGTAGATGAAATCATCTTTGGATCTACTGATGATAACTTCTGCAGGAAGTTTGTCAAACTTATGTAGGGAAAGTTTGAGATGAGCAGTATAGGTGAACTCAAGTTCTTATTGGGCCTCTAAGTAAGACAGACTGATGATGTCTTGTCCATATCCCAGTCTAAGTTCACTAGAGAGTTAATAAAGAAATTTGGTATGGAGAATTCCTCCACCATGAGAACTCCCATGGGGTCAAGTATGCCCATATGCCAAGATGAGGCAGAGAAACCTATTGATGAAACCTTGTATAGGGGGATAATTGGTTCCCTTCTCTATCTAACTACAAGTAGGTCAGACATCATATATGCTACATGTGTTTGTGCTAGGTATCAGGCTTGCCCCAAAGAATCTCATTATTCTGCTGTAAAAAGAATTCTGAGGTATCTTAAGGGCACACCAGATCTTGGCCTGTGGTACCCTAGGAATGAGGAGTTTGAACTAACTAGTTATTAAGATGCAGACTTTGCAGGCTGCAAGGAGGACATGAAGAGCACTTCTGGCACCTGTCAATTCCTAGGTGGAAGACTAGTTTCATGGAGCAGCAAGAAGTAAACTAGTGTTGCTATTTCAACTATAGAATAAGAGTACATCTCAGCAGGTAGCTGCTGTGCTCAGTTGCTGTGGATCCAACATCAACTCTAGGACTACAACCTTCAGATAAGTAGAAGTCTTTTATTTTGTGATTCTACTAGTGCTATTTCAATTGCTAGGAATCCTGTCTCCTATAGCAGGACTAAGCATATTGATATCAGATATCATTTTATTAGGGAGCATGTGGAATGTTAAGATATCAACCTTTTGTTTGTCCCAACAGATAAATAAGTGGCTGACATCTTCACTAAGCCACTAGATGAAGCAAAGTTTAACACCTTCAAGTTTGAGTTATGTATGTTAAACTTGGTATAGCTTCAGTTGCTCCTCATTTAGTTGCAGGTTATTTTGTATATTGCAGATGGAATTGTTCTTCAGTAAAATGAAGACTCTTCATGTGACATACCTTCAGTGGAATCATGATCAACTGTTGTCCAAACTGGTATAGACTAAACTATCTACCAGGTAATATGACAGATGATGCATCGGTTGAGGGGGAGCATGTCCAGCACTTTAATGAGGATCATCTGCTGCCCATTTGTAATAAAAAGGGGGAGCAGATGATCAGAACTTTGTTGGCTATTTGTTGAAGTCAAAAAGGGGGAGGAAAGATGATCAGGTGCATGATCAAGAATGGTAGCATTAGTTTAGGGGGAGCAGGTGTTGTAATGTTCACCCTGCAGGCAAGGTGGTGTGGTAACTATAGATCATTGACAGTTTTTTAATTCTTGTTTGCATATTGCTGTGTATATCATTAACTTATTTGTTAAGGGTTTTGACTTTCTCAAATAGGGGGAGATTGTTGGGTCCATTACCCTCAATGTCCTAGATTTGAGGAAGTCAATTTGTCAATGATATGCATAGTGTTGTATTTGATGAGTGCCTGAGTTCATGCATGTAAGGATGTCCTTGCAACAATAATGGGACAGGTAGCCTAAATGGCTAGGTCAGGTAAACACTTACCTAAGTTGTGGATAGACAAAAATCTGTCTAAGTTCACAAGCATTGAGTGAAGGTTACTCACTCAACGCCAGATGACTTATATCACTGAGTGGAGTCTATACAGTCAAAGCCAAGGTAGTGGCAAACTGAGAAAGTGGCTAAGTCCACAGGCATTGAGTGAAGACAAATCACTCAATGACATACAACAAAAGGCTGTGAGAGGCTAATGCAGTAAAAGCCTAAGAAGATAGGCTTAAAATCCGTCTAAGTCCACAAGCGTTGAGTGAGAACAGCTCACTCAACGCCATGTGATAGAAGGCTGTGAGACAAACTCAGTCAGTCAAAGCCACAAAAAAACTAGGCTGAAATTTGACTAAGTCCATAGGCGTTGAGTGAGGCAAGCTCACTCAACGCCATGTGATAAAGCATTGACTGCATCTCATTCAGCTAGTACCCGTGTTTTCAGACACAGAAATTTGGCTAAGTCCAAATGCGTTAAGTAGAGCTTACTCTCTCAATGCCATGGTGGAGAAAAATTTGGCTAAGGCAAAAAGCATTGAGTGAGGCATACTCACTCAATGCTCTTAACTCCATAATTCAGAAAATCTGGCTAAAAGCAAAAGGCTTTGAGTGAGGCGTGCTCACTCAACGCTCTCAACGCTTAAGTTGTTGAAGAAGAAGGAAAATGACTAAGGCATAAGGCGTTGAGTGAGGCGTGGTGACTCAACGCTCTCAATGCCTAAATTACAGATATCATGGCTAAGGCACAAGGCGTTGAGTGAGGCATGGTCACTTAACACTCTCAACACCAAATATGTAGAAAAGGCTAAAGAATAAGCTAAGGCAACAAGCATTGAGTAAGGCTTACTCACTCAACGCTGTCAATGCTGTCAACACCTATTTTACTGACGCTCGATTTTGGCTAAGTCCACAGGTGCTGATGTCATCAAAGTCGGCAAAATCGACAGAGTCAACTAATTTCAAATCAAGTACGGAGAAGCTAAAGAACACGACAAACTCTGTCGAGGGGCTACTATACGTCTTCTTCTGTTAAAGCAAGGTGCAGCTGGAAACTGCAGGTGGGCCCCACTGATCCCTAAAGCCGTTGATCGGCAAACTACAAAAGGAAGAGATGGGCCAAGACAAAAATAACTTCAGGGCTTTATCAATTTCAAAACATAGCAGTCGGACTTCATCTCTTTTACCAGTATCGCCGAGAAAGAGCTTGAAGTCTTCCTGCAGGAATGAAAAGTTCAGTGAACTGTTGCTTCTCCATCTACTACAACATAATATGAAAAAATTCTGATCAAGAAAAAGAGTAGAGCCATCATTCTCCAGTGCGCTCAGTTGGCTAATTGAAGAACTGTGATTCATCTTCTTCTTCAGCAAGATCAGAATCTTCATTCTGAATCTCTTCCAGCAGAGGCTAAACTTCTACCTGCTGCTGTGAAGTAAGATAGTGCTGAGTCACCTCAGCCCTAGTTGTTGATACAAAAAAATTTTTCTATGTCAAATAAATCAAATCACCATTTTTTGTAGGATCCTTCTGGATCTGAGCTGTAGGGCCATTGGCCCGAGGTAGGGCAAATTTGCCTGAGCTGTAGGAGAGTATTACTCTCTGAGTATAGGATTCACTTGTGAATCTGAGGTAGGGCTTAACAACCTGAGGTAGGTGAGTCATTCTCACTGAGTTGTAGGGCACTTGTGCCTGAGCTGTAGGATCCTTTGGATCGGAGTTGTAGGGCTTAACATTCTGAGGTAGGATAGTCATTCTCTCTGAGCTGTAGGATTCCTTGTGGATCTGAGGTAGGACTGTCCTCCTAGCCTGAGTGTAGGGCCTTTGGCCTGAGGTAGGTGAGTCATTCTCACTGAGTTGTAGGGCACTTGTACCTGAGCTATCAGATCCTTTGGATCTGAGTTGTAGGGCTTAACATCTTGAGGTAGGTGAGTCATTCTTTCTGAGCTGTAGGATCCCTTGTGGATCTGAGGTATGGATGTCCTCCCAGCCTGAGTGTAGGGCCTTTGGCCTAAGATAGGTGATTAGTTGATCATTAAGTTGTAGGCTCTTGTGGCTGAGTTCTAGGTCTTGGAGGAGATTGAGAGATCCTGAGGGATCTGAGGTGTAAGCTCCTTGAAGCAGTGTTTTGGAGAAGTGCCTTGACCAATAGGAAGTTGGCAAGGTGGGAGGAGAGTGGATGTACCCACAAGTTGGGGAACTACTATAAATCTGTGTGTGCTTTTCTGTATTATTTTTCTTGTGCAGGTTCTTGAAAGCAAACTTCTACCAACACACTTAGTGCTAAAGGAAAAACTAAAAAGAGAACATTAATAGTATAACAACCTATTCACCCCCTTTAGGTTATAAGCTACCTTTAACTTAAAGACTTTCAAAAATGATGATAACAACTAAGTACTCATAGTCTCGATGGAAGCGCTCCGACCTTGGGGTGTTGCTGTGCTCGCAGAACCTTGGTGAGAGCGTTCCGACAGGAAAATTCTTTAAGTCCATTGAGCTTCTTGAGGGTGCGCTCTCGTTGATGTGGAGCCTTGATGGGAGCGCTCTTACGGAGGCAGTTGACGTGACTTGGAGCATGTTGAGGCCTTGACGAAAGGAGAAGAGCAGTGAGAATTCCTGAGCGGAGAATCGACCTAAGTCCACGATCTTCCCAGAAAACCTCAAAGCTCTCTCTTGCCTCTGGAGTTGCTTGTCTTCAAATAAAGGCTTGGGAGTTCATTTATAATTTTCTGGAGGGTCGCATTGGTAATTATGCATAGGAGTAATCTGCGCTGACGAATTGTGTCACTCCATTCTGAACACATGGATCACCAATTTTGCCTAAATGATGGGAGTGCCCCCTGGGCAGTTCGGGCAGCCTGGGCAAGGTGCCCAGTGGCAGCGGTGGCTGGAGGTGGTGATCATTCGACCGTGCATAGAGGAATAATTTGCGCGGTCGTGCAGTCTCGCGTGGTTGCGCTGTGCACGGCCTTGCGCGACAAGGTCGCCAGGCCCTGTGCGACTGTGCGGTGCACGGTCCGTACAGGGTGCCTTTACACAGGCTGATCGTGCACGCTTTTGTGTCCTGGTTGTGTGCAGGCTTGACCCCCCTCGAGGGCGTTTCCAGTTATTTAGGGTGAGCGCGGCTTGGCTCGCGCGGCTCGCTTGGCCAATTTGGTTTTTGTGTCCTTGACCGATATGCTCCTGGTTTGACTCAGGGATTTTAGGGGGAACCCCATCAACTCTTAACATAATTTGTATTTTAATAACATAGTCATTCGTATAAACTAAACTATTTTGTACAATTAAATTTAAAATAACATACACAACGTGTATGAAAAAAATTCCATCTAGCATTGGATGCAAATCTGACATCAAGTATTTGACGACCATCTCATTATTTGAAGCATCATCAAAAGAAATACTCATAATTTTTTTCTTTTATTTTAAATTCCCTAATACATTTAATAATAACCCAATAAATAGCTTTACAGATTTGTAAATATTCAAATTCTTCAAAACAAATTATACGTTTATTTAGTTCCCAACTTTCAGGATCAATCCAGTGACAAGTAATTCAAATATAAAAAATTCCATCAATTATATCGCTAGTCTAAACATCGCTCGTTATGGTAACGCGACCATCGAATGTTTCAAAATAATTTTTTAAATATTGTTTAGATTACATATAAACTTTTAAAGCATCATGTCTAGTTGTAGTATAACTTACCCGTTGATAATTAGGTTGTAGTGCTTCGTGTATGTAAGCCGACATTTCTTCATCGTCGCAGTGGTTAAATGGAAGTCCACTTTTGATGATGTTCTCCATTTATCGCTGATGAGTCAGATATTTATAGTATTTTTTGGACTCATCTTAGCTCGTTTTCATGCACATGCACTTCACAAATAGCTCATAATTGTTCATATTTCACTTGATCTTCACTTTCACACGAATTACACTTTTTGCCCGTCTTGGTGTGCAATTGCACACTTCTTTGCTGGGGGGTAAGCACTTGCTGCTCCCCATCATTTTCTGTTGCTTTTATGTTTCTCTATGTGTGCTGGTGGCCTGTACCTCAGCTGTGCTTTTCCTGTGTAGGTGGGCAGAGCTCCATTCTAGTCCAATTCTTTTCTATAGGAATTGCACGGTCGTGCATTTTTGTTCGTACACGATCAGCGCGATTGTGTAATGCCTATAATTCATTTTCTGGTGCTCTGCCCCAGGCCGTGTGATTTGCTCGTGCACGAGGTGTTTTGTCTGTGCGTGACGAAACCGCACGACCACCTCTTTTTTATCTAAAATTTTATGAAATTTTTGCCAGTGCATTTTCTTCATGCACGATTGGATTCAACCGCACGTGAAGGGAAACACACGATCTCTCTCTTTGCTTGGGTTTTCTATATTCTATCCCACCAGTGCGTTTTGTTCTCGCACAGGCTGCTTTGCCTGTGCATGTTCATAACCGCACAGTCGATCTCTTTTTCCAAGCTGGACCATCCTGTAAGTTTATTATCACACGATCCATGCACGGCCGTGCGTTTGACCGTGCGTGCTGTATAACCCGTAGTTAGTCGAGACCAGAAGTGACCGATGATGTCCTAGATGATCTCGCCTACCTTGGGGAGTGCAAAAGAAGTCACCTCTTAGGGGCGAGTGCAGCCCCTAGGGGCGAGTTCTAGGCTCCCTAGGCGAATGGTGCCACCCAAGGGCGATTTCCAGGATCACTGGGCGAGTGCAGCCCCTAGGGGCAAGATCTAGGCTCCCTGGGCGAGTACAACCCCCAGGGGTGAGATCCAGGTTCCTAGTGGCAAATGCAGCCCCCTAAGGGCGAATCAAGGCTCCTTGGGCGAGTGCAACCTCTAGGGACGAGATCCAGACTTCTAGTGGCGAGTACACTTATACTATGTGCAGCCTCTAGGGACGAGATCTATGGTAGTTAATCACCTAGAGGGGGGGGGGGGGAATAGGTGTCTTTTAAAATCTTTAGCACTTATACTAAAGGTTCATCAGATACTTGAAAATAAAAAATCATAGATCACAACATAAACAATCACAGAGTACACATAAGCTTTATAGTGGTTCCCCTATCTATGGTACATCCACTTTACCCCTTCTTCCTCACTAGCAATGTGCTAGATAAGGTTATATCTCCTCTTCTTTAACTCAGATCAACAGATTTTACAAACTCAGTTTCTTTCTAGAAACCTATACCTCAGACTAACAGATCCTACCTCAGAGATCCACCCAATCTCCTACCTCAGGTCCCTCAAGAACCCTACCTTAGACTATACAAGTCTTACAC
Organism: Platanthera zijinensis; assembly: GCA_039513925.1. NCBI lineage: Eukaryota > Viridiplantae > Streptophyta > Magnoliopsida > Asparagales > Orchidaceae > Platanthera > Platanthera zijinensis. The sequence continues at coordinate 154,875,784 of CM077096.1, forward strand.
CTCATTGATCCCACACAAATAACCTACCTCAGGTCCCTTAAGAATCCTACCTCAGCCTTTATAACACAGACTTACAACTTAGAGAATAAATCTTCTACCCACTCAGATCTCAAAGAGATCTTACAAAATTAAGAGGAAAATGAGAAAGAAAGTAATCTCAGAAAACAACAACTCTGAGATCTGACTTATCTGAGAATTTAGATTCTTCAATTCAACAGTACAAGATTGGTTCTTAATGAGGAGACTGGCTGAAATGATTCTTCACTGGATCTGCAATGTTCTTGATGATGATCAACTTAATTTCCTTGAAGAACTTGTAGAACAGATTCACCTTAATCCTCTGATCAACTTGTTGAAAGGATCAGAAGATTTTCTTGAAGACCTGCGTCTTCCTTGTTCTTGGATTTGTCACCCTTCTCTGACTTAGGAGAAATCAGAATGAGTGAATTGATTAATTGTGCTCTGTGTAGATGACCCCTCTATTTATAGCCTTCACTAGTTGCTGGTTTCTGATTAATGACATCATCATATGCCATCATACTTCAAGTTTTCCTTCAAATAGATTCTGATGAGATATCAAGTCACTGTAGCTGACATGACACTTTTGATGTGACTTGACTCTCAGCTGTGTTGACTCTGTACAACTTCAGGATCATAAGTGTTGAGAAGTCCTAAGTATCTCGACACAATAATGCTTAGTGTTCTTAGACTGTAAACTGTAAGGTGTCGAGATATCTTAGCAGTCTCGACACATCTGTCTGCTGGGTGTCGACATCTGCTTTAAATCTTCACTATGTCGAGACAGTTGAATTTTCTCGACATTACAGTCTGCTGGGTGCCGACATCTGCTTTAAATCTTCACCGTGTCGAGACAGTTGAATTGTCTCGAGACTACGGCCTGCTAGGTGTCGACATCGGCTTTAAATCTTCATTGTGTCGAGACAGTTGAATTGTTTTGACACTATAGTCCTTCATTGTGTCGAGAAAGTTATATTGTCTCGACACTACTGTCCCGAGCTTTAAGGTGTTGAGATATCTGACTTGTCTCGACACTGCTGAATTGATCTTCAAGGTGTCCAGATAATTGAATTGTCTCGACACAGGTGTCTTATTTCTTTCTGATCTCGACACTTCTCCTATAAAGGTGTCGACATAGTTGTGAAGTGTGTCGACACTTTTGTACTTAGTCATTTCTCTGCGCTACAACTTGCTGGGCTTTAACTTTCCTGACTTCACTCAACACTATTAGCTGTATGACATTGAGTGAATTGTCTTCACTCAACGCCTGTGGACTCAGTCAATTTTCTTCAAGTTTTCACCCTGCACATGAAACTTAACCATACATCAAATACATACTTGTGTATATCATTGAGTTGAAAGTGCTTCTTCAAATCAAGTATATTATCTCCAATGTACCCAACAATCTCCACTTATTTGGAGAATTCATAACCCCAATTTAATGATATATACCACAATATCAAAATAAGATAATTATGATGTACATGAAAAGTGCTGTAACAAAATTACAAAGGAAACATCAATAATAAAACAGATATAACAAAGTGCAACTAAACTATTTCATTCCAATTTGTTCAAAAGATTACACTGTTAAATTTTTCCAATGTCCTAAAACAAAATTACAAAAGTACAAAGTTTTCCTAAGAGAAAAAATGCTAAGATTACTCTGACTCTTTGATGACAATGCCTCTTCCTGATTGAAATTTAGCTTTAACTTCAAGCACCTTATCATCAGTCTTCTTCTTGCCTTTATCATCCTTGGCCTTAGAGATATCTTCTTCCTCGAGCCTTTGCCTTTCAGCATACTGATATGGCTTGGGTAAGTACTTGTTGGGCTCTATAGAATCAGCTGGGATCTTCCCTGCCTTCAGATCTTTTCTGAATTTATAGATGATCTCCTGCTTCTTTGTATGCTTGACCCATTCTTGTTCTGAGTACCATTTGCCCTTGTCATCTATATTGTTGTTAACTGCTTTCCATGCAGTGAGTATAATAGATCTGGAAGTTAGACTCCACTGCTCAAAATCTTGCTTTGCTTCATCCTGCTCCCTGAATCTCTTCTTAGATAATTGAGCTTCTTTTTCTTTGAGCAAGGCGGGAGAAGTCATCTCTACCTTCTCACATATTACATTCTGAACCTATGATGGAGGACTGTATATAGTCTGTATTGCTATTTGAATAGTCTCAAACTGAGCTGGTTGGCAGCCAGATTCAGCAGTTTGATCATCATAATCAAGAGGAGGAAAGCCTAGAGTGCCTCTGATGCTATTGGATGTCCAAATATCATGCTCAGAGCTTGACTTTATTATCATTCTCTCCCCCTTTATGACTTCTCTCTCCACATGATCACTTAAGTATTTTTTATGAAATCTAATTTGGCCTTCTAGATGAGTAATCCCTGAGGACAAATGATTCTTCACTTTGAGCAAGTGATCATCGATGTCTTTGCAAGAAGCCTTTACTGCTTGAACCACAGAGGCTGTGTGAGTGGATAGCTGAGATTCAACATCTTTGGAGGTAGAGCTTATTTTTGTCTCCAGAGCTGTAGTTTGCTCAGCTAGCTTTACTAGTGAAATATCATGCATTGCTATCATGTTGTTATTCATTTTTGTCTGGTTTTCAAGTACATAACCTTGCTTAACAACTATATCTTTTTGAGTCTCCTTTGACTCCTTCTGCTGTTGAGCAAGGTAAACTACTCCATGAGCACCTTTCTGAAAGAAACCAGTCAAATCTTTTTTCAGCAGATTCACTTCAAATCTAATGGATTTTATGTCTTGTGCCAACTAGAACTGCACCTCCTTTGTTCTTTCATCTACATACTGTTCCAGGGCTCTCCTTTATTGGTCTATCATGATTTGTATTTGAATTAAAAGGGAGCTAAAATCCATAGGAGGAGCTGATGTTGTTCCAGATTGAACGGTCTACTTATAGCTCCTACTGCTCTTTTTGAGGTCAACCAGTTTCCTTTTCTTAATCTAAGAGGCTTCCACCTCCTCAGAATCATAAGAACCACCTACTTCAACAATAGTAGTCTACTTCTCTCCTGTAATCCTTGGGGCCAGATCTTCCATCTCCCCCTCAATCCTTGCACCAACTTCATCAAGATTGTTATTTTCCATGATGACTTCATCCTGTTGAGCTATGACATCAGAAACAGGATCCTCTGGAAGAGCTGCCATCTTCCCCTGGATGTCAGTATCTTCATTCAGAAAGACTTCTACTTCAATCTATTTGGAGACTACATCCTCATTCTCCTTATTAGACATCTCCTGTTAAGGAACCTCTACTTGTTCCAGGACAGTTTCTAGTTCCTATACCACTTCAATCACTATGGTATTGATAGTATCCTGTTCTATTTCTGGCAGAATATTGAGTTTCTCCCCCTCACTAGGATCCCTAGCTGGTATTGTCTCCCCCTGCATCTGATCACCAGTTACAGGAGTTGTCCTTGGAGATTTTTCAGCAACTGTATTATCATGTTTCTCCGTGCTAGAGCTTCCCCGATCTTTAGAGTCACTGGAAGATTCTTCTTCTATCACCACCACTTTCTTATTTTTCTCTTTCTTCTTCTCTACTATAGGTGTTTCTTTGGATAGTACTCTATCCCACCTGGCTAGGATTCTCATGTCCATTTTCCTCATATGATTGATCTTTGATCCAATCTTAAGATTCAGACTTTCAGGAATAGCTTATACCAAGTAGAGACTGATTATCCTGCCCATATTGGGCCTCTTGATGCTTTCAGCTATCTTGTCAAAGACTACTTTGCTCCAGTTAGTCATGACCTGAAAGATAATTCTAGTCATGAGTTCAAACATGTATGCAAAAATCCTATCATGGGCTCCTGTTTTGCAAAGTAGCACTTTCCCTATTATCTCAGACAAGAACTTCCCTTGATTGTTCATCCCTTTTCTTTATAGAGAACTTCCAATCCTTGTAGTTGGGTTCATCCCACACCACTGAAGAGCATCTGCGGTCCTGGCAGAAGCTAGGTTATCTTCTTGATTCACCTTAGGTAAGTGGAATATCTTTGTCAACCTTCTTATTATGATCTTAACTTTCATTCCATTTACTGTGGACTTAATCTTGTCTGTATTTGAATCTAGTTGGGCATTGGAAAGGAACTCAAGAACCTCTCGTTTCCAGATATTGGATGGTTATGAGAACAAATACTCTAATTTTGCTCCTGTGATAAGGGTTATCACATCCTTGATTTCTTCTGATGTCGACTCGAATCCATGTCAAACGAGTTCATATCCTTCGAAGACGTTTTCGTCACTTTTGGGATCCATTGGAGAGAAGGAATCGAAAGAGGTGCGTCGACTAAATGGAGTTCTAGGTCTCTAAACTCAGAAATCGAACTCTCAAGATATCAAGAAGGCGTAGTCGAGCTCTATTCTCATACCCTATTTATAGTCTAATCTTTCCTGAAGACGAAAGGGTGCGTTCCATTTAGACTGTTCCAAATTTTTAGGAAAAGACTTAGTGTCGATACTGGAAAAATTATCTATCGAGATGTGTCGACACAAGTCAACACAAGGATAATGTCTCTCGACATATACCTTAGGGTCTCGACACCCTTTGATGTCTCAACACTTTCTTTGGTGTCTCGACACATTTTCTGGTGTCTTGACACAAATTTTGACTTAGCCAATATTTTGTCTCCTGAACTATAGAAACTTGATACTTAGATGTTTTTACTTGATATTTAATTAAGTAAACTTAATTACTGATTAATATTTTATTCTTATTTTCATCAGTCTTTATGTATGCATTAATTATTCCAGATTTAACATGCCAAGTTCAAACTTAAAGAAATTAAATTTCTCTTCATCTAGGGGCTTAGTGAAAATATCAACAATCTGTTTATTTGTAGGAATAAATTCTAGATTAATGTCTTCCTTTTCTACATGCTCCCTAATAAAGTGATATCTAATATCAATATATTTAGTTCTACTATGTGACACATGATTATTTGCAATTGAAATGACACTAGTAGAATCATAATATAATGGAGTTTTACTTAGCTGATGTTGTAGTCTTATAATTGATGCTGAATCCAAAGAAATTATGCACAACAACTTCCAGCTGAAATGTACTCAGATTCATCAGTGGATATTACTACACTTGTTTGATTTTTGTTGCTCCATGACACTAGCCTTCTTCCAAGGAACTGACATGAACCTGAAGTACTTTTCCTATCTTCTTTACAACCTGCATAATCTGCATCTGAAAAGTCTGTTGGTTCAAAATCACTATTTCTGGGATACCATAGACCAAGACTAGGTGTTCCCTTTAGATATCTCAATATTCTTTTTACTGCTGTATAGTGAGACTCCTTAGAGAAAGCTTGATACCTAGCATAAACACATGTATCATACATTAAGTCTAGTCTACTAGCTGTTAGATAGAGTAGTGATCCAACTATGCCCCAATACAGGGTGATATCAACTAACTTACCAGCACCATCCTTGTTTAAAGACATACTGACCCTATAGGAGTTCTCATGAAAGTGGTTGTTTCCATTCCACACTTCTTGATTAACTCCTTGGTGAACTTAGACTGACTAATGAAAAGTCTATCTATAGTTTGATTAACTTGGAGACCCCAAGAAAAACTTGAGTTCACCTATGCTACTCATCTCAAATTTACATTGCATAAGTTTGACAAATTTGGTGCAAAGTGACTCATCAGTAGAACCAAATATAATGTCATCTACATATATTTGTACTAAGATGGTCTTGTCTTTAACTTCCATTAGAATAGTGTTTTGTCTATTTTCCCTCTTGAGAATTTGTTCTCAAGAAGAAATTTAGACAGAGTCTCATACCAAGCCCTTGGGGCTTGTTTTAACCCATAGAGAGCTCTTAATAAAAGATAAACATAATTAGGATGAGTAGAGTCAATAAAACCTGAGGGTTGCTTAACATAGACCTTTTTTTGAGGTTATCATTAAGGAAGGTTGACTTCACATCTATTTGGTAAACCTTGAATCCTTTGTAGGCTGCATATGCTAGAAAGAGTCTAATAGCTTCTAATCTAGCCACTGGTGCAAAGGTTTGATCAAAATCTATACCCTCTTCTTGTCTATAGCCCTTTGCAACCAGTCTAGCCTTGTTTCTGACTATAACACCATTCTCATCCAGTTTATTCCTGTAGATCAACTTGATTCCTATGATGTTATAGTCATCTGGTTTGAGAACCAGCTTCTAGACATTACATCTCTTGAACTTGTCCAATTCTTCCTGCATAACACCTATCCAAAATGGGTCTATATTAGTTTCTTCAAACTTCTTTGTTCTGTTTGAGACAGAAAACTTGAGAGTGCATTACAGTATTGTGCTGTCTACTTCTTGTGATCACACCATGAGCTGCATCTACAATGATCAGTTCCCTTGGATGATCCCTTAGATGTCTTGCAGTAACTGGTAATGTGACCTCTTCTCTTTGAACAACTTCATCTTGTGGTTGAGTCTCTTCTTCTGGTTGTTCCAGTGCAAGTTCTTCCTCAACAATGTTGACTCTATCTTGTATACTTTGGCTTGCTAGAATTGAGTCTTCTATTGATAGCTCCTTCAGCTTCAAGTCTTCTCCTATTGTCCTTGATGTACCATACCTCTTGATGACTCCTCTATCTGAACCACCAAATATCACTTTGGGTCTATTTGTCATTGGAGTGTACTCCTTCAGATATCCCTTAATTCCAGTCATATGTCTGGACCATCCACTATCCAAGTACCAGATGAGCTTATCTCTGGTTCTTGGACATACCTGTAAAATAAAGATTTATTTATCCTTAGGAACCCAAATTGTCTTGGGTCCTTGGTGCTTGTTAGCTGGGGCTCCATTGAGACCACCTGAGAATTTCTTTGCTGGGTACATTTTTTGTCCATGAGACACTGTGTGATTGAACTAGCAGTCCATGGCAAAGTGTCTAATCTTTCCACAATACCAACACTCATATTTGTTATATCTTCTCTTTGGAGGCATACTATGAACTTTATGCTGACATTCCTTAGGACAGGAATCAACAGCTTTTACAGTTACATATTGACTATGAGCAAGTTATTTATTTTGCCTCATTGTCACAACAGACCTTCTTGGAGAAAACACATTAGGAATAGCTTTCATATTCACAGATGTGCTAGGTGCTCCTGGTCTAGACTTCTGGATTTCTTTTCCTTTGGTCTGAGACACAGGATGTGGTAACACTGGACCATTTTATCCTGTCAGCTTTCTGCCTCTTCTTCTCCTAGGTTTTATATAACCAAGACCACTTCCAGGAGTTCCTGAGAAGGTATCTAGTATGGGGAGCACAGTCTTAGGTTTAGAGAACTGTTGAACAAGTCTTTTTTCATTCTGAAGTTTGAGTTCTAACTCCTGAATGGTTGCATCTCTTTGTTTGAGCAACATGATTTGATCATCAATGATCTTAGTTAGCTTAGCTAACTTTGAACTTTGAAGACCAATCTGCTGAGTAGCCATCTCATGATGGTACTTAAGACCTCTTAGTGATGCAATCTTGATGACTTGTTCTTTGACAAGCTTTTTGCTCTTTACAAGAGCCTCTAGCAGTTTTCCAAACTTAACTGTGAGCTGCTGCAGTTCAGTCTCAGAGTTGAACTCTTGTGAATCAAAATTTTAGCTACATGAGTCTGACTCATCCTCAGTCTCATAAATAGAAGTTATAGAATAAATAGATTTATCAAAGATTACCTCAGTGTTCTGATAGTCAACTGTTTCTGTTTCTTGATTATCAGTCAGTGCCATTAAGTTGACCTCCATATCATATTCAGAGTCATCACAGAGTGATATAGTTGTGGAGTTCTTTCCCTTATATATGATTTCTTTGATGAAATCCTCTTCACATGAGAACAATCCAATGTGAGCATGTTCTTCATCTGATTCATTTGAATTTGAATCACTATCAGATAAAGTTTTTGGCTTCCTTGCCATCAGACACTTTTCTGACTTCTTATATTTGTAGAACTTTTTTTCCTTGGACTTCCTGTTCTCCTTTCTCTTTACTGGATAGTCAACAATGACATGTCCATGCCTGTTACAGCAATAACAAATAATATCAGTCTTAACTTGTTTGTTCTGGTTTGAATCATACCTGACCACTGAGTTATTTCTGCGTTTGTCTTACTTTTTGCTGGAACTTGATCCAAATAATGTCTTCTTGTTCCATTGCTTCCTTCTTCACATCATCTTCTTGAATTGCCTGGTGAATAATGCCAATTCACCATCTGACAATTCTTTTGATGAAGAACTAGTCCCAGAACTGACTGTATCTTTATACCTTCTTGGTGATGGGGGACTTTCTCTTTTAGTCTTCTTAGATATGTTTGCTTTGAAAGCCATAGATCTTGACTGATTTGAACTTCTGACAGATTCATCTTCAGCTTTTCTTGAGTTTAACTGTAGCTCATGAGACAACAATTTCCCATACAAATCCTGGGGGTAACATGTTCCTTAGATTACCCATTTCTTTTACTACACATATCTTTATGTCCCATTCTTTGTTTATGGATCTCAGAAACTTGTCATTAAGCTCATAGTTTGAGAATTTTCTGGCATAATTCTTTAAGTCATTTACTATTCTAAAGAACTTCTCATAACAAAGTTCTATAAAATCTGTCTTCCCTTGCCTGAAAGCCTCATACTGTTGATTGAGTAAAGACTTTCTATCATCTATGACTTCTTCAGTGCCTTCCATATTGACTATTAGAGTATCCCACATCGCCTTGGATGTTTTACAGTGGACTAAGTTCTGAAAGATAGAGTTGTCAATAGCACTCACAATTATGTTCTGTGCTCTTTTATCCATGGTGGTTATAACCACCTCATCCTTGATCATTTCAGATAGACTTTTTGGAGTTTGCACATTAGCATCTAAGACAGATACTTTCATGAATGTATGATCCTTCTTGAATCGTGACAAAGATTCATGGATCAGATGCCTCCATGAATAGTCTCACCCTCTGCTTCAAAATAGCAAAATTATCCTTTATACATATAAGAAGCTTCATAGAACTGAGTTCTCTATGAGATTCTGAAGCCATGAGATCTGACATGTATCAACCATCCTTAAGATCCTTTTTTGACTGTTAGGTCTTTCTTTGAATAACCTAGCTCTGATATCACTTGAAAGATAAATCTATGGGTAGTTAGTCATCTAGAGGGGGGGGGGGGGGAGGGGGTGAATATGTGTCTTTTAAAATCTTTAGCACTTATACTAAAGGTTCAACAGATACTTAAAAATAAACAATCACAGATCACATCACACACAATAATAGAGTACACAAAAGCTTTATAGTGGTTCCCCTATCTAGGGTACATCCACTTTCCCCCTTCTTCCTCACTAATAATGTGCTAGATAAGGTTATATCATCCTCTTCAACTTAGATCAACAGATCTTACAAACTCAGTTTCTTTCGAAAAACCTACACCTCAGACCAACAGGTCCTACCTCAGAGATCCACCTAATCTCTTACCTCAGGTCCCTCAAGAATCCTACCTTAAACTATATAAGTCTTACACCTTAGTGATCCCACACAAATCACCTACCTCAGGTCCCTCAAGAACCCTATCTCAGCCTTTATAATATAGGCTTACGACTTAGAGAATAAATCTTCTACCCACTTAGATATCAAAGAGATTTTACAAAATTAAGAGAAAAATGAGAAAGAAAGTAATCTCAGAAAATAATAACTCTGAGATCTGACTTATCTGAGAATTCAGATTCTTTAATTCAACAACACATGATTGGTTTTTGATGAGCAAACTGTAAGACCCCTTTTTTTTTTTTTTGAAACCCGGGGTCTTATGCCCAGAACCGCCGCTTTGTGGTGACACCTTCGCACCCGGGAAGGTCGCCACTACAACGCGCCGATTCTGCCGGCCTTTTCGATCACCATGAGTAGCAAGTAAGAGAGAAGCAAGTCCACCAAAAGAGAATATCACATAAAATAAAACTCCACGATGGGAGTGTCCACAGAATATCATCAGAGTATAAATAGTCTAGAAATAAAAGGGCTCATGCCCGGTACATCAATTCCTCACTACAAAACCACTCAATGCGGAAGCAAAACTAAAACTCTACTAAAGGGCCGGGACTCACAGTCCCCGTAGTCTGGACTCCCGTGCTAGACTGTCCCATCTCCAGGCGTACCGGCCTCCTGGGCTGCTCCTCCATGCTGGGCTCCGCGATCCCCTAAAATGATATGGTTCGAAAACCGTTAGTCTAAAAGACTAAGTCCTATCATCCCCCACCCCTTCCCCCACGCTCTAAGGCACCGGGCGGAGAGGAAGAAAGGGGAGGACATGAAAGTGGAGAGTAGTCAAAAGCAGATGACGGTGGACCTAACTAGCAAGTTATAACAGGGGAGCAATATAAATCTTAAGTGTTGTAATAGGTATAACAGAAAGGAAGTAAGTAAGAAATTAAACCTTCACTTATGTGAGTACACATAAGCCAAGGGATCTTTTGCAAGGCTCCCATCGTATAAAGTGTCCCATACCACTTATACGTTGGGGTGTCGGTTGTCAAACAGCAGCATACATATATATTGAAATTAACCTTTGATTTATAAACTTGCCCACACAAGCTTATAGACCAAGGGGTCGTTTTGCAAGTCCTAAAGTATAAGCGTCCCATTCCACTTATACTTCAGGTGTCAAGGTTGTTATGAATGATTATGATATGCAGCTATATGGTGGGTATGTTATGTCATGCAGTGCAACTCACTCACCCAACTTTGTGTACACAAACCTTTAGTTCCCCCTTTCTGGAGATAACTCCCAGGATACTCCCGTAGTGGCAGACGGAAGCGGTGGGTTGGGCCTCGCCCACCTCAAAACCAGTAAAAGCACTACTGGTCTGACCTATCGTACGCCCTCAACGCCTGATGCACGAGGCGGACTCCTGCGTACTCTTGCCGACTGGTCCGCCGGACTTAACCTTGGCTAAGTGCTAGTCACCTTGCCGAGTCAACGATATCGGTGTCGGTGCAATCGAACTCCCCGATATCGAAAACCCACCACCTTAATCTTTCCTATTTTTATGCACATGCAGCAGTTTAATATATAACAATTTTAAAGTGTCAACTCCCGGACTAAACCGTCCGTATAAACCACATCCGAGACCAACTTCCCCGGACTAAACCGTCCGGCTCATCTCCAGACTTCATCCCTTAGAACACCACGGGACGACTTAACCATTACCAACCCTAACTAATGAGTGTGTGCAATGTGAATCCCTATTAGGCTAATTACTCTTTCGTTTGTTTTAAGATTTACGTTAGCCCAGGACTGCCCCCGGCATACCCCGTGAAGGGCTCTCAAGGGGCACTAGGAACCAAGACGGTGCATTACGGCCCGAAGTTCCCTTTCGCAAGACACTTATTATTGTTGGTTAATACCCCGTTCCCAAACCCTTAATGTTACTCTGGTTCTAACCCTAATGTGTTTTAACTCCTTCGCCCGTTCCCAGGAAAGACGATGTTCCGTCGAACCCGAGCTCCACCCATCCTTAGTTAACCTAACCACTATCCCATACCCAATTTCATTGATAACCTCCGAATCATCTTGCCACAGCATTTACACATGATTTGTCGCCCTATGACCATGGTATTACAATTGCTATGATTTCACTATATGCAGACCAACTTGAGCTAATCAACAAGTATGATAGGAAGTGCATCAATTTCTCATCCAAACACCCTAAGATAATTACTAAGGGCCTATTATGACTTTTATAATTTAAATCCAGCACTTCCAAATTTTTCCTAAATAATTTAATATTTATTTAATTATCCAGAAATTAAAGCCATGAGTGATTTTGAGCATGAGGTACTACATTCATTCATCATAAAATTATAAGAAAATTACCAGGGCTCTACCATGTCCATAAATGTTCACTGACCAGAAATTATAATTTTACAAGGCCTAAAAAATATTATTTAAAAATCATTTATAAGTTCTACAAATTGCAAGCCTTGTGAATCAACCCCTATGATTATAGATCCAAAAATTCTACAATAATTACCAGAGATGTAAGAGGTCATAAAAACTCATTTTTCTAAGTTACACCAGATTTCAGTGAGGGAACAACCCATAATAATTATTTGACTATTTTTAGAAAATCAATGGCTTGTGAATGAAGTACTTAAAATAATCAGTTAATAATTCCAGCAAAATTCAAGCATATGTATAAGGATCTAAAAAGCTCTCTGCCAAAATTTCATTTCCATTAATCAACCAGAGAAATCAAATTAATTAAAATACCCAAAAGCCTATTTTTGTGAGTTATGAAGGAACTATCATGTATTGAATTCCAAGGCTCTCAATATTATTTCCCAGAGACTTCCCTAAACCCAAGAAGTACACTACCCAAGTTTCATGGCCTTTAGGCAAGTTTTGGTGACCTATTTTACCTTAACAAAGGAGGTGTCCTAAACTAGGGTTAGGGTTTAAGGGAGGGTAACCCTCTCCAAATCTTCCAAGACTTTGGTCAGGGGGTTCTAACCTCACTAGTCTCCTCTCCACCAAAAATCACTTCCATTCAAGGTCATTTGACCCCATGCCCTTCACAAGCCCCCAAAGTCCAACCTAGGGGTTTGGACTTGGGTCCTAGGGCATACTCACCCCAAACCACTCCATACACCATAAGGGAGTGTTAAAGCCCATTACAAACCAGTGGACCAAGTTTCAGCCTCTGGTGAGGGAGTTTGGTCAACTAAAATCACTAAGTGCACTTTTGACCTATTTGCCCCTTAATGGGCTAACCTAGGATTGGGTAATTACCCACCCAAAACATCTCCAAATTAAATGAAACTTTATACAGAGCTTCCCTAGGTCCCTAAGGACTTCCCACCAAAATTTTGGGGAATTTGGAGGTCATTAGACCCCTTAATCACTCTAAGATATGATTATTAAATTTTAACAAAAACTATAGAAAAATGTTATCCAAAAATTACCATTTTTGCACAGCTCTTAGGTATAGTTAAGAGTGACCCCTGGTTCAAATTTCAGGTCATTTGATCAAGGGATGAAGAGTGGGGATTTATTTTAGTGGCTGATCAACATTTTGGATAGCCCTCACCAAAATGGTTGTTGGGGTCAGCCCACTCATCCAAATTGGTTGAAACCAATTTTGAATTAATCTAGACATCAAGGGCTATAACTTTTATATTGGCCATATTTTCTGTAGGAGGGCCTATGTATTTTTAATAATTAATTTAAAATCGGCCAGTAAACAGGAAATAAAACAATATAATAATTCATGGGTACTATTCATCTTCTTCCAGAAAACGTCAAAACCGAGCCCGCCGCAGGTGCCTTTTACGGGCTGTTTCCCGGCCACCCTGGGCGGCGCCACCACCGGGAAACACCCTCTATTTGTTCCCGGTGGTGGGGGCAATCCCTAGCCGGAGCTAGGGCGGCCGGAGGTGGCGGCACCACCCTACCCGAGCCCACCAAAGTGCCATGAAAATGGCAGTTTTCTCTGGTTTTAGCCCACCCGACCGGCTCCTTTGGGCTTGAACTCGAACCCTAAACGCGTCTAAGATCTATAGCACAAGGGAAAGAGTGAGGGAGGACCTTCCCGGCGGCCATGCGACGTGTAGATCGGCGAGGGGCCATGGCGACGGCGGCGGCGGCGTTTTCTCCTTCTCTTGCTCCGACCACCACTTGCTCCTCTGTTAGGGTTTCGAGAAACTCTCTCTTGCTCACAGATGGAGGTTAAGAAGGAAGAGAGGGGAGGGGGAGGGCTGGATCCTTCAATGCCATCAAGCCCATTAAAGGGGTGGCTCGGTTTGAGGAGAGGGGGGGTTGAAACAGCCCTCTTGAAGGCTGGGAAACGGCTGCATCAACTCCTCTTCTCTAGAGGAGTTGAATGCAGCCATAAAGGCATGCTTTCAGCCTCTCTTGGCCGAGCCCCACCCTCTTCAACTTCTCTTTCAATATTTCTCTCTCCTCCCACCATTATTTCCTTTCTCTCTCTTCCTCTCTCTCTCCTAGTCACCCCCAAACTGAAAACTCCTCATCTCACCCCTCTAATGGCAGCCCACTAAGGCCATTTAATTTTTACATGAACTCACAAGAGTGAGGGAGGCTCATCTTCTCCATGAACCTATTATTTTCTCTCTCCTATTTTTCTTCTCTCTCTCTTTCTCTCTCTCTTCCTCCAAATGAAGCCCCATGTAATGTCTTCCTTTTTATTCTATTGGCAGCCCACTACAAATTATGATACTTCAAATGAAATATAAGAGAGGGACCCACCATGAATGATCCTTTACTCTTTCTCTCTCCTCTATTATTTCTCAAATTTAGGCTTCTCTTTCTCTCTCTTAAATAATGGGGAAAATCCCATTTTTCTCTCTCCTAATCATCATGGATGATATTGCTGGTGGGTCCAGCCTAAATACACCCATTTTTAAACTCATCAAACAGGGTTAGCCCAAGTGGATTGAGCTTGGACTTGAGTTAGCCTATTTGGGCTAGTTTGACCAAATTAGGGCTTGGGTTGACTTTGGTCAATTTGGCCTTTTGGGTCACCACCAATGGGTCCTTGGTGACTTATTGAGCCCACATTAGGTCTAAGGGGATTTTTAGAGTCAAAATGAACCTACTAGGCCACCCAAAATCATAGTTTTGAAAATTGCTATTTGCAGACCAAGTGAGTCTCAACTAGGTTTTTAGGTCACTTGGTCTCCTGGGCTCATCTAGGTTAACTCATAGGACCTAGTCATGCTCAAGTCACTCCTAGGGGGGTCCAATTTGAAAATGGGATGTTACAAATCCCAATAAACAAAACAAAAATTTCGTCCCCGAAATTAAGGTTAAGTCTACGGGGATGTTTTCTACTGGGTTAAGTCAAGCTTGTAACATCCCATAAGGGTTGAAGTACCTACTAGATCAATGATTAAGGGCTAGCCCCAATAAACAAAAGTTTAGCCCATATCTCCTGGAATATTCTACCAGTAATTGCAATTATGGAGAAAACTTTAAACCACTTGAGGAGTTGCGAGGTATACCTGACTGAAGAGCTCCGGGTACTTTTGCTGCATCAAGTCCTGTGGTTCCCAGGTGTGCTCCTCTTGTCCATGATTTCTCCACAAGACCTTGACCAGCGGAACCTTCTTGCGTCGTAAGACTCGTATCCCGGTATCGTCTATCCGGATCGGCTCTAGGTGCACCGATCGGTCGGAAGCTATAGGCCCATCCGTAGTCGTAATCTGCTGCTCCGGCCGAAGTAGAGCCCTCCTGAGCGAAGATACGTGGAAGACGTCGTGTAAGCCGGCCAGCTCCGGTGACAGCTCCAACCGGTAAGCTAAGGGGCCGATCCGCTCCAGGATCCTGTAAGGCCCCATGTATCTCGGACTGAGCTTTTTCCGACCACGCACCCGCGAGACTCCATGCATCGGTCGTATCTTCAAGAATACCCGGTCTCCTACCTGAAACTCTACTTGACGATGCCGAGCGTCATAATACTTCGCTTGCCTGCTCTGCGCCTCTAGCATCCGGTCCCGGATCAGTCTCACCTGAGCCTCGGTGTCTTCCACAAACTCTGAATCCAGAATCTTCGGATCCACGTCCTGCAGCCAAGATAACGGTGTCCTACACCTTCTCCCATACAGGGCCTCGTAAGGAGCCATCCGTATGCTGGACTGATAACTGTTGTTATACGAGAACTCCACCAATGGCAGCATCTTCTCCCAGGGCTCTCCGCGGTCTACAATACATAGTCTCAGAAGGTCTTCCAGCGTCCGATTGGTACGCTCCGTCTGCCCGTCAGTCTGGGGGTGGAAGGCCGTACTGAAAGTCAGTCGGGATCCAAGGTACGCCTGCACCGATCTCCACTCTCTGGACGTAAACCGCCCATCTCGATCTGATACGATCGTCCTTGGCACGCCGTGATAACGAATATATTGCTCCACGAACTTCCGAACCAACACTCCAACAGAGTCGTCCTTCCTGATCGGGATGAACCTAGCCACCTTCGTTAGACGGTCCACGATCACCCAGATCGAATCATTTCCCGTCCGTGATCGAGGTAGGCCGTGGATGAAGTCCATCGCGATGTCCTCAAATTTCCACTCCGGCACCGGGAGTGGCTGCAATAAACCAGCGGGATGCCTACACTCTGCCTTCACTAACTGGCATGTCTCGCAGTGGGTCACGAAGTACATAATGTCTTTCTTCATCCCTGGCCAAAACATCATCTTCTTCAAGTCTGCCGTCATCTTCGTGATCCCCGGGTGTATAGAATATCTACTACAATGCGCCTCCGCCATGATGTCCTCCCGAACCCGGCCTCCTGCGGGTATATAAACCCTGCCTCTGAAATGTAGCAATCCGTCTCTCAGGGAATAATCTCCTGTCGAACCCTCCTCCAAGGCTCGGAATATCGGCACTGCCCATGCATCTGTCCTTTGTCCGTCCCGGATGCGGTCCCGAATATCATCGATAGCCACCATCGATGCCAGATACTCCCTATATAGCTCTGGGTCATCCTCGGACACTAGGGATATCTGCATATCTCTGAAGGTCCGAACTAGCTCCATGGACATAACTTGGGGCCTGGCTTCGGAAGTGGCCGCTCTCCGACTCAACGCGTCGGCCACCACGTTTGCCCTCCCTGGGTGGTAGTGCATCTCATACTGATAATCTGCTAAGAACTCCACCCAGCGCCTCTGCCTGATATTCAGCTCCTTCTGCGTGTCCACATATTTCAAGTTCTTGTGATCGGAGAAGATATCGCAGTGGACTCCATAAAGATAATGGCGCCAGACCTTCAGAGCAAAAACGACTGCTCCCATCTCGAGGTCGTGCACCGAGTAGTTCTTCTCATGGGTCTTCAGCTGGCGGGAGGCATATGCTATGACATGTCCGTTCTGCATCAGCACCGCTCCCATCCCTTGGTATGATGCGTCGGTATACACCTGGAATCCTTCCTTTCCAGACGGAAGGGCCAGAATCGGGGCTGAGATGAGTCGGTCCTTTAGCTCCTGGAAAGCCGCCTGGCACTGCGCGGTCCAAACGAAAGGCGTCTCCTTCCTTGTTAAAGATGTGAGGGGGAGGGCAATTTGAGAGAACCCTTTCACGAACTTCCGGTAATAACCGGCAAGTCCCAAGAAACTCCGTACATCGGTGGCTGTCTTCAACGGCGGCCAATCTCGAACTGCCTGAACCTTTGCCGGATCCACTGCCAACCCGGCTCCGCTGATAATATGGCCTAGGAAAGCCACCTCCTTCAACCAAAACTGACACTTGCTGAATTTCGCATAAAGATGATGCTCCCGCAACCTCTGTAGAGTCAGTGCCAGATGCCGGGTGTGCTCCTCCTCCGTCCTAGAGTAGATCAGGATGTCGTCTATGAACACTATAACGAACACATCCAGGTAGGCCTCAAAAACCCGGTTCATGAGACTCATGAACGCCGACGGAGCATTCGTGAGCCCAAAGGGCATCACGGTGAACTCATACAGGCCATATCTGCTACTGAAGGCCGTCTTCGGAATATCCTCCTCCTGGATCCGCAGCTGGTAGTATCCTGACCTCAAGTCCAGCTTCGAGAAATAGTGGGCTCCCTCCAGCTGGTCGAACAACTCGTCTATCCGGGGGAGCGGATAGGTATTTCGGACGGTCAGCCTATTTAGTGCTCGATAATCGATGCACAGGCGAAGTGTCCCATCCTTCTTCTTCACGAATAAGACCGGAGCTCCCCATGGCGAAGAACTCGGTCTAACAAATCCCGCCTCCACCAATTCTTGCAACTGAGTCCGAAACTCCGCCAGCTCTTTCGGGGCCATCCGATAGGGAGCCCTGGATATCGGCTTAGCCCCTGGCACCAACTGAATCTGGAAATCCTTCTCCCTGTGCGGAGGCAATCCTGGCAGCTTCTCTGGAAACACATCGGCGTAATCACAGACCACCGGTATATTGGCAATCCGGTCCTTCTCCTCGGTCATCTCGAACAGTACCTGATATACCATGTCTCCCTGCAGATGGGCCTTGACGGCCTGAATAGAGGATAAGAAAATATAGGACGCAGGTCTAATACCTTCCATCACGATGAGAGAATCCCCATATCTAAGGGTAACCTTCTTGGCCAAGCAGTCAATCTGGGCATGGTTCCAGTGGAGCCATGACATACCCAGAATCAGATCATAATCTGGCAGTGGCAAGATCGTCGCTGACGCTTCGAAAGGTTTCCCGCCTATCCATGCCTCCATATTGCAATGGGACGAGGTGAACAGCTCCGACCCGTCAGGTAGCCATATCTTCATCATCGCCCCCGCGAATTTCTCCACGCCATCCAACCCTTGGATAAAAGTCTCCGACACAAACGAGTGCGAGGCACCCGTGTCGAAGAGAGTGTGTGCGGGTTTGCCGCAAATGAAGACAATGCCTGAGATTGTGACTTAACTTAGAGTTTTATTCTTGGTTTTTACTACCTAATGCTAAAAACAGTTAACTCCTAGGAAAGGATGGAAAAAGATTTAAGACAAAGCAAACAAACATAGTCGTACCTGTGATCACTTGCTCAGGTTGTCGGGGCTGGGCCAGGTCCAGTGCATATACCTGCTCCCTTTCTTGCCTACGGTCTCCGCCCTGGTATCCTTGTCCTTGACCGCGTCCTCGACCTCCATACTGCTGAGCAGGTGGGGCAATCTGTGGCGCTAGTGGGGGCCCCCTTCTCATAGGGCAGTTCCTCTTGATATGCCCCACCTGACGGCAGTGAAAACACTCTGGTGGAGGGTAAGCCCTCCCTCCTGGTCTCTGCAAATCCTGCATCTGTGGTCTTGGTATCTCCCGCATCTGGAGGGGCTGGGGAGCTAGAGTCACCTGCTCCCTCGACTCCTGTCTCACCTCCTGGCGAGGCTGATCCTCCATCCTGCCCACATCTGTAACACGACCTCGTCGCTGCTCATTTCTTGCTCCACGATTCTGATCCTCCATTGGCCGCTTCCGGCCTCGGGTAGCATGCCAGTCTGCCTCGATCCTCTTGGCCATCTCTAGCATCCGAGGAATAGGCCCATCGGACACGAACAATAGGGCCTCCCTCAAATCCTCCTTCAAGCCCTTGTAAAACCTCTTGGTGTACCCGGCTTCGTCCAGCTGATAAGAATCTGCATATCGGGCTAGATGATCGAACTCCCGATGGTACTCCACCACCGACCTGGTGCCCTGCTTTAGCTGTAAGAACCGGTCCTCAAGCTCATCCCTGGCCGATTGCGGAACAAAATGTTCCAACAGCGCGACCCTGAATTCTCCCCAAGTGATCTCCGCAACCTCCCTGTCAGCATAAGTCTTGTCCAGGAGTGTCTTCCACCACCTCTTGGCATGGGACTCTAGGCAAGAGACCACCAACGCCACCCTCTCCTCCACCGGGCATCGTATCCCAGTCAGCATCTCATGCATGATGTCCAACCACTCCTCTGTCCGAACTGCCGTCTCTGTCCCCAAGTAGGACGGGGGAGAAAGTCCTCGGAATATACTCAGCCAGTTGGCTCCCGGAATCAACTGCGGAGCCGGAGCCTGTTGAGTCCTGAAGGCTTCTAGGATGGCTGTCAAAGTCTGCCCCATGTCCGTCTGAAGGAAAGGAGCGGGAGCTGGTGGAGGTGGTGCAGCATCCGGAGTCTGCAAAACCTCACCCTGTGGAGTAGGCTGCGCTGAGGGCTGCGAAAAGAAAATTTTTATTATGAGAAAACGGTTCGAAAGAACTAAATGTGGACAATTATATGTGATTCCCCTTATGGGCACACCACTGCTTCCGCTGCTTAGTTTGTCCGCAAACTAAACTCGCGCGGGGGTGACCCAGGGATTTATGGACTGCTACTAATCCGATCGATGTTTCCTCTGATACCACTTTGTAAGACCCCTTTTTTTTTTTTTGAAACCCGGGGTCTTATGCCCAGAACCGCCGCTTTGTGGTGACACCTTCGCACCCGGGAAGGTCGCCACTACAACGCGCCGATTCTGCCGGCCTTTTCGATCACCATGAGTAGCAAGTAAGAGAGAAGCAAGTCCACCAAAAGAGAATATCACATAAAATAAAACTCCACGATGGGAGTGTCCACAGAATATCATCAGAGTATAAATAGTCTAGAAATAAAAGGGCTCATGCCCGGTACATCAATTCCTCACTACAAAACCACTCAATGCGGAAGCAAAACTAAAACTCTACTAAAGGGCCGGGACTCACAGTCCCCGTAGTCTGGACTCCCGTGCTAGACTGTCCCATCTCCAGGCGTACCGGCCTCCTGGGCTGCTCCTCCATGCTGGGCTCCGCGATCCCCTAAAATGATATGGTTCGAAAACCGTTAGTCTAAAAGACTAAGTCCTATCATCCCCCACCCCTTCCCCCACGCTCTAAGGCACCGGGCGGAGAGGAAGAAAGGGGAGGACATGAAAGTGGAGAGTAGTCAAAAGCAGATGACGGTGGACCTAACTAGCAAGTTATAATAGGGGAGCAATATAAATCTTAAGTGTTGTAATAGGTATAACAGAAAGGAAGTAAGTAAGAAATTAAACCTTCACTTATGTGAGTACACATAAGCCAAGGGATCTTTTGCAAGGCTCCCATCGTATAAAGTGTCCCATACCACTTATACGTTGGGGTGTCGGTTGTCAAACAGCAGCATACATATATATTGAAATTAACCTTTGATTTATAAACTTGCCCACACAAGCTTATAGACCAAGGGGTCGTTTTGCAAGTCCTAAAGTATAAGCGTCCCATTCCACTTATACTTCAGGTGTCAAGGTTGTTATGAATGATTATGATATGCAGCTATATGGTGGGTATGTTATGTCATGCAGTGCAACTCACTCACCCAACTTTGTGTACACAAACCTTTAGTTCCCCCTTTCTGGAGATAACTCCCAGGATACTCCCGTAGTGGCAGACGGAAGCGGTGGGTTGGGCCTCGCCCACCTCAAAACCAGTAAAAGCACTACTGGTCTGACCTATCGTACGCCCTCAACGCCTGGTGCACGAGGCGGACTCCTGCGTACTCTTGCCGACTGGTCCGCCGGACTTAACCTTGGCTAAGTGCTAGTCACCTTGCCGAGTCAACGATATCGGTGTCGGTGCAATCGAACTCCCCGATATCGAAAACCCACCACCTTAATCTTTCCTATTTTTATGCACATGCAGCAGTTTAATATATAACAATTTTAAAGTGTCAACTCCCGGACTAAACCGTCCGTATAAACCACATCCGAGACCAACTTCCCCGGACTAAACCGTCCGGCTCATCTCCAGACTTCATCCCTTAGAACACCACGGGACGACTTAACCATTACCAACCCTAACTAATGAGTGTGTGCAATGTGAATCCCTATTAGGCTAATTACTCTTTCGTTTGTTTTAAGATTTACGTTAGCCCAGGACTGCCCCCGGCATACCCCGTGAAGGGCTCTCAAGGGGCACTAGGAACCAAGACGGTGCATTACGGCCCGAAGTTCCCTTTCGCAAGGCACTTATTATTGTTGGTTAATACCCCGTTCCCAAACCCTTAATGTTACTCTGGTTCTAACCCTAATGTGTTTTAACTCCTTCGCCCGTTCCCAGGAAAGACGATGTTCCGTCGAACCCGAGCTCCACCCATCCTTAGTTAACCTAACCACTATCCCATACCCAATTTCATTGATAACCTCCGAATCATCTTGCCACGGCATTTACACATGATTTGTCGCCCTATGACCATGGTATTACAATTGCTATGATTTCACTATATGCAGACCAACTTGAGCTAATCAACAAGTATGATAGGAAGTGCATCAATTTCTCATCCAAACACCCTAAGATAATTACTAAGGGCCTATTATGACTTTTATAATTTAAATCCAGCACTTCCAAATTTTTCCTAAATAATTTAATATTTATTTAATTATCCAGAAATTAAAGCCATGAGTGATTTTGAGCATGAGGTACTACATTCATTCATCATAAAATTATAAGAAAATTACCAGGGCTCTACCATGTCCATAAATGTTCACTGACCAGAAATTATAATTTTACAAGGCCTAAAAAATATTATTTAAAAATCATTTATAAGTTCTACAAATTGCAAGCCTTGTGAATCAACCCCTATGATTATAGATCCAAAAATTCTACAATAATTACCAGAGATGTAAGAGGTCATAAAAACTCATTTGTCTAAGTTACACCAGATTTCAGTGAGGGAACAACCCATAATAATTATTTGACTATTTTTAGAAAATCAATGGCTTGTGAATGAAGTACTTAAAATAATCAGTTAATAATTCCAGCAAAATTCAAGCATATGTATAAGGATCTAAAAAGCTCTCTGCCAAAATTTCATTTCCATTAATCAACCAGAGAAATCAAATTAATTAAAATACCCAAAAGCCTATTTTTGTGAGTTATGAAGGAACTATCATGTATTGAATTCCAAGGCTCTCAATATTATTTCCCAGAGACTTCCCTAAACCCAAGAAGTACACTACCCAAGTTTCATGGCCTTTAGGCAAGTTTTGGTGACCTATTTTACCTTAACAAAGGAGGTGTCCTAAACTAGGGTTAGGGTTTAAGGGAGGGTAACCCTCTCCAAATCTTCCAAGACTTTGGTCAGGGGGTTCTAACCTCACTAGTCTCCTCTCCACCAAAAATCACTTCCATTCAAGGTCATTTGACCCCATGCCCTTCACAAGCCCCCAAAGTCCAACCTAGGGGTTTGGACTTGGGTCCTAGGGCATACTCACCCCAAACCACTCCATACACCATAAGGGAGTGTTAAAGCCCATTACAAACCAGTGGACCAAGTTTCAGCCTCTGGTGAGGGAGTTTGGTCAACTAAAATCACTAAGTGCACTTTTGACCTATTTGCCCCTTAATGGGCTAACCTAGGATTGGGTAATTACCCACCCAAAACATCTCCAAATTAAATGAAACTTTATACAGAGCTTCCCTAGGTCCCTAAGGACTTCCCACCAAAATTTTGGGGAATTTGGAGGTCATTAGACCCCTTAATCACTCTAAGATATGATTATTAAATTTTAACAAAAACTATAGAAAAATGTTATCCAAAAATTACCATTTTTGCACAGCTCTTAGGTATAGTTAAGAGTGACCCCTGGTTCAAATTTCAGGTCATTTGATCAAGGGATGAAGAGTGGGGATTTATTTTAGTGGCTGATCAACATTTTGGATAGCCCTCACCAAAATGGTTGTTGGGGTCAGCCCACTCATCCAAATTGGTTGAAACCAATTTTGAATTAATCTAGACATCAAGGGCTATAACTTTTATATTGGCCATATTTTCTGTAGGAGGGCCTATGTATTTTTAATAATTAATTTAAAATCGGCCAGTAAACAGGAAATAAAACAATATAATAATTCATGGGTACTATTCATCTTCTTCCAGAAAACGTCAAAACCGAGCCCGCCGCAGGTGCCTTTTACGGGCTGTTTCCCGGCCACCCTGGGCGGCGCCACCACCGGGAAACACCCTCTATTTGTTCCCGGTGGTGGGGGCAATCCCTAGCCGGAGCTAGGGCGGCCGGAGGTGGCGGCACCACCCTACCCGAGCCCACCAAAGTGCCATGAAAATGGCAGTTTTCTCTGGTTTTAGCCCACCCGACCGGCTCCTTTGGGCTTGAACTCGAACCCTAAACGCGTCTAAGATCTATAGCACAAGGGAAAGAGTGAGGGAGGACCTTCCCGGCGGCCATGCGACGTGTAGATCGGCGAGGGGCCATGGCGACGGCGGCGGCGGCGTTTTCTCCTTCTCTTGCTCCGACCACCACTTGCTCCTCTGTTAGGGTTTCGAGAAACTCTCTCTTGCTCACAGATGGAGGTTAAGAAGGAAGAGAGGGGAGGGGGAGGGCTGGATCCTTCAATGCCATCAAGCCCATTAAAGGGGTGGCTCGGTTTGAGGAGAGGGGGGGTTGAAACAGCCCTCTTGAAGGCTGGGAAACGGCTGCATCAACTCCTCTTCTCTAGAGGAGTTGAATGCAGCCATAAAGGCATGCTTTCAGCCTCTCTTGGCCGAGCCCCACCCTCTTCAACTTCTCTTTCAATATTTCTCTCTCCTCCCACCATTATTTCCTTTCTCTCTCTTCCTCTCTCTCTCCTAGTCACCCCCAAACTGAAAACTCCTCATCTCACCCCTCTAATGGCAGCCCACTAAGGCCATTTAATTTTTACATGAACTCACAAGAGTGAGGGAGGCTCATCTTCTCCATGAACCTATTATTTTCTCTCTCCTATTTTTCTTCTCTCTCTCTTTCTCTCTCTCTTCCTCCAAATGAAGCCCCCATGTAATGTCTTCCTTTTTATTCTATTGGCAGCCCACTACAAATTATGATACTTCAAATGAAATATAAGAGAGGGACCCACCATGAATGATCCTTTACTCTTTCTCTCTCCTCTATT
The DNA here is from genome assembly GCA_039513925.1 of Platanthera zijinensis. Lineage (NCBI taxonomy): Eukaryota > Viridiplantae > Streptophyta > Magnoliopsida > Asparagales > Orchidaceae > Platanthera > Platanthera zijinensis. The sequence continues at coordinate 154,900,214 of CM077096.1, forward strand.
ATTTCTCAAATTTAGGCTTCTCTTTCTCTCTCTTAAATAATGGGGAAAATCCCATTTTTCTCTCTCCTAATCATCATGGATGATATTGCTGGTGGGTCCAGCCTAAATACACCCATTTTTAAACTCATCAAACAGGGTTAGCCCAAGTGGATTGAGCTTGGACTTGAGTTAGCCTATTTGGGCTAGTTTGACCAAATTAGGGCTTGGGTTGACTTTGGTCAATTTGGCCTTTTGGGTCACCACCAATGGGTCCTTGGTGACTTATTGAGCCCACATTAGGTCTAAGGGGATTTTTAGAGTCAAAATGAACCTACTAGGCCACCCAAAATCATAGTTTTGAAAATTGCTATTTGCAGACCAAGTGAGTCTCAACTAGGTTTTTAGGTCACTTGGTCTCCTGGGCTCATCTAGGTTAACTCATAGGACCTAGTCATGCTCAAGTCACTCCTAGGGGGGTCCAATTTGAAAATGGGATGTTACAAATCCCAATAAACAAAACAAAAATTTCGTCCCCGAAATTAAGGTTAAGTCTACGGGGATGTTTTCTACTGGGTTAAGTCAAGCTTGTAACATCCCATAAGGGTTGAAGTACCTACTAGATCAATGATTAAGGGCTAGCCCCAATAAACAAAAGTTTAGCCCATATCTCCTGGAATATTCTACCAGTAATTGCAATTATGGAGAAAACTTTAAACCACTTGAGGAGTTGCGAGGTATACCTGACTGAAGAGCTCCGGGTACTTTTGCTGCATCAAGTCCTGTGGTTCCCAGGTGTGCTCCTCTTGTCCATGATTTCTCCACAAGACCTTGACCAGCGGAACCTTCTTGCGTCGTAAGACTCGTATCCCGGTATCGTCTATCCGGATCGGCTCTAGGTGCACCGATCGGTCGGAAGCTATAGGCCCATCCGTAGTCGTAATCTGCTGCTCCGGCCGAAGTAGAGCCCTCCTGAGCGAAGATACGTGGAAGACGTCGTGTAAGCCGGCCAGCTCCGGTGACAGCTCCAACCGGTAAGCTAAGGGGCCGATCCGCTCCAGGATCCTGTAAGGCCCCATGTATCTCGGACTGAGCTTTTTCCGACCACGCACCCGCGAGACTCCATGCATCGGTCGTATCTTCAAGAATACCCGGTCTCCTACCTGAAACTCTACTTGACGATGCCGAGCGTCATAATACTTCGCTTGCCTGCTCTGCGCCTCTAGCATCCGGTCCCGGATCAGTCTCACCTGAGCCTCGGTGTCTTCCACAAACTCTGAATCCAGAATCTTCGGATCCACGTCCTGCAGCCAAGATAACGGTGTCCTACACCTTCTCCCATACAGGGCCTCGTAAGGAGCCATCCGTATGCTGGACTGATAACTGTTGTTATACGAGAACTCCACCAATGGCAGCATCTTCTCCCAGGGCTCTCCGCGGTCTACAATACATAGTCTCAGAAGGTCTTCCAGCGTCCGATTGGTACGCTCCGTCTGCCCGTCAGTCTGGGGGTGGAAGGCCGTACTGAAAGTCAGTCGGGATCCAAGGTACGCCTGCACCGATCTCCACTCTCTGGACGTAAACCGCCCATCTCGATCTGATACGATCGTCCTTGGCACGCCGTGATAACGAATATATTGCTCCACGAACTTCCGAACCAACACTCCAACAGAGTCGTCCTTCCTGATCGGGATGAACCTAGCCACCTTCGTTAGACGGTCCACGATCACCCAGATCGAATCATTTCCCGTCCGTGATCGAGGTAGGCCGTGGATGAAGTCCATCGCGATGTCCTCAAATTTCCACTCCGGCACCGGGAGTGGCTGCAATAAACCAGCGGGATGCCTACACTCTGCCTTCACTAACTGGCATGTCTCGCAGTGGGTCACGAAGTACATAATGTCTTTCTTCATCCCTGGCCAAAACATCATCTTCTTCAAGTCTGCCGTCATCTTCGTGATCCCCGGGTGTATAGAATATCTACTACAATGCGCCTCCGCCATGATGTCCTCCCGAACCCGGCCTCCTGCGGGTATATAAACCCTGCCTCTGAAATGTAGCAATCCGTCTCTCAGGGAATAATCTCCTGTCGAACCCTCCTCCAAGGCTCGGAATATCGGCACTGCCCATGCATCTGTCCTTTGTCCGTCCCGGATGCGGTCCCGAATATCATCGATAGCCACCATCGATGCCAGATACTCCCTATATAGCTCTGGGTCATCCTCGGACACTAGGGATATCTGCATATCTCTGAAGGTCCGAACTAGCTCCATGGACATAACTTGGGGCCTGGCTTCGGAAGTGGCCGCTCTCCGACTCAACGCGTCGGCCACCACGTTTGCCCTCCCTGGGTGGTAGTGCATCTCATACTGATAATCTGCTAAGAACTCCACCCAGCGCCTCTGCCTGATATTCAGCTCCTTCTGCGTGTCCACATATTTCAAGTTCTTGTGATCGGAGAAGATATCGCAGTGGACTCCATAAAGATAATGGCGCCAGACCTTCAGAGCAAAAACGACCGCTCCCATCTCGAGGTCGTGCACCGAGTAGTTCTTCTCATGGGTCTTCAGCTGGCGGGAGGCATATGCTATGACATGTCCGTTCTGCATCAGCACCGCTCCCATCCCTTGGTATGATGCGTCGGTATACACCTGGAATCCTTCCTTTCCAGACGGAAGGGCCAGAATCGGGGCTGAGATGAGTCGGTCCTTTAGCTCCTGGAAAGCCGCCTGGCACTGCGCGGTCCAAACGAAAGGCGTCTCCTTCCTTGTTAAAGATGTGAGGGGGAGGGCAATTTGAGAGAACCCTTTCACGAACTTCCGGTAATAACCGGCAAGTCCCAAGAAACTCCGTACATCGGTGGCTGTCTTCAACGGCGGCCAATCTCGAACTGCCTGAACCTTTGCCGGATCCACTGCCAACCCGGCTCCGCTGATAATATGGCCTAGGAAAGCCACCTCCTTCAACCAAAACTGACACTTGCTGAATTTCGCATAAAGATGATGCTCCCGCAACCTCTGTAGAGTCAGTGCCAGATGCCGGGTGTGCTCCTCCTCCGTCCTAGAGTAGATCAGGATGTCGTCTATGAACACTATAACGAACACATCCAGGTAGGCCTCAAAAACCCGGTTCATGAGACTCATGAACGCCGACGGAGCATTCGTGAGCCCAAAGGGCATCACGGTGAACTCATACAGGCCATATCTGCTACTGAAGGCCGTCTTCGGAATATCCTCCTCCTGGATCCGCAGCTGGTAGTATCCTGACCTCAAGTCCAGCTTCGAGAAATAGTGGGCTCCCTCCAGCTGGTCGAACAACTCGTCTATCCGGGGGAGCGGATAGGTATTTCGGACGGTCAGCCTATTTAGTGCTCGATAATCGATGCACAGGCGAAGTGTCCCATCCTTCTTCTTCACGAATAAGACCGGAGCTCCCCATGGCGAAGAACTCGGTCTAACAAATCCCGCCTCCACCAATTCTCGCAACTGAGTCCGAAACTCCGCCAGCTCTTTCGGGGCCATCCGATAGGGAGCCCTGGATATCGGCTTAGCCCCTGGCACCAACTGAATCTGGAAATCCTTCTCCCTGTGCGGAGGCAATCCTGGCAGCTTCTCTGGAAACACATCGGCGTAATCACAGACCACCGGTATATTGGCAATCCGGTCCTTCTCCTCGGTCATCTCGAACAGTACCTGATATACCATGTCTCCCTGCAGATGGGCCTTGACGCCTGAATAGAGGATAAGAAAATATAGGACGCAGGTCTAATACCTTCCATCACGATGAGAGAATCCCCATATCTAAGGGTAACCTTCTTGGCCAAGCAGTCAATCTGGGCATGGTTCCAGTGGAGCCATGACATACCCAGAATCAGATCATAATCTGGCAGTGGCAAGATCGTCGCTGACGCTTCGAAAGGTTTCCCGCCTATCCATGCCTCCATATTGCAATGGGACGAGGTGAACAGCTCCGACCCGTCAGGTAGCCGTATCTTCATCATCGCCCCCGCGAATTTCTCCACGCCATCCAACCCTTGGATAAAAGTCTCCGACACAAACGAGTGCGAGGCACCCGTGTCGAAGAGAGTGTGTGCGGGTTTGCCGCAAATGAAGACAATGCCTGAGATTGTGACTTAACTTAGAGTTTTATTCTTGGTTTTTACTACCTAATGCTAAAAACAGTTAACTCCTAGGAAAGGATGGAAAAAGATTTAAGACAAAGCAAACAAACATAGTCGTACCTGTGATCACTTGCTCAGGTTGTCGGGGCTGGGCCAGGTCCAGTGCATATACCTGCTCCCTTTCTTGCCTACGGTCTCCGCCCTGGTATCCTTGTCCTTGACCGCGTCCTCGACCTCCATACTGCTGAGCAGGTGGGGCAATCTGTGGCGCTAGTGGGGGCCCCCTTCTCATAGGGCAGTTCCTCTTGATATGCCCCACCTGACGGCAGTGAAAACACTCTGGTGGAGGGTAAGCCCTCCCTCCTGGTCTCTGCAAATCCTGCATCTGTGGTCTTGGTATCTCCCGCATCTGGAGGGGCTGGGGAGCTAGAGTCACCTGCTCCCTCGACTCCTGTCTCACCTCCTGGCGAGGCTGATCCTCCATCCTGCCCACATCTGTAACACGACCTCGTCGCTGCTCATTTCTTGCTCCACGATTCTGATCCTCCATTGGCCGCTTCCGGCCTCGGGTAGCATGCCAGTCTGCCTCGATCCTCTTGGCCATCTCTAGCATCCGAGGAATAGGCCCATCGGACACGAACAATAGGGCCTCCCTCAAATCCTCCTTCAAGCCCTTGTAAAACCTCTTGGTGTACCCGGCTTCGTCCAGCTGATAAGAATCTGCATATCGGGCTAGATGATCGAACTCCCGATGGTACTCCACCACCGACCTGGTGCCCTGCTTTAGCTGTAAGAACCGGTCCTCAAGCTCATCCCTGGCCGATTGCGGAACAAAATGTTCCAACAGCGCGACCCTGAATTCTCCCCAAGTGATCTCCGCAACCTCCCTGTCAGCATAAGTCTTGTCCAGGAGTGTCTTCCACCACCTCTTGGCATGGGACTCTAGGCAAGAGACCACCAACGCCACCCTCTCCTCCACCGGGCATCGTATCCCAGTCAGCATCTCATGCATGATGTCCAACCACTCCTCTGTCCGAACTGCCGTCTCTGTCCCCAAGTAGGACGGGGGAGAAAGTCCTCGGAATATACTCAGCCAGTTGGCTCCCGGAATCAACTGCGGAGCCGGAGCCTGTTGAGTCCTGAAGGCTTCTAGGATGGCTGTCAAAGTCTGCCCCATGTCCGTCTGAAGGAAAGGAGCGGGAGCTGGTGGAGGTGGTGCAGCATCCGGAGTCTGCAAAACCTCACCCTGTGGAGTAGGCTGCGCTGAGGGCTGCGAAAAGAAAATTTTTATTATGAGAAAACGGTTCGAAAGAACTAAATGTGGACAATTATATGTGATTCCCCTTATGGGCACACCACTGCTTCCGCTGCTTAGTTTGTCCGCAAACTAAACTCGCGCGGGGGTGACCCAGGGATTTGTGGACTGCTACTAATCCGATCGATGTTTCCTCTGATACCACTTTGTAAGACCCCTTTTTTTTTTTTGAAACCCGGGGTCTTATGCCCAGAACCGCCGCTTTGTGGTGACACCTTCGCACCCGGGAAGGTCGCCACTACAACGCGCCGATTCTGCCGGCCTTTTCGATCACCATGAGTAGCAAGTAAGAGAGAAGCAAGTCCACCAAAAGAGAATATCACATAAAATAAAACTCCACGATGGGAGTGTCCACAGAATATCATCAGAGTATAAATAGTCTAGAAATAAAAGGGCTCATGCCCGGTACATCAATTCCTCACTACAAAACCACTCAATGCGGAAGCAAAACTAAAACTCTACTAAAGGGTCGGGACTCACAGTCCCCGTAGTCTGGACTCCCGTGCTAGACTGTCCCATCTCCAGGCGTACCGGCCTCCTGGGCTGCTCCTCCATGCTGGGCTCCGCGATCCCCTAAAATGATATGGTTCGAAAACCGTTAGTCTAAAAGACTAAGTCCTATCATCCCCCACCCCTTCCCCCACGCTCTAAGGCACCGGGCGGAGAGGAAGAAAGGGGAGGACATGAAAGTGGAGAGTAGTCAAAAGCAGATGACGGTGGACCTAACTAGCAAGTTATAACAGGGGAGCAATATAAATCTTAAGTGTTGTAATAGGTATAACAGAAAGGAAGTAAGTAAGAAATTAAACCTTCACTTATGTGAGTACACATAAGCCAAGGGATCTTTTGCAAGGCTCCCATCGTATAAAGTGTCCCATACCACTTATACGTTGGGGTGTCGGTTGTCAAACAGCAGCATACATATATATTGAAATTAACCTTTGATTTATAAACTTGCCCACACAAGCTTATAGACCAAGGGGTCGTTTTGCAAGTCCTAAAGTATAAGCGTCCCATTCCACTTATACTTCAGGTGTCAAGGTTGTTATGAATGATTATGATATGCAGCTATATGGTGGGTATGTTATGTCATGCAGTGCAACTCACTCACCCAACTTTGTGTACACAAACCTTTAGTTCCCCCTTTCTGGAGATAACTCCCAGGATACTCCCGTAGTGGCAGACGGAAGCGGTGGGTTGGGCCTCGCCCACCTCAAAACCAGTAAAAGCACTACTGGTCTGACCTATCGTACGCCCTCAACGCCTGGTGCACGAGGCGGACTCCTGCGTACTCTTGCCGACTGGTCCGCCGGACTTAACCTTGGCTAAGTGCTAGTCACCTTGCCGAGTCAACGATATCGGTGTCGGTGCAATCGAACTCCCCGATATCGAAAACCCACCACCTTAATCTTTCCTATTTTTATGCACATGCAGCAGTTTAATATATAACAATTTTAAAGTGTCAACTCCCGGACTAAACCGTCCGTATAAACCACATCCGAGACCAACTTCCCCGGACTAAACCGTCCGGCTCATCTCCAGACTTCATCCCTTAGAACACCACGGGACGACTTAACCATTACCAACCCTAACTAATGAGTGTGTGCAATGTGAATCCCTATTAGGCTAATTACTCTTTCGTTTGTTTTAAGATTTACGTTAGCCCAGGACTGCCCCCGGCATACCCCGTGAAGGGCTCTCAAGGGGCACTAGGAACCAAGACGGTGCATTACGGCCCGAAGTTCCCTTTCGCAAGGCACTTATTATTGTTGGTTAATACCCCGTTCCCAAACCCTTAATGTTACTCTGGTTCTAACCCTAATGTGTTTTAACTCCTTCGCCCGTTCCCAGGAAAGACGATGTTCCGTCGAACCCGAGCTCCACCCATCCTTAGTTAACCTAACCACTATCCCATACCCAATTTCATTGATAACCTCCGAATCATCTTGCCACGGCATTTACACATGATTTGTCGCCCTATGACCATGGTATTACAATTGCTATGATTTCACTATATGCAGACCAACTTGAGCTAACAACAAGTATGATAGGAAGTGCATCAATTTCTCATCCAAACACCCTAAGATAATTACTAAGGGCCTATTATGACTTTTATAATTTAAATCCAGCACTTCCAAATTTTTCCTAAATAATTTAATATTTATTTAATTATCCAGAAATTAAAGCCATGAGTGATTTTGAGCATGAGGTACTACATTCATTCATCATAAAATTATAAGAAAATTACCAGGGCTCTACCATGTCCATAAATGTTCACTGACCAAAAATTATAATTTTACAAGGCCTAAAAAATATTATTTAAAAATCATTTATAAGTTCTACAAATTGCAAGCCTTGTGAATCAACCCCTATGATTATAGATCCAAAAATTCTACAATAATTACCAGAGATGTAAGAGGTCATAAAAACTCATTTGTCTAAGTTACACCAGATTTCAGTGAGGGAACAACCCATAATAATTATTTGACTATTTTTAGAAAATCAATGGCTTGTGAATGAAGTACTTAAAATAATCAGTTAATAATTCCAGCAAAATTCAAGCATATGTATAAGGATCTAAAAAGCTCTCTGCCAAAATTTCATTTCCATTAATCAACCAGAGAAATCAAATTAATTAAAATACCCAAAAGCCTATTTTTGTGAGTTATGAAGGAACTATCATGTATTGAATTCCAAGGCTCTCAATATTATTTCCCAGAGACTTCCCTAAACCCAAGAAGTACACTACCCAAGTTTCATGGCCTTTAGGCAAGTTTTGGTGACCTATTTTACCTTAACAAAGGAGGTGTCCTAAACTAGGGTTAGGGTTTAAGGGAGGGTAACCCTCTCCAAATCTTCCAAGACTTTGGTCAGGGGGTTCTAACCTCACTAGTCTCCTCTCCACCAAAAATCACTTCCATTCAAGGTCATTTGACCCCATGCCCTTCACAAGCCCCCAAAGTCCAACCTAGGGGTTTGGACTTGGGTCCTAGGGCATACTCACCCCAAACCACTCCATACACCATAAGGGAGTGTTAAAGCCCATTACAAACCAGTGGACCAAGTTTCAGCCTCTGGTGAGGGAGTTTGGTCAACTAAAATCACTAAGTGCACTTTTGACCTATTTGCCCCTTAATGGGCTAACCTAGGATTGGGTAATTACCCACCCAAAACATCTCCAAATTAAATGAAACTTTATACAGAGCTTCCCTAGGTCCCTAAGGACTTCCCACCAAAATTTTGGGGAATTTGGAGGTCATTAGACCCCTTAATCACTCTAAGATATGATTATTAAATTTTAACAAAAACTATAGAAAAATGTTATCCAAAAATTACCATTTTTGCACAGCTCTTAGGTATAGTTAAGAGTGACCCCTGGTTCAAATTTCAGGTCATTTGATCAAGGGATGAAGAGTGGGGATTTATTTTAGTGGCTGATCAACATTTTGGATAGCCCTCACCAAAATGGTTGTTGGGGTCAGCCCACTCATCCAAATTGGTTGAAACCAATTTTGAATTAATCTAGACATCAAGGGCTATAACTTTTATATTGGCCATATTTTCTGTAGGAGGGCCTATGTATTTTTAATAATTAATTTAAAATCGGCCAGTAAACAGGAAATAAAACAATATAATAATTCATGGGTACTATTCATCTTCTTCCAGAAAACGTCAAAACCGAGCCCGCCGCAGGTGCCTTTTACGGGCTGTTTCCCGGCCACCCTGGGCGGCGCCACCACCGGGAAACACCCTCTATTTGTTCCCGGTGGTGGGGGCAATCCCTAGCCGGAGCTAGGGCGGCCGGAGGTGGCGGCACCACCCTACCCGAGCCCACCAAAGTGCCATGAAAATGGCAGTTTTCTCTGGTTTTAGCCCACCCGACCGGCTCCTTTGGGCTTGAACTCGAACCCTAAACGCGTCTAAGATCTATAGCACAAGGGAAAGAGTGAGGGAGGACCTTCCCGGCGGCCATGCGACGTGTAGATCGGCGAGGGGCCATGGCGACGGCGGCGGCGGCGTTTTCTCCTTCTCTTGCTCCGACCACCACTTGCTCCTCTGTTAGGGTTTCGAGAAACTCTCTCTTGCTCACAGATGGAGGTTAAGAAGGAAGAGAGGGGAGGGGGAGGGCTGGATCCTTCAATGCCATCAAGCCCATTAAAGGGGTGGCTCGGTTTGAGGAGAGGGGGGGTTGAAACAGCCCTCTTGAAGGCTGGGAAACGGCTGCATCAACTCCTCTTCTCTAGAGGAGTTGAATGCAGCCATAAAGGCATGCTTTCAGCCTCTCTTGGCCGAGCCCCACCCTCTTCAACTTCTCTTTCAATATTTCTCTCTCCTCCCACCATTATTTCCTTTCTCTCTCTTCCTCTCTCTCTCCTAGTCACCCCCAAACTGAAAACTCCTCATCTCACCCCTCTAATGGCAGCCCACTAAGGCCATTTAATTTTTACATGAACTCACAAGAGTGAGGGAGGCTCATCTTCTCCATGAACCTATTATTTTCTCTCTCCTATTTTTCTTCTCTCTCTCTTTCTCTCTCTCTTCCTCCAAATGAAGCCCCATGTAATGTCTTCCTTTTTATTCTATTGGCAGCCCACTACAAATTATGATACTTCAAATGAAATATAAGAGAGGGACCCACCATGAATGATCCTTTACTCTTTCTCTCTCCTCTATTATTTCTCAAATTTAGGCTTCTCTTTCTCTCTCTTAAATAATGGGGAAAATCCCATTTTTCTCTCTCCTAATCATCATGGATGATATTGCTGGTGGGTCCAGCCTAAATACACCCATTTTTAAACTCATCAAACAGGGTTAGCCCAAGTGGATTGAGCTTGGACTTGAGTTAGCCTATTTGGGCTAGTTTGACCAAATTAGGGCTTGGGTTGACTTTGGTCAATTTGGCCTTTTGGGTCACCACCAATGGGTCCTTGGTGACTTATTGAGCCCACATTAGGTCTAAGGGGATTTTTAGAGTCAAAATGAACCTACTAGGCCACCCAAAATCATAGTTTTGAAAATTGCTATTTGCAGACCAAGTGAGTCTCAACTAGGTTTTTAGGTCACTTGGTCTCCTGGGCTCATCTAGGTTAACTCATAGGACCTAGTCATGCTCAAGTCACTCCTAGGGGGGTCCAATTTGAAAATGGGATGTTACAAATCCCAATAAACAAAACAAAAATTTCGTCCCCGAAATTAAGGTTAAGTCTACGGGGATGTTTTCTACTGGGTTAAGTCAAGCTTGTAACATCCCATAAGGGTTGAAGTACCTACTAGATCAATGATTAAGGGCTAGCCCCAATAAACAAAAGTTTAGCCCATATCTCCTGGAATATTCTACCAGTAATTGCAATTATGGAGAAAACTTTAAACCACTTGAGGAGTTGCGAGGTATACCTGACTGAAGAGCTCCGGGTACTTTTGCTGCATCAAGTCCTGTGGTTCCCAGGTGTGCTCCTCTTGTCCATGATTTCTCCACAAGACCTTGACCAGCGGAACCTTCTTGCGTCGTAAGACTCGTATCCCGGTATCGTCTATCCGGATCGGCTCTAGGTGCACCGATCGGTCGGAAGCTATAGGCCCATCCGTAGTCGTAATCTGCTGCTCCGGCCGAAGTAGAGCCCTCCTGAGCGAAGATACGTGGAAGACGTCGTGTAAGCCGGCCAGCTCCGGTGACAGCTCCAACCGGTAAGCTAAGGGGCCGATCCGCTCCAGGATCCTGTAAGGCCCCATGTATCTCGGACTGAGCTTTTTCCGACCACGCACCCGCGAGACTCCATGCATCGGTCGTATCTTCAAGAATACCCGGTCTCCTACCTGAAACTCTACTTGACGATGCCGAGCGTCATAATACTTCGCTTGCCTGCTCTGCGCCTCTAGCATCCGGTCCCGGATCAGTCTCACCTGAGCCTCGGTGTCTTCCACAAACTCTGAATCCAGAATCTTCGGATCCACGTCCTGCAGCCAAGATAACGGTGTCCTACACCTTCTCCCATACAGGGCCTCGTAAGGAGCCATCCGTATGCTGGACTGATAACTGTTGTTATACGAGAACTCCACCAATGGCAGCATCTTCTCCCAGGGCTCTCCGCGGTCTACAATACATAGTCTCAGAAGGTCTTCCAGCGTCCGATTGGTACGCTCCGTCTGCCCGTCAGTCTGGGGGTGGAAGGCCGTACTGAAAGTCAGTCGGGATCCAAGGTACGCCTGCACCGATCTCCACTCTCTGGACGTAAACCGCCCATCTCGATCTGATACGATCGTCCTTGGCACGCCGTGATAACGAATATATTGCTCCACGAACTTCCGAACCAACACTCCAACAGAGTCGTCCTTCCTGATCGGGATGAACCTAGCCACCTTCGTTAGACGGTCCACGATCACCCAGATCGAATCATTTCCCGTCCGTGATCGAGGTAGGCCGTGGATGAAGTCCATCGCGATGTCCTCAAATTTCCACTCCGGCACCGGGAGTGGCTGCAATAAACCAGCGGGATGCCTACACTCTGCCTTCACTAACTGGCATGTCTCGCAGTGGGTCACGAAGTACATAATGTCTTTCTTCATCCCTGGCCAAAACATCATCTTCTTCAAGTCTGCCGTCATCTTCGTGATCCCCGGGTGTATAGAATATCTACTACAATGCGCCTCCGCCATGATGTCCTCCCGAACCCGGCCTCCTGCGGGTATATAAACCCTGCCTCTGAAATGTAGCAATCCGTCTCTCAGGGAATAATCTCCTGTCGAACCCTCCTCCAAGGCTCGGAATATCGGCACTGCCCATGCATCTGTCCTTTGTCCGTCCCGGATGCGGTCCCGAATATCATCGATAGCCACCATCGATGCCAGATACTCCCTATATAGCTCTGGGTCATCCTCGGACACTAGGGATATCTGCATATCTCTGAAGGTCCGAACTAGCTCCATGGACATAACTTGGGGCCTGGCTTCGGAAGTGGCCGCTCTCCGACTCAACGCGTCGGCCACCACGTTTGCCCTCCCTGGGTGGTAGTGCATCTCATACTGATAATCTGCTAAGAACTCCACCCAGCGCCTCTGCCTGATATTCAGCTCCTTCTGCGTGTCCACATATTTCAAGTTCTTGTGATCGGAGAAGATATCGCAGTGGACTCCATAAAGATAATGGCGCCAGACCTTCAGAGCAAAAACGACCGCTCCCATCTCGAGGTCGTGCACCGAGTAGTTCTTCTCATGGGTCTTCAGCTGGCGGGAGGCATATGCTATGACATGTCCGTTCTGCATCAGCACCGCTCCCATCCCTTGGTATGATGCGTCGGTATACACCTGGAATCCTTCCTTTCCAGACGGAAGGGCCAGAATCGGGGCTGAGATGAGTCGGTCCTTTAGCTCCTGGAAAGCCGCCTGGCACTGCGCGGTCCAAACGAAAGGCGTCTCCTTCCTTGTTAAAGATGTGAGGGGGAGGGCAATTTGAGAGAACCCTTTCACGAACTTCCGGTAATAACCGGCAAGTCCCAAGAAACTCCGTACATCGGTGGCTGTCTTCAACGGCGGCCAATCTCGAACTGCCTGAACCTTTGCCGGATCCACTGCCAACCCGGCTCCGCTGATAATATGGCCTAGGAAAGCCACCTCCTTCAACCAAAACTGACACTTGCTGAATTTCGCATAAAGATGATGCTCCCGCAACCTCTGTAGAGTCAGTGCCAGATGCCGGGTGTGCTCCTCCTCCGTCCTAGAGTAGATCAGGATGTCGTCTATGAACACTATAACGAACACATCCAGGTAGGCCTCAAAAACCCGGTTCATGAGACTCATGAACGCCGACGGAGCATTCGTGAGCCCAAAGGGCATCACGGTGAACTCATACAGGCCATATCTGCTACTGAAGGCCGTCTTCGGAATATCCTCCTCCTGGATCCGCAGCTGGTAGTATCCTGACCTCAAGTCCAGCTTCGAGAAATAGTGGGCTCCCTCCAGCTGGTCGAACAACTCGTCTATCCGGGGGAGCGGATAGGTATTTCGGACGGTCAGCCTATTTAGTGCTCGATAATCGATGCACAGGCGAAGTGTCCCATCCTTCTTCTTCACGAATAAGACCGGAGCTCCCCATGGCGAAGAACTCGGTCTAACAAATCCCGCCTCCACCAATTCTCGCAACTGAGTCCGAAACTCCGCCAGCTCTTTCGGGGCCATCCGATAGGGAGCCCTGGATATCGGCTTAGCCCCTGGCACCAACTGAATCTGGAAATCCTTCTCCCTGTGCGGAGGCAATCCTGGCAGCTTCTCTGGAAACACATCGGCGTAATCACAGACCACCGGTATATTGGCAATCCGGTCCTTCTCCTCGGTCATCTCGAACAGTACCTGATATACCATGTCTCCCTGCAGATGGGCCTTGACGACCTGAATAGAGGATAAGAAAATATAGGACGCAGGTCTAATACCTTCCATCACGATGAGAGAATCCCCATATCTAAGGGTAACCTTCTTGGCCAAGCAGTCAATCTGGGCATGGTTCCAGTGGAGCCATGACATACCCAGAATCAGATCATAATCTGGCAGTGGCAAGATCGTCGCTGACGCTTCGAAAGGTTTCCCGCCTATCCATGCCTCCATATTGCAATGGGACGAGGTGAACAGCTCCGACCCGTCAGGTAGCCGTATCTTCATCATCGCCCCCGCGAATTTCTCCACGCCATCCAACCCTTGGATAAAAGTCTCCGACACAAACGAGTGCGAGGCACCCGTGTCGAAGAGAGTGTGTGCGGGTTTGCCGCAAATGAAGACAATGCCTGAGATTGTGACTTAACTTAGAGTTTTATTCTTGGTTTTTACTACCTAATGCTAAAAACAGTTAACTCCTAGGAAAGGATGGAAAAAGATTTAAGACAAAGCAAACAAACATAGTCGTACCTGTGATCACTTGCTCAGGTTGTCGGGGCTGGGCCAGGTCCAGTGCATATACCTGCTCCCTTTCTTGCCTACGGTCTCCGCCCTGGTATCCTTGTCCTTGACCGCGTCCTCGACCTCCATACTGCTGAGCAGGTGGGGCAATCTGTGGCGCTAGTGGGGGCCCCCTTCTCATAGGGCAGTTCCTCTTGATATGCCCCACCTGACGGCAGTGAAAACACTCTGGTGGAGGGTAAGCCCTCCCTCCTGGTCTCTGCAAATCCTGCATCTGTGGTCTTGGTATCTCCCGCATCTGGAGGGGCTGGGGAGCTAGAGTCACCTGCTCCCTCGACTCCTGTCTCACCTCCTGGCGAGGCTGATCCTCCATCCTGCCCACATCTGTAACACGACCTCGTCGCTGCTCATTTCTTGCTCCACGATTCTGATCCTCCATTGGCCGCTTCCGGCCTCGGGTAGCATGCCAGTCTGCCTCGATCCTCTTGGCCATCTCTAGCATCCGAGGAATAGGCCCATCGGACACGAACAATAGGGCCTCCCTCAAATCCTCCTTCAAGCCCTTGTAAAACCTCTTGGTGTACCCGGCTTCGTCCAGCTGATAAGAATCTGCATATCGGGCTAGATGATCGAACTCCCGATGGTACTCCACCACCGACCTGGTGCCCTGCTTTAGCTGTAAGAACCGGTCCTCAAGCTCATCCCTGGCCGATTGCGGAACAAAATGTTCCAACAGCGCGACCCTGAATTCTCCCCAAGTGATCTCCGCAACCTCCCTGTCAGCATAAGTCTTGTCCAGGAGTGTCTTCCACCACCTCTTGGCATGGGACTCTAGGCAAGAGACCACCAACGCCACCCTCTCCTCCACCGGGCATCGTATCCCAGTCAGCATCTCATGCATGATGTCCAACCACTCCTCTGTCCGAACTGCCGTCTCTGTCCCCAAGTAGGACGGGGGAGAAAGTCCTCGGAATATACTCAGCCAGTTGGCTCCCGGAATCAACTGCGGAGCCGGAGCCTGTTGAGTCCTGAAGGCTTCTAGGATGGCTGTCAAAGTCTGCCCCATGTCCGTCTGAAGGAAAGGAGCGGGAGCTGGTGGAGGTGGTGCAGCATCCGGAGTCTGCAAAACCTCACCCTGTGGAGTAGGCTGCGCTGAGGGCTGCGAAAAGAAAATTTTTATTATGAGAAAACGGTTCGAAAGAACTAAATGTGGACAATTATATGTGATTCCCCTTATGGGCACACCACTGCTTCCGCTGCTTAGTTTGTCCGCAAACTAAACTCGCGCGGGGGTGACCCAGGGATTTGTGGACTGCTACTAATCCGATCGATGTTTCCTCTGATACCACTTTGTAAGACCCCTTTTTTTTTTTTTTTGAAACCCGGGGTCTTATGCCCAGAACCGCCGCTTTGTGGTGACACCTTCGCACCCGGGAAGGTCGCCACTACAACGCGCCGATTCTGCCGGCCTTTTCGATCACCATGAGTAGCAAGTAAGAGAGAAGCAAGTCCACCAAAAGAGAATATCACATAAAATAAAACTCCACGATGGGAGTGTCCACAGAATATCATCAGAGTATAAATAGTCTAGAAATAAAAGGGCTCATGCCCGGTACATCAATTCCTCACTACAAAACCACTCAATGCGGAAGCAAAACTAAAACTCTACTAAAGGGCCGGGACTCACAGTCCCCGTAGTCTGGACTCCCGTGCTAGACTGTCCCATCTCCAGGCGTACCGGCCTCCTGGGCTGCTCCTTCCATGCTGGGCTCCGCGATCCCCTAAAATGATATGGTTCGAAAACCGTTAGTCTAAAAGACTAAGTCCTATCATCCCCCACCCCTTCCCCCACGCTCTAAGGCACCGGGCGGAGAGGAAGAAAGGGGAGGACATGAAAGTGGAGAGTAGTCAAAAGCAGATGACGGTGGACCTAACTAGCAAGTTATAACAGGGGAGCAATATAAATCTTAAGTGTTGTAATAGGTATAACAGAAAGGAAGTAAGTAAGAAATTAAACCTTCACTTATGTGAGTACACATAAGCCAAGGGATCTTTTGCAAGGCTCCCATCGTATAAAGTGTCCCATACCACTTATACGTTGGGGTGTCGGTTGTCAAACAGCAGCATACATATATATTGAAATTAACCTTTGATTTATAAACTTGCCCACACAAGCTTATAGACCAAGGGGTCGTTTTGCAAGTCCTAAAGTATAAGCGTCCCATTCCACTTATACTTCAGGTGTCAAGGTTGTTATGAATGATTATGATATGCAGCTATATGGTGGGTATGTTATGTCATGCAGTGCAACTCACTCACCCAACTTTGTGTACACAAACCTTTAGTTCCCCCTTTCTGGAGATAACTCCCAGGATACTCCCGTAGTGGCAGACGGAAGCGGTGGGTTGGGCCTCGCCCACCTCAAAACCAGTAAAAGCACTACTGGTCTGACCTATCGTACGCCCTCAACGCCTGGTGCACGAGGCGGACTCCTGCGTACTCTTGCCGACTGGTCCGCCGGACTTAACCTTGGCTAAGTGCTAGTCACCTTGCCGAGTCAACGATATCGGTGTCGGTGCAATCGAACTCCCCGATATCGAAAACCCACCACCTTAATCTTTCCTATTTTTATGCACATGCAGCAGTTTAATATATAACAATTTTAAAGTGTCAACTCCCGGACTAAACCGTCCGTATAAACCACATCCGAGACCAACTTCCCCGGACTAAACCGTCCGGCTCATCTCCAGACTTCATCCCTTAGAACACCACGGGACGACTTAACCATTACCAACCCTAACTAATGAGTGTGTGCAATGTGAATCCCTATTAGGCTAATTACTCTTTCGTTTGTTTTAAGATTTACGTTAGCCCAGGACTGCCCCCGGCATACCCCGTGAAGGGCTCTCAAGGGGCACTAGGAACCAAGACGGTGCATTACGGCCCGAAGTTCCCTTTCGCAAGGCACTTATTATTGTTGGTTAATACCCCGTTCCCAAACCCTTAATGTTACTCTGGTTCTAACCCTAATGTGTTTTAACTCCTTCGCCCGTTCCCAGGAAAGACGATGTTCCGTCGAACCCGAGCTCCACCCATCCTTAGTTAACCTAACCACTATCCCATACCCAATTTCATTGATAACCTCCGAATCATCTTGCCACGGCATTTACACATGATTTGTCGCCCTATGACCATGGTATTACAATTGCTATGATTTCACTATATGCAGACCAACTTGAGCTAAACAACAAGTATGATAGGAAGTGCATCAATTTCTCATCCAAACACCCTAAGATAATTACTAAGGGCCTATTATGACTTTTATAATTTAAATCCAGCACTTCCAAATTTTTCCTAAATAATTTAATATTTATTTAATTATCCAGAAATTAAAGCCATGAGTGATTTTGAGCATGAGGTACTACATTCATTCATCATAAAATTATAAGAAAATTACCAGGCCTCTACCATGTCCATAAATGTTCACTGACCAGAAATTATAATTTTACAAGGCCTAAAAAATATTATTTAAAAATCATTTATAAGTTCTACAAATTGCAAGCCTTGTGAATCAACCCCTATGATTATAGATCCAAAAATTCTACAATAATTACCAGAGATGTAAGAGGTCATAAAAACTCATTTGTCTAAGTTACACCAGATTTCAGTGAGGGAACAACCCATAATAATTATTTGACTATTTTTAGAAAATCAATGGCTTGTGAATGAAGTACTTAAAATAATCAGTTAATAATTCCAGCAAAATTCAAGCATATGTATAAGGATCTAAAAAGCTCTCTGCCAAAATTTCATTTCCATTAATCAACCAGAGAAATCAAATTAATTAAAATACCCAAAAGCCTATTTTTGTGAGTTATGAAGGAACTATCATGTATTGAATTCCAAGGCTCTCAATATTATTTCCCAGAGACTTCCCTAAACCCAAGAAGTACACTACCCAAGTTTCATGGCCTTTAGGCAAGTTTTGGTGACCTATTTTACCTTAACAAAGGAGGTGTCCTAAACTAGGGTTAGGGTTTAAGGGAGGGTAACCCTCTCCAAATCTTCCAAGACTTTGGTCAGGGGGTTCTAACCTCACTAGTCTCCTCTCCACCAAAAATCACTTCCATTCAAGGTCATTTGACCCCATGCCCTTCACAAGCCCCCAAAGTCCAACCTAGGGGTTTGGACTTGGGTCCTAGGGCATACTCACCCCAAACCACTCCATACACCATAAGGGAGTGTTAAAGCCCATTACAAACCAGTGGACCAAGTTTCAGCCTCTGGTGAGGGAGTTTGGTCAACTAAAATCACTAAGTGCACTTTTGACCTATTTGCCCCTTAATGGGCTAACCTAGGATTGGGTAATTACCCACCCAAAACATCTCCAAATTAAATGAAACTTTATACAGAGCTTCCCTAGGTCCCTAAGGACTTCCCACCAAAATTTTGGGGAATTTGGAGGTCATTAGACCCCTTAATCACTCTAAGATATGATTATTAAATTTTAACAAAAACTATAGAAAAATGTTATCCAAAAATTACCATTTTTGCACAGCTCTTAGGTATAGTTAAGAGTGACCCCTGGTTCAAATTTCAGGTCATTTGATCAAGGGATGAAGAGTGGGGATTTATTTTAGTGGCTGATCAACATTTTGGATAGCCCTCACCAAAATGGTTGTTGGGGTCAGCCCACTCATCCAAATTGGTTGAAACCAATTTTGAATTAATCTAGACATCAAGGGCTATAACTTTTATATTGGCCATATTTTCTGTAGGAGGGCCTATGTATTTTTAATAATTAATTTAAAATCGGCCAGTAAACAGGAAATAAAACAATATAATAATTCATGGGTACTATTCATCTTCTTCCAGAAAACGTCAAAACCGAGCCCGCCGCAGGTGCCTTTTACGGGCTGTTTCCCGGCCACCCTGGGCGGCGCCACCACCGGGAAACACCCTCTATTTGTTCCCGGTGGTGGGGGCAATCCCTAGCCGGAGCTAGGGCGGCCGGAGGTGGCGGCACCACCCTACCCGAGCCCACCAAAGTGCCATGAAAATGGCAGTTTTCTCTGGTTTTAGCCCACCCGACCGGCTCCTTTGGGCTTGAACTCGAACCCTAAACGCGTCTAAGATCTATAGCACAAGGGAAAGAGTGAGGGAGGACCTTCCCGGCGGCCATGCGACGTGTAGATCGGCGAGGGGCCATGGCGACGGCGGCGGCGGCGTTTTCTCCTTCTCTTGCTCCGACCACCACTTGCTCCTCTGTTAGGGTTTCGAGAAACTCTCTCTTGCTCACAGATGGAGGTTAAGAAGGAAGAGAGGGGAGGGGGAGGGCTGGATCCTTCAATGCCATCAAGCCCATTAAAGGGGTGGCTCGGTTTGAGGAGAGGGGGGGTTGAAACAGCCCTCTTGAAGGCTGGGAAACGGCTGCATCAACTCCTCTTCTCTAGAGGAGTTGAATGCAGCCATAAAGGCATGCTTTCAGCCTCTCTTGGCCGAGCCCCACCCTCTTCAACTTCTCTTTCAATATTTCTCTCTCCTCCCACCATTATTTCCTTTCTCTCTCTTCCTCTCTCTCTCCTAGTCACCCCCAAACTGAAAACTCCTCATCTCACCCCTCTAATGGCAGCCCACTAAGGCCATTTAATTTTTACATGAACTCACAAGAGTGAGGGAGGCTCATCTTCTCCATGAACCTATTATTTTCTCTCTCCTATTTTTCTTCTCTCTCTCTTTCTCTCTCTCTTCCTCCAAATGAAGCCCCCATGTAATGTCTTCCTTTTTATTCTATTGGCAGCCCACTACAAATTATGATACTTCAAATGAAATATAAGAGAGGGACCCACCATGAATGATCCTTTACTCTTTCTCTCTCCTCTATTATTTCTCAAATTTAGGCTTCTCTTTCTCTCTCTTAAATAATGGGGAAAATCCCATTTTTCTCTCTCCTAATCATCATGGATGATATTGCTGGTGGGTCCAGCCTAAATACACCCATTTTTAAACTCATCAAACAGGGTTAGCCCAAGTGGATTGAGCTTGGACTTGAGTTAGCCTATTTGGGCTAGTTTGACCAAATTAGGGCTTGGGTTGACTTTGGTCAATTTGGCCTTTTGGGTCACCACCAATGGGTCCTTGGTGACTTATTGAGCCCACATTAGGTCTAAGGGGATTTTTAGAGTCAAAATGAACCTACTAGGCCACCCAAAATCATAGTTTTGAAAATTGCTATTTGCAGACCAAGTGAGTCTCAACTAGGTTTTTAGGTCACTTGGTCTCCTGGGCTCATCTAGGTTAACTCATAGGACCTAGTCATGCTCAAGTCACTCCTAGGGGGGTCCAATTTGAAAATGGGATGTTACAAATCCCAATAAACAAAACAAAAATTTCGTCCCCGAAATTAAGGTTAAGTCTACGGGGATGTTTTCTACTGGGTTAAGTCAAGCTTGTAACATCCCATAAGGGTTGAAGTACCTACTAGATCAATGATTAAGGGCTAGCCCCAATAAACAAAAGTTTAGCCCATATCTCCTGGAATATTCTACCAGTAATTGCAATTATGGAGAAAACTTTAAACCACTTGAGGAGTTGCGAGGTATACCTGACTGAAGAGCTCCGGGTACTTTTGCTGCATCAAGTCCTGTGGTTCCCAGGTGTGCTCCTCTTGTCCATGATTTCTCCACAAGACCTTGACCAGCGGAACCTTCTTGCGTCGTAAGACTCGTATCCCGGTATCGTCTATCCGGATCGGCTCTAGGTGCACCGATCGGTCGGAAGCTATAGGCCCATCCGTAGTCGTAATCTGCTGCTCCGGCCGAAGTAGAGCCCTCCTGAGCAAAGATACGTGGAAGACGTCGTGTAAGCCGGCCAGCTCCAGTGACAGCTCCAACCGGTAAGCTAAGGGGCCGATCCGCTCCAGGATCCTGTAAGGCCCCATGTATCTCGGACTGAGCTTTTTCCGACCACGCACCCGCGAGACTCCATGCATCGGTCGTATCTTCAAGAATACCCGGTCTCCTACCTGAAACTCTACTTGACGATGCCGAGCGTCATAATACTTCGCTTGCCTGCTCTGCGCCTCTAGCATCCGGTCCCGGATCAGTCTCACCTGAGCCTCGGTGTCTTCCACAAACTCTGAATCCAGAATCTTCGGATCCACGTCCTGCAGCCAAGATAACGGTGTCCTACACCTTCTCCCATACAGGGCCTCGTAAGGAGCCATCCGTATGCTGGACTGATAACTGTTGTTATACGAGAACTCCACCAATGGCAGCATCTTCTCCCAGGGCTCTCCGCGGTCTACAATACATAGTCTCAGAAGGTCTTCCAGCGTCCGATTGGTACGCTCCGTCTGCCCGTCAGTCTGGGGGTGGAAGGCCGTACTGAAAGTCAGTCGGGATCCAAGGTACGCCTGCACCGATCTCCACTCTCTGGACGTAAACCGCCCATCTCGATCTGATACGATCGTCCTTGGCACGCCGTGATAACGAATATATTGCTCCACGAACTTCCGAACCAACACTCCAACAGAGTCGTCCTTCCTGATCGGGATGAACCTAGCCACCTTCGTTAGACGGTCCACGATCACCCAGATCGAATCATTTCCCGTCCGTGATCGAGGTAGGCCGTGGATGAAGTCCATCGCGATGTCCTCAAATTTCCACTCCGGCACCGGGAGTGGCTGCAATAAACCAGCGGGATGCCTACACTCTGCCTTCACTAACTGGCATGTCTCGCAGTGGGTCACGAAGTACATAATGTCTTTCTTCATCCCTGGCCAAAACATCATCTTCTTCAAGTCTGCCGTCATCTTCGTGATCCCCGGGTGTATAGAATATCTACTACAATGCGCCTCCGCCATGATGTCCTCCCGAACCCGGCCTCCTGCGGGTATATAAACCCTGCCTCTGAAATGTAGCAATCCGTCTCTCAGGGAATAATCTCCTGTCGAACCCTCCTCCAAGGCTCGGAATATCGGCACTACCCATGCATCTGTCCTTTGTCCGTCCCGGATGCGGTCCCGAATATCATCGATAGCCACCATCGATGCCAGATACTCCCTATATAGCTCTGGGTCATCCTCGGACACTAGGGATATCTGCATATCTCTGAAGGTCCGAACTAGCTCCATGGACATAACTTGGGGCCTGGCTTCGGAAGTGGCCGCTCTCCGACTCAACGCGTCGGCCACCACGTTTGCCCTCCCTGGGTGGTAGTGCATCTCATACTGATAATCTGCTAAGAACTCCACCCAGCGCCTCTGCCTGATATTCAGCTCCTTCTGCGTGTCCACATATTTCAAGTTCTTGTGATCGGAGAAGATATCGCAGTGGACTCCATAAAGATAATGGCGCCAGACCTTCAGAGCAAAAACGACCGCTCCCATCTCGAGGTCGTGCACCGAGTAGTTCTTCTCATGGGTCTTCAGCTGGCGGGAGGCATATGCTATGACATGTCCGTTCTGCATCAGCACCGCTCCCATCCCTTGGTATGATGCGTCGGTATACACCTGGAATCCTTCCTTTCCAGACGGAAGGGCCAGAATCGGGGCTGAGATGAGTCGGTCCTTTAGCTCCTGGAAAGCCGCCTGGCACTGCGCGGTCCAAACGAAAGGCGTCTCCTTCCTTGTTAAAGATGTGAGGGGGAGGGCAATTTGAGAGAACCCTTTCACGAACTTCCGGTAATAACCGGCAAGTCCCAAGAAACTCCGTACATCGGTGGCTGTCTTCAACGGCGGCCAATCTCGAACTGCCTGAACCTTTGCCGGATCCACTGCCAACCCGGCTCCGCTGATAATATGGCCTAGGAAAGCCACCTCCTTCAACCAAAACTGACACTTGCTGAATTTCGCATAAAGATGATGCTCCCGCAACCTCTATAGAGTCAGTGCCAGATGCCGGGTGTGCTCCTCCTCCGTCCTAGAGTAGATCAGGATGTCGTCTATGAACACTATAACGAACACATCCAGGTAGGCCTCAAAAACCCGGTTCATGAGACTCATGAACGCCGACGGAGCATTCGTGAGCCCAAAGGGCATCACGGTGAACTCATACAGGCCATATCTGCTACTGAAGGCCGTCTTCGGAATATCCTCCTCCTGGATCCGCAGCTGGTAGTATCCTGACCTCAAGTCCAGCTTCGAGAAATAGTGGGCTCCCTCCAGCTGGTCAAACAACTCGTCTATCCGGGGGAGCGGATAGGTATTTCGGACGGTCAGCCTATTTAGTGCTCGATAATCGATGCACAGGCGAAGTGTCCCATCCTTCTTCTTCACGAATAAGACCGGAGCTCCCCATGGCGAAGAACTCGGTCTAACAAATCCCGCCTCCACCAATTCTCGCAACTGAGTCCGAAACTCCGCCAGCTCTTTCGGGGCCATCCGATAGGGAGCCCTGGATATCGGCTTAGCCCCTGGCACCAACTGAATCTGGAAATCCTTCTCCCTGTGCGGAGGCAATCCTGGCAGCTTCTCTGGAAACACATCGGCGTAATCACAGACCACCGGTATATTGGCAATCCGGTCCTTCTCCTCGGTCATCTCGAACAGTACCTGATATACCATGTCTCCCTGCAGATGGGCCTTGACGACCTGAATAGAGGATAAGAAAATATAGGACGCAGGTCTAATACCTTCCATCACGATGAGAGAATCCCCATATCTAAGGGTAACCTTCTTGGCCAAGCAGTCAATCTGGGCATGGTTCCAGTGGAGCCATGACATACCCAGAATCAGATCATAATCTGGCAGTGGCAAGATCGTCGCTGACGCTTCGAAAGGTTTCCCGCCTATCCATGCCTCCATATTGCAATGGGACGAGGTGAACAGCTCCGACCCGTCAGGTAGCCGTATCTTCATCATCGCCCCCGCGAATTTCTCCACGCCATCCAACCCTTGGATAAAAGTCTCCGACACAAACGAGTGCGAGGCACCCGTGTCGAAGAGAGTGTGTGCGGGTTTGCCGCAAATGAAGACAATGCCTGAGATTGTGACTTAACTTAGAGTTTTATTCTTGGTTTTTACTACCTAATGCTAAAAACAGTTAACTCCTAGGAAAGGATGGAAAAAGATTTAAGACAAAGCAAACAAACATAGTCGTACCTGTGATCACTTGCTCAGGTTGTCGGGGCTGGGCCAGGTCCAGTGCATATACCTGCTCCCTTTCTTGCCTACGGTCTCCGCCCTGGTATCCTTGTCCTTGACCGCGTCCTCGACCTCCATACTGCTGAGCAGGTGGGGCAATCTGTGGCGCTAGTGGGGGCCCCCTTCTCATAGGGCAGTTCCTCTTGATATGCCCCACCTGACGGCAGTGAAAACACTCTGGTGGAGGGTAAGCCCTCCCTCCTGGTCTCTGCAAATCCTGCATCTGTGGTCTTGGTATCTCCCGCATCTGGAGGGGCTGGGGAGCTAGAGTCACCTGCTCCCTCGACTCCTGTCTCACCTCCTGGCGAGGCTGATCCTCCATCCTGCCCACATCTGTAACACGACCTCGTCGCTGCTCATTTCTTGCTCCACGATTCTGATCCTCCATTGGCCGCTTCCGGCCTCGGGTAGCATGCCAGTCTGCCTCGATCCTCTTGGCCATCTCTAGCATCCGAGGAATAGGCCCATCGGACACGAACAATAGGGCCTCCCTCAAATCCTCCTTCAAGCCCTTGTAAAACCTCTTGGTGTACCCGGCTTCGTCCAGCTGATAAGAATCTGCATATCGGGCTAGATGATCGAACTCCCGATGGTACTCCACCACCGACCTGGTGCCCTGCTTTAGCTGTAAGAACCGGTCCTCAAGCTCATCCCTGGCCGATTGCGGAACAAAATGTTCCAACAGCGCGACCCTGAATTCTCCCCAAGTGATCTCCGCAACCTCCCTGTCAGCATAAGTCTTGTCCAGGAGTGTCTTCCACCACCTCTTGGCATGGGACTCTAGGCAAGAGACCACCAACGCCACCCTCTCCTCCACCGGGCATCGTATCCCAGTCAGCATCTCATGCATGATGTCCAACCACTCCTCTGTCCGAACTGCCGTCTCTGTCCCCAAGTAGGACGGGGGAGAAAGTCCTCGGAATATACTCAGCCAGTTGGCTCCCGGAATCAACTGCGGAGCCGGAGCCTGTTGAGTCCTGAAGGCTTCTAGGATGGCTGTCAAAGTCTGCCCCATGTCCGTCTGAAGGAAAGGAGCGGGAGCTGGTGGAGGTGGTGCAGCATCCGGAGTCTGCAAAACCTCACCCTGTGGAGTAGGCTGCGCTGAGGGCTGCGAAAAGAAAATTTTTATTATGAGAAAACGGTTCGAAAGAACTAAATGTGGACAATTATATGTGATTCCCCTTATGGGCACACCACTGCTTCCGCTGCTTAGTTTGTCCGCAAACTAAACTCGCGCGGGGGTGACCCAGGGATTTGTGGACTGCTACTAATCCGATCGATGTTTCCTCTGATACCACTTTGTAAGACCCCTTTTTTTTTTTTTGAAACCCGGGGTCTTATGCCCAGAACCGCCGCTTTGTGGTGACACCTTCGCACCCGGGAAGGTCGCCACTACAACGCGCCGATTCTGCCGGCCTTTTCGATCACCATGAGTAGCAAGTAAGAGAGAAGCAAGTCCACCAAAAGAGAATATCACATAAAATAAAACTCCACGATGGGAGTGTCCACAGAATATCATCAGAGTATAAATAGTCTAGAAATAAAAGGGCTCATGCCCGGTACATCAATTCCTCACTACAAAACCACTCAATGCGGAAGCAAAACTAAAACTCTACTAAAGGGCCGGGACTCACAGTCCCCGTAGTCTGGACTCCCGTGCTAGACTGTCCCATCTCCAGGCGTACCGGCCTCCTGGGCTGCTCCTCCATGCTGGGCTCCGCGATCCCCTAAAATGATATGGTTCGAAAACCGTTAGTCTAAAAGACTAAGTCCTATCATCCCCCACCCCTTCCCCCACGCTCTAAGGCACCGGGCGGAGAGGAAGAAAGGGGAGGACATGAAAGTGGAGAGTAGTCAAAAGCAGATGACGGTGGACCTAACTAGCAAGTTATAACAGGGGAGCAATATAAATCTTAAGTGTTGTAATAGGTATAACAGAAAGGAAGTAAGTAAGAAATTAAACCTTCACTTATGTGAGTACACATAAGCCAAGGGATCTTTTGCAAGGCTCCCATCGTATAAAGTGTCCCATACCACTTATACGTTGGGGTGTCGGTTGTCAAACAGCAGCATACATATATATTGAAATTAACCTTTGATTTATAAACTTGCCCACACAAGCTTATAGACCAAGGGGTCGTTTTGCAAGTCCTAAAGTATAAGCGTCCCATTCCACTTATACTTCAGGTGTCAAGGTTGTTATGAATGATTATGATATGCAGCTATATGGTGGGTATGTTATGTCATGCAGTGCAACTCACTCACCCAACTTTGTGTACACAAACCTTTAGTTCCCCCTTTCTGGAGATAACTCCCAGGATACTCCCGTAGTGGCAGACGGAAGCGGTGGGTTGGGCCTCGCCCACCTCAAAACCAGTAAAAGCACTACTGGTCTGACCTATCGTACGCCCTCAACGCCTGGTGCACGAGGCGGACTCCTGCGTACTCTTGCCGACTGGTCCGCCGGACTTAACCTTGGCTAAGTGCTAGTCACCTTGCCGAGTCAACGATATCGGTGTCGGTGCAATCGAACTCCCCGATATCGAAAACCCACCACCTTAATCTTTCCTATTTTTATGCACATGCAGCAGTTTAATATATAACAATTTTAAAGTGTCAACTCCCGGACTAAACCGTCCGTATAAACCACATCCGAGACCAACTTCCCCGGACTAAACCGTCCGGCTCATCTCCAGACTTCATCCCTTAGAACACCACGGGACGACTTAACCATTACCAACCCTAACTAATGAGTGTGTGCAATGTGAATCCCTATTAGGCTAATTACTCTTTCGTTTGTTTTAAGATTTACGTTAGCCCAGGACTGCCCCCGGCATACCCCGTGAAGGGCTCTCAAGGGGCACTAGGAACCAAGACGGTGCATTACGGCCCGAAGTTCCCTTTCGCAAGGCACTTATTATTGTTGGTTAATACCCCGTTCCCAAACCCTTAATGTTACTCTGGTTCTAACCCTAATGTGTTTTAACTCCTTCGCCCGTTCCCAGGAAAGACGATGTTCCGTCGAACCCGAGCTCCACCCATCCTTAGTTAACCTAACCACTATCCCATACCCAATTTCATTGATAACCTCCGAATCATCTTGCCACGGCATTTACACATGATTTGTCGCCCTATGACCATGGTATTACAATTGCTATGATTTCACTATATGCAGACCAACTTGAGTTAAACAACAAGTATGATAGGAAGTGCATCAATTTCTCATCCAAACACCCTAAGATAATTACTAAGGGCCTATTATGACTTTTATAATTTAAATCCAGCACTTCCAAATTTTTCCTAAATAATTTAATATTTATTTAATTATCCAGAAATTAAAGCCATGAGTGATTTTGAGCATGAGGTACTACATTCATTCATCATAAAATTATAAGAAAATTACCAGGCCTCTACCATGTCCATAAATGTTCACTGACCAGAAATTATAATTTTACAAGGCCTAAAAAATATTATTTAAAAATCATTTATAAGTTCTACAAATTGCAAGCCTTGTGAATCAACCCCTATGATTATAGATCCAAAAATTCTACAATAATTACCAGAGATGTAAGAGGTCATAAAAACTCATTTGTCTAAGTTACACCAGATTTCAGTGAGGGAACAACCCATAATAATTATTTGACTATTTTTAGAAAATCAATGGCTTGTGAATGAAGTACTTAAAATAATCAGTTAATAATTCCAGCAAAATTCAAGCATATGTATAAGGATCTAAAAAGCTCTCTGCCAAAATTTCATTTCCATTAATCAACCAGAGAAATCAAATTAATTAAAATACCCAAAAGCCTATTTTTGTGAGTTATGAAGGAACTATCATGTATTGAATTCCAAGGCTCTCAATATTATTTCCCAGAGACTTCCCTAAACCCAAGAAGTACACTACCCAAGTTTCATGGCCTTTAGGCAAGTTTTGGTGACCTATTTTACCTTAACAAAGGAGGTGTCCTAAACTAGGGTTAGGGTTTAAGGGAGGGTAACCCTCTCCAAATCTTCCAAGACTTTGGTCAGGGGGTTCTAACCTCACTAGTCTCCTCTCCACCAAAAATCACTTCCATTCAAGGTCATTTGACCCCATGCCCTTCACAAGCCCCCAAAGTCCAACCTAGGGGTTTGGACTTGGGTCCTAGGGCATACTCACCCCAAACCACTCCATACACCATAAGGGAGTGTTAAAGCCCATTACAAACCAGTGGACCAAGTTTCAGCCTCTGGTGAGGGAGTTTGGTCAACTAAAATCACTAAGTGCACTTTTGACCTATTTGCCCCTTAATGGGCTAACCTAGGATTGGGTAATTACCCACCCAAAACATCTCCAAATTAAATGAAACTTTATACAGAGCTTCCCTAGGTCCCTAAGGACTTCCCACCAAAATTTTGGGGAATTTGGAGGTCATTAGACCCCTTAATCACTCTAAGATATGATTATTAAATTTTAACAAAAACTATAGAAAAATGTTATCCAAAAATTACCATTTTTGCACAGCTCTTAGGTATAGTTAAGAGTGACCCCTGGTTCAAATTTCAGGTCATTTGATCAAGGGATGAAGAGTGGGGATTTATTTTAGTGGCTGATCAACATTTTGGATAGCCCTCACCAAAATGGTTGTTGGGGTCAGCCCACTAATCCAAATTGGTTGAAACCAATTTTGAATTAATCTAGACATCAAGGGCTATAACTTTTATATTGGCCATATTTTCTGTAGGAGGGCCTATGTATTTTTAATAATTAATTTAAAATCGGCCAGTAAACAGGAAATAAAACAATATAATAATTCATGGGTACTATTCATCTTCTTCCAGAAAACGTCAAAACCGAGCCCGCCGCAGGTGCCTTTTACGGGCTGTTTCCCGGCCACCCTGGGCGGCGCCACCACCGGGAAACACCCTCTATTTGTTCCCGGTGGTGGGGGCAATCCCTAGCCGGAGCTAGGGCGGCCGGAGGTGGCGGCACCACCCTACCCGAGCCCACCAAAGTGCCATGAAAATGGCAGTTTTCTCTGGTTTTAGCCCACCCGACCGGCTCCTTTGGGCTTGAACTCGAACCCTAAACGCGTCTAAGATCTATAGCACAAGGGAAAGAGTGAGGGAGGACCTTCCCGGCGGCCATGCGACGTGTAGATCGGCGAGGGGCCATGGCGACGGCGGCGGCGGCGTTTTCTCCTTCTCTTGCTCCGACCACCACTTGCTCCTCTGTTAGGGTTTCGAGAAACTCTCTCTTGCTCACAGATGGAGGTTAAGAAGGAAGAGAGGGGAGGGGGAGGGCTGGATCCTTCAATGCCATCAAGCCCATTAAAGGGGTGGCTCGGTTTGAGGAGAGGGGGGGGTTGAAACAGCCCTCTTGAAGGCTGGGAAACGGCTGCATCAACTCCTCTTCTCTAGAGGAGTTGAATGCAGCCATAAAGGCATGCTTTCAGCCTCTCTTGGCCGAGCCCCACCCTCTTCAACTTCTCTTTCAATATTTCTCTCTCCTCCCACCATTATTTCCTTTCTCTCTCTTCCTCTCTCTCTCCTAGTCACCCCCAAACTGAAAACTCCTCATCTCACCCCTCTAATGGCAGCCCACTAAGGCCATTTAATTTTTACATGAACTCACAAGAGTGAGGGAGGCTCATCTTCTCCATGAACCTATTATTTTCTCTCTCCTATTTTTCTTCTCTCTCTCTTTCTCTCTCTCTTCCTCCAAATGAAGCCCCCATGTAATGTCTTCCTTTTTATTCTATTGGCAGCCCACTACAAATTATGATACTTCAAATGAAATATAAGAGAGGGACCCACCATGAATGATCCTTTACTCTTTCTCTCTCCTCTATTATTTCTCAAATTTAGGCTTCTCTTTCTCTCTCTTAAATAATGGGGAAAATCCCATTTTTCTCTCTCCTAATCATCATGGATGATATTGCTGGTGGGTCCAGCCTAAATACACCCATTTTTAAACTCATCAAACAGGGTTAGCCCAAGTGGATTGAGCTTGGACTTGAGTTAGCCTATTTGGGCTAGTTTGACCAAATTAGGGCTTGGGTTGACTTTGGTCAATTTGGCCTTTTGGGTCACCACCAATGGGTCCTTGGTGACTTATTGAGCCCACATTAGGTCTAAGGGGATTTTTAGAGTCAAAATGAACCTACTAGGCCACCCAAAATCATAGTTTTGAAAATTGCTATTTGCAGACCAAGTGAGTCTCAACTAGGTTTTTAGGTCACTTGGTCTCCTGGGCTCATCTAGGTTAACTCATAGGACCTAGTCATGCTCAAGTCACTCCTAGGGGGGTCCAATTTGAAAATGGGATGTTACACAAACTGCCTGAAATGATTCTTCACTGGATCTGCAATGTTCTTGATGATGATCGACTTGACTTCCTTCAAGAACTATTAGAACAGATCCACCTTAATCCTCTGATCAACTTGTTGAAAGGATCAGAAGACTTTCTTGAAGACTTGTGTCTTCCTTCTTCTTGGATGTATCACCCTTCTCTGACTTAGGAGAATCAGAATGAGTGAATTGATTGATTGTGTTCTGTGTAGACGAACCCTCTATTTATAGCCTTCACTGGTTGTTGGCTTCTGATTGATGACATCATCATATGCCATCATACTTCAAGTTTTTCTTCAAACAGATTCTAACGAGATATCAAGTCACTATAGCTGACATGACACTTCTGACTTAACCTGACACTCAGCTGTGTTGACTCTGTACAATTTCAGGATCATAAGTGTCAAGAAGTCCTAAGTGTCTCGACACAATAATACTTAGTGTTTTTAGACTGTAAACTGCAAGGTGTCGAGACATCTTATCAGTCTCGACACATCTGTCTGTTGGGTGTCGACATCTGCTTTAAATCTTCATTGTGTTGAGACAGTTGAATTGTCTCGACACTATAGTCTGCTGGGTGTCGACATTTTCTTTAAATCTTCACCGTGCCGAGACAGTTGAAATGTCTCGACACTACAGTCTGCTGGGTGTCGACATCGACTTTAAATCTTCACAGTGTCGAGATAGTTGAATTGTCTCGACACTAGAATCCTTCATTGTGTCAAGATATTTGTATTGTCTCGACACTACTGTCCTGAGCTTTAAGGTGTCGAGATATCTGACTTGTCTCAACACTGCTGACTTGATCTTCAAGGTGTCGAGATAACTGAATTGTCTCGACACAGCTGTCTTGTATCTTTATGATCTCGACACTTCTCCTACAAAGGTGTTGACATAGTTGTGAAGTGTGTCGACACTTTTGTATTTAGTCATTTCTCTGCGCTGCAACTTGCTGGGTTTTGACTGTCCTGACTTCACTCAGCACTATTAACTATATGATGTTGAGTGAACTGTCTTCACTCAATGTCTGTGGACTTCGTCAATTTTCTTCAAGTTTTCACCCTGCACATGAAATTTAACCTGTAACATCCCATTTTCAACTAGACCCCTAGGAGTGGTTTTGTCATGACAGAACCCTAGGAAACCTAAGAATTGAAGTCCATCGACCAAGATTTCGAGTCACGGGCCAGTCACGCCCGTGACCGACCCATCACGCCCGTGACCTAGGGCGTGACGCCCCCACCGACCGTCGACCTCAGATCGACGAATGTCGACCGAAGAACACCTGTCACGCCCATGACAAACGTGCCACGCCCGTGACATGGGGGGTGACCCGTGAACCGAAGAAAAAAAATCGGTCGTCGACTCAAGAATGAAGAATGGACTAGTGTCACGCCTGTGACCTATGTGTCACGCCCGTGACAAAGGCCGAAACGTCAGCCAGGCTGGAAATTACTTTAACGCATGCCATAATTAACTCTGATTATGAGAAGTTACACCAAGAGTATTTATGGGCCGTTTCCTTCTCTAATTACTTAATAAAATGAGGAAGTGTTGGTCCAATAGGAAATCGCCACCTGGACACATCTTTTCATCTTCCACCTTTTCCTCTCCCTCCACCATAACCGAAATACTATTAAGAGGAGAGCCTTCATGGCCATAAATGTTTTACCCTTTCCCCTCCCCACTTGGTGATCTATAAAAGTCCCCTTAGAGCAAGATGAGAAGTTTACACTCTTGACCAAATGGATTAGAGTTGTTGTTCTTGCTGTAGGAGAAGTTCGGCAATGCCACCACCGCGCCATGACAACCCGACGTTCATCTCTCCTCCAAACTGCGAACAAGGTCCTCCTCTACTTCTTCTTTTATGGGTAGATCTTAGGATCTTAGAAAGGAAGTTTGTGTTCAACAGAGCCGGACCTATCTCGCGTTTTCATGGAAAAACCATGAAAAATATGTTTTCGGATTTGCCGGAAACCGCCACCTCCAGCAGCTAAACCACCGCCGACCGATAGCCATCGCCTCGACGGAGGTGGTGGTGGTGGTGGCTGGATAGGGAAGTGACCGGACGGCCGGCGACGAATCACGAAAGAGCTACAGGAAATATAAGTTTTCTGAGTTCAGGTTTTCGGGTTCTGTAGAAGATGAACAGTAAAAATATTTTTATAATATAAAAATTATGTATATAGTATATAAGGAAAATATACATTAAATGAGCGCATTTTGATGTTGCAAAATGAGGCACTTAGAGGCCGATTTAGGAAAAATGGCCAGTCACGAAAGTTGTAGCCCTTTGAGTCTAGATTAATTTAAAATTAATTTCAACTCGTTTGGGTAAGTGGTCTGACCGTAGCACCCGTTTTAGTGGGGGCTGTACCTAGAGTTGGGCAGAAACTAAAATAAATGCTCACTCTTCGTCCCTTGTCCAAATGACCTGAAATTTGGGCAGGGGGTTAACCATAGCCATACATAGAGGCTGTCCAAAAATGAGAATTTTTGGAGATACTTTGCCTAAGGTTTTTGTTTTAATTTAATAAAGTTAGAGTAATTTATTTAAGTGGTCAAATGACCTCCAAACCCTCCCAAATTTTGGTGAGTGGTCCCTGGCTATAAAACCTAGCTCTGTACAAAATTCCAACTCATTTGGATGAGTTTTGGGTAGGAAATCACCTATCCTTAACTAGGCATTAATGAGGCATTTTTGAGTAAAAAGTGCACTAAGAGGTTGGAACGATCAAATCACCTCAACAGAGACTGATATTTTGATCACTGACTTCAAAGGGTTATTATAACCCACTTGAAGAAAAATGGTTCGACATATAGCATAGGATAGCCTACAATTAGCAATTTGTGTTAACAGTCATAGGATATGATGAGGCACAACGTTGGAGTTAGTTAATCTGCTGAATTGGATGGATGTGAAAGTGTTCGCCATATAAGGATGGGAAGGTTAGTGAGAAGTGGTGTTGGCTAAAGTTAAGAGGTGCTCGGGTTCGACAAAAGATCGTCTTTTCCGAAGAGAGGAAGGTTAAAAATCACACTAGTTTAGTCTATCGTAACACGAGAAGGTAATGGGTAAGGGAATCAACCAATAATAATAAGTATCTTGCGAAAGGGAATGATGGGCGTAATCCCATCATAGTTCCTAGTGCCCCTTGAGAGCCCTTCACAGGGAATACCGGGGGCAGTCCTGGGTTAACGTAAACTGTATTAACAAGCTGAAAAGAGTAACTTAGTAATTAGGGTTGCACATTTCACAACACAGATAGCACAGGAAGATAGTTGGGAGCTTCGGCTCGATTAGTTAAGAGACGGACGGAATGGTCCGGGGAGCTTCGGCTCGATTAGTTAAGAGACGGACGGAATGGTCCGGGGAGCTTTGGCTCGATTGGTTTGATACGTTAAATTTGCATGTGCATAAAAGGAAAGAAAATTAAGGTGGTGGGTCTTCGGTATTGGAGGGTCGATGCACCGACGCCAATACGCTGACTCGGCAAGTGTGGTTCGCACTTCACCAACAGAAGTCCGATGCGCCAGCCGGCAAGAGTACGCAGGAGTCCGCTTCGTGCACCAAGCGTTGAGGCGTACGATAGGTTTGACTGGTAGTGCTTTACTTATTTAGAGGTGGGCGAGGCCCAACCCACCGCTCCCGTCTGCCACTACGGAGGTATCCTGGGAGGTTACGACTCCAGAAAGGGGGAACTAAAGGTCTGTATGCACAGAGTCGGGTGTGTGTATTGCACTTGCATGTTCCATCATACCCACTAGTATGTCATAGCATAATCGATTCATTTAACCCCTGACACCTAAGGTATAAGTGGAATGAGACGCTTATACATTAGGACTTGCAAAACGACCCCTTGGTCTATAAGCTTGTGTGAGCAAGTTTATAAATTAAGGTCAATTTTGATATATATATATACTGCTGTTTGATAACCGACACCCCAACGTATAAATTGGTATGAGAATTTTTATACGATGGGAGTCTTGCAGAAGACCCCTTGGCTTATGTGTTCTCACATAAGTGAAAGTTACTTTTCATATTTCGTCTTATTGCCATTATTTATTATAGAATTGCTAGATTAGTTCCGCTATCACATGTTTCTTTTGATTTAATCTCCACCTTCATGTCCTTCCCTTTCTTCCTCTCCGCTCGGTACCTAGGAGCCATGGGGGAAGGGGTAGGGGATGATAGGGCTTAGTCTTTATGACTAACGGTTTTCGAACCGCATCATTTTAGGGAATCGTGGAGCCCAGCACGGGGGAGCAGCCCTAGCGACCGGTGCGCTTGGAGATGGGGCAGTCTAGCTCCGGAGTTCATACAGCCGGGACCGTGAGTCTCGACCTTGAGTAGATGTTCTGTTTTTGCTTCCGCATGAGTGATTTGTAGTGAGGACATGATGTACCGGGCATAAGCCCGTATTTTAGTACTCCGATATATTATTCTGTGGACACTCCCTTCGTGGAGACTTTTATTTCTATATATGTGATTTTTGTGGACTTGTTTTTGCTTTATTGTGCTACCTTTCTGTGATCGAATTGGCCGGTAGAATCGGCGCTTTGTAGTGACGGCCTTTTGGGGCGTGAAGGTGTCACCGCAAAGGGGCGGTTCTTGGCCTAAGACCCCGGTGGTTTGAAAAAAGAAAAAAAAGAGGGGTCTTACATAACCATACAAAAAATACATACTTATGTATATTATTGAGTTGAAAGGATTTCTTCAAATCAAGTACATTATCTCCAATATACTCAACAGATATGTAATGGAATCCCCGAACCCACTATATAGGGGGTCATAAGTTTGCTTGAGACCCTCACCTCGTCGATTCCCCCCCCCCTCATTTTTGGTAGAAACTATCATCTTGTCATACTTGGTGCGTGCTAGCACCCATGGGTACTTAGATAAAACCCGCAAGTTACAAGATAATCCTTTTTCATTCTGTAAGTTTTCTTCTCGCGAGAGTAAGGTAGTCAAGAATTTCATGTGGGGCGAGGTGATATGTAAGCATGGGTCACCCCTGGCGATGGTTAGAGACAATAGGCTGTAATTCGCAAGTGACAAGTTGGTCAGCTTCTGCGATTAATGGAGCATCGACTTCCACCTTACATTGGTCCATAACCCAAGAAGAAACGAACAGTAGAAGCGACGAATTGTGTGATTGTGAACATGTCAAGTGAGAAGATGGATGATTAGAAGGGTGAATGGGTGGGATGGTTCCCACAATCCTCTGGGCCTTTATAACTTCCCCCAACACAAGAGAAAACCCCTTAAAATTTTCTCACGGTTCGAGGCCAGGTTTCCACGGGAAGTGGCCGTCAAGGAAGGAGACGAGGAATGGAGGATGGAGAACGAAGGGGGGCTACAACTCTCACTAGACCTGATAAAGGAATTTCACGACATAGCCGCCGTCAGAAAGGAGGAGATCAAGCGAAGGATGGCCAGGGAAATCAGCAGTAGTGGGAAAGCTCCATTCTAATTGGGCAGGTCCATACATCATCGAGGAAGCACTAAAGTTTGAAGGATACCGCCTCTAGAATGTGGAGGGGGAGTCCTTGAGTCACACAGGAGCAGTGATGATTTGAAACGCTTCTATCCCTGAACCTTATAAATAAAAGATTCTTATTTACTAATTCTCTTATTTCTCAAGATCTCTTATGGGTGAACTGTGTGTGTGGTCGGTGGTGTATTGAGATTTTGGCCCGAGAAGATCCCGCTGTCTAGGCTCCCACAAGCTGGCAGGGCTGGAAGTCACTCAGAGATGTATTAAGATATTGGCCTGAGAAGATCCCGCGGACCAGCCTCCCACTAGCTGTCAGGGTTGGAAGTCACTCGGAGAGGAATTGAGATATTGGCCCAAGATGATCCTGCTGATCAATCTCCCACTAGCTGGCAGGGCTAGAAGTCACTTGGAGAGGTATTGAGATATTGTCCTGTGAAGATCCCGCTGACCACGCTCCCACTAGCTGGCAGGGTTGGAAATCACTCGGAGAGGTATTGAGATTTTGGCCTGAGAAGATCCCGCTAACGAGACTCCCACTAACTAGCAGGGCTGGAAGTCACTCAGAGAGGTATTGAGATATTGGCCCAAGAATATCCTGCTGACCAGGCTCCCACTAGCTGACAGGATTGAAATTCACTCGAAAGGTATTAAGATTTTGACCCAAGAAGATCCCGCTGACAAGGTTCCCACTAGCTGACAGGGCTGGAAGTCACTCGAAAAGGTATTGAGATTTTGGCCTGAGAAGATCCCACTGACCAGGCTCCCACTAGCTGGCAGGGATGGAAGTCACTCGGAGATGTATTGAGATTTTGGCCAGAGAAGATCCTGCTGACCAAGCTCCCACTAGCTGGTAGGGCTGGAAGTCAGTCAGAGATGTATTGAGATTTTAGACCGAGAAGATCCCGCTGACCAGGTTCCCACTAGCTGGTAGGGCTGGAAGTCATTCAGAGATGTATTGCGATTTGGCCCTGAGAAGATCCCGCTGACCAGGCTCTAACTAGCTGGCAGGGCTGGAAGTCACTCGAAGATATATTGAGATTTTGGCCCGAGAAGATCCCGTTAACCAGGCTCCCACTAGCTGACAGGGCTGGAAGTCACTCGGAGATGTATTGAGATTTTGGCCCGAGAAGATCTAGTTGACCAGGCTACCACTGTATGGCAGGGATGGACTTCACTCGGAGATGTATTGATATTTTTGCCCGAGAAGATCTCGCTGATCAGGCTCCCAATAACTAGCAAGATTGGAAGTCACTCGGAGATGTATTGAGATTTTGGCCCAAGAAGATCCCACTGACTAGGCTCCCACTAGCAGGCAGGGCTGGAAGTCACTCGGAGATTTATTGAGATTTTGGCCCAAGAAGATCCTGCTGACCAGGCTCCCACTAGCTGGCAGGGATGGAATTCACTCGGAGATGTATTGATATTTTGGCTTGAGAAGATCCCGCTGATAAGGCTCCCAGTAGCTGGCAAGACTGGAAGACACTCAGAGATGTATTGAGATTTTGGCCCGAGAAGATCCCACTGACAAGGCTCCCACTAGCTGACAGGGCTGGAAGTCACTCAGAGATTTATTGAGATTTTGGCCCGAGAAGATCTTGCTAACAAGACTCTCGCTAGCTAAAAGGGATGGAAGTCACTCGGGGGACTCCCAGTGACGCTTCTACTGACCAGGATCCCATTAGCTGGCAGGGTGGGTAGGCCTCTCGGTGGACAAGTTGAAAAAATGTTTTGAAAGATGTCCCCGAGATGCTTCTACTGACCGAGCTCCCACTAGCTGGCAGGGTGGGTAGGCCTCTCGGGGAATAGGTTGAAAAAAGTTATTTTGAAAAGATGTCCTTGAGACAATTCCATTGACCGAGCTCTCACTAGTCAATAGGGTGGGCAGACCTCTCGGGGGACAGGTTGAAAAGAGATGTTTTGGGAAGTTATACCAGAGACGGTTCCACAAACTGGGCTTCCACTAACCAGCAGGGTGGGTAGACCTCTCGAGAGATAGGTTGAAAAAAGATGTTTTGGAAGGAGTCCCTGAGGTGGTTTCGCCGACCAGGCTCCATCTAGCGGGCGGGGCAGGTTGATCTTTCGGACGATAGAATGTGGAGCAAGTGGTCTCAGTAAGCGAAGGCCCCCGATAAATTTCCCCACCTCCAGTTGAGTCAAGCTCCTGGAAGGTGTCGAGTTTCGTCCACCTCCAGTTGAGCCGTGATCCTGGGAGGTGTCGAGTTTCCTCCACCCCCAGTTGAGCCGGGCTCCTATGAGGTGTCAAGTTTCCTCCACCTCCAGTTGAGCCGAGCTCTTGAGAGGTGCCAAGTTTCCTCCACCTCTAGTTGAGCAGGGCTCCTGGGAGGAGGAAAGTTTCCTCCACCTCCAGTTGAGCTGGGCTCCTAGGAGGTGTTGAGTTCCCTCCACCTCCAGTTGAGCCAGGCTCCTGGGAGGTGCTGAGTTTCCGCCATCTCTAGCATGGATTATGGAAGGTGTCGAACTTTTGAGTGACCTTTTCTTCTAGTGCCCATCTCTCCGAACCACGGGTTCTACATTGTTTTTTCTAACCTCGGGCCAAGCTCAAAAAAAAAACGGGGATTGTGTATAACCCGTAGTTCATCGAGACCAGAAGTGACTGATGATGGCCTAGATGATCTCACCTACCTAGGGAGAGTGCAAAAGAAGTACCTCTTAGGGGTGAGTGCAACCCCCAAAGGCGAGTTCCAGGCTCCCTAAATGAATGGTGCCAACCAGGGGCGAGTTCCAGGCTCCCTAGGCGAGTGCAACCCCCAGGGGATAGATCCAGGCTCCCTGGGTGAGTGCAACCCCAAGGGTGAGATCCAGTCTCCCATTGGCGAGTGCAACCCCTTAGGGGTGAGTCTAGGCTCCCTGGGCGAGTGCAGCCCCAGGGGAGAGATCCAGGCTCCTAGTGATGAGTGTATCCCCCATGGGCGAGATCTAGGCTCCCAGTTGCAAGGGCAGCCCCCCAGGGGCGAGTACAGGATCCTTGGGCGACTACATCCCCCAGAGGAAAGATTCAGGCTCCTAGAGACGAGTGCATCCCCCTAGGGGAGAGATCCAAGTTTGGGGCGAATGGAGAGTCCCAACTTCA
This sequence comes from Platanthera zijinensis, assembly GCA_039513925.1. Taxonomy (NCBI): domain Eukaryota; kingdom Viridiplantae; phylum Streptophyta; class Magnoliopsida; order Asparagales; family Orchidaceae; genus Platanthera; species Platanthera zijinensis. The sequence continues at coordinate 154,939,571 of CM077096.1, forward strand.
CCAGGCACTCGAAAACCCCAGGATACCTCTTTAGGCCTACTTATATCCCCTCGAAGCAGCAGAGTTACATTATTGGCGACCTTGTTGGGCTGCGTTTAGTAAAACCAAAGAGCAGGATTCCATTATTTGCAGGACAAACTTGGAAAACTATAAATAGAACCCCATGGGCACCTTGGGGAGGTGAATGCTTCTTCTTGCCTACCCCCCAAAGGCTGACTCTGGTTGGTGAGTGCTCTTAAGGCCCACCAAGGTGCCCAACTCAACATTGGTTAGGGAGGGGAAGCTCTCTTTGATCTTCCGGGTGTGTGTCGGGACCTCCTCACTGAAGATGGGTATCTGTCTCTTAGTTCCAAGCAGCTAGTCAGGTACTCTCGCTTGAGAGAAGTAGGTGCAAGCAACCCTCCTTGGGTCCGAACTCCACAAGAAGCCAAGTTTTGGTTTCAACACGTGCCTTTTTTCTGACGCATTTTCTATAAATATAGCAGGTTTTGTCATAGTTTCGATCATTATCTTCATTTCTCCATTTCTTGCCGCAAGAGAGCTCCGACTCTAGTTCTTCCCACCTTCATTAGGGCTCATGCTCTTGGCTGCCTCCATCATCCTTAAGCTTCCAAGGAGGGGATTTTAGCTCTACATCCATCACCAAGCAAGAAGAAGCTTGCATCAGAAGAGATCGGGTCATGGGACAAAAAAGACAGGTCCATTGGGAGAAGGTGACAACTCTCCTCTATCCCGAACGTAGTTGCGTACCGAGCTAGGATGCGGATTGACAACCCGGTGAGTTCTACCGAGCAAGGATTCGGTTGATTTCTTGCACTCCTCTCAACTTGTTGTGGATTGTGTAGCTAGATCTTTATTATTTGATGATGTTGCACTCAAACTATTGTTATATTTAGTGTTCATGTCTATGTGAAATTATTTGTGTTTGAGTTGCCTGAGGTGCGCCGCCATAGTCCATCCATCCTATCATTGTGAGAGTTGCCGCACTAGAAATTGCTAGTAGTGTGCGTTGCAAAGAGGTGCTTTCGATGCTCAATCCACCGGTACAAACCGTTCCATCTGCTTTCCTTCCAGTCCATCCACTTTGCGAAGCAGAGCATAACAACCTATGTAGTTTCCATCCTATTGAGTGAAGTAGTGTATATCGGTATGCATAGGAGTAGTTGATTTAGTTTAGTTTTATTTTATTTTCGCAAACCAAAATTCTTATCATAACCCCGACCTTGAGGACTTCAATCTCAAGTCCTCCTCGATAGTTACTCCACCTTACTGCATTCCTTCAGAGGTTGATACTTAGGAAACATTCGCCCTTTTTATATTATTTGTACGACTGATACACTTGCCAAAAGTGCATCAAGTTTTGGCACAGTTGCCGGGGAACACAGTTGTGTGAGTTTTTTGAGATGGAGTCAAGAGATTGAAGCCCCTTCCCACTGTATTTATCAACCTTTGTGTTTTATTTCTTCGTAATCCTTTTTATATTTTTGATATAGGTAGCTTTAGTGATTTGTCGTTAGGTGTAGTTTTGTGCACAAAATATTTTTTCGTATTGAATCTATTGTTCTCGCACAATGTTTGCCGGTATTAATATTGGTTATGAATGGTGCAGAGATATTAACCATTTTAGTGATGAATGTCCTACTGGAGACAGTGGGCATAACTCTCATGGCCCGACGTACGGAGCACCGTTTTCTTACGGTCCTTTACACCCCGTGCCCAACTCTTATAGCCACTCATCCTCCCCACATTTATCATTTTTGTATTCCTCTCCTGCACCGCAAGTACCGAGGAGCAATGCAAAACGGTATTTGTTTTGTCGTAGCATATACCACACTCTAAAGGATTGTGCTGAGTATCTTTTCCAATTGGACGAGGATGATGAGCCAGATATCCGGATCGTTCGGACTCCTACTCCTGACAGCACACCTTCTACCTCTGGATACGTACAAGTATCACCTTCTTATTTTGAAGGGCATGATACGAACCCGTCTCTCAGAGTTGTGGGGGATCAATGTTCCGACATGGCTGAGCTTGTCTCCTGCGTACATTCATCATTATCAGAGGATTCAATTATTTACAAGGAATCCGTGCTTGATTTTTTCCGAGCACTATTCCTCCAATTTCTGTGCATTCTATTACATTCATTTCTGGCGACATCACCGATGATGCGCCGCAGGATAAGGCAGATGATCTCAGTTTTTTGCCGACACTTATGGAGGAGGACCATATCCAAGATGAAGACGTCTCTACCACAACAACGATGGAGGAGGTCCAAAGCTTGGAGGAAGCCACTACAGTCCATGCTCAGCCCTGCAGTATTGTCGATGATGCCGACAATACTTCACTACCTCAACCTATTGGGAATGAGACTGGGACCACTCCCCCTATTGATGTTTATTTTGGTTTTTCTACTCCTTTATTACTTGATCACCCTTCTCCATCCGAGCTTGTGCAGGTTGAGCTTCCACAGGTACTCCAAGAGGACTTGGACCTTCTACCTGTTGGCGACACCTTACTGGGCAAGGATTATTTTGGTGAGATGAGTGAGGATCCTTCCTCCTCCTCTTACTTCTTCTTCCCTTTACCTGTGAGGAATACATATGATTATTTTGGTAGAGGGGTAATTATTTTGTCGCCGTATCAGTACCCGTTACCAAAACGGATAATGGAACAGTTACCTGTTCACTTTTCTTTTCATAGAACTATAAGCTAAAACTGTTGGAATAATCAATAAGTCGTGCTGGGAGAACAATAACCCCAATAGTTATCTTAATTCTCCTGTATTTCAGTTTAGTTTTTATGTTTTTCTTTTGTTTTGTCGGAACTCACCCCCTTGCAGATATTTTCTATTTATGACTGGGGTGGTTGTGATTCTTCGTATGACGGCTTCGCCCCAGACCTTCTTACGTCTTCTGGTATGCTCACTTGCTGAGCATTGGGTACTCTCTTCCCCTAGCTTTTATTTTAATTATTATTGTCATATCTTGTGTAGCGTTGATTAGCTTAAGTATGGGGGAGATCTGTTGTATTGGTACCCACTCACATGCACAATTGCATAGCATACTAGAAGCTTTTATTTCTATTATTTTGTTGCATTCTCATTGCACACCACAACACCCACATGAGTGTGTGCTTAATCGTTAGCGCGTCATGAGTGGAACTCATTTCTTTTGTGTGATTTGGGAAAATTTCTGTGCTGGCTTAGGATTGTGAGACAGAGTAAAATATTGACTCATGTAGTGCTCCTAGTCGAGTGCTTGCATCTCGCATAGTAATACGAGTAGGATTAAGTTTTCTTAATGCTTCTAGTTTTATACTTTTCCTATTTGCATAAATATTGTTTATACTACTTAAAAATTGGTGAATCCGGTGTGAATCTGACGGTAGCGTAGGGATGTGTGTAGATGGTCGTTAGCCACGTATTGCTCGAGTCGGGAAGAATGGATAGTCTTTCTTGGTGGCTAAGAACTTGCCCCAAGCTATTCTATAAGCATGGGTATAAGGTTAGTCAAGCGTGCGAGTGTGATGTAGGCAATCATTTTGTCCCGGTTGAGATATTGTACCCATTCCTATTGTCTATCCTCTCTTACCCCGTTGTGCCTACCCATCTTTTAATTCAGCTCCACTATTATCTCACCAAAGCCTAAAAGCCAATCCTAGTCGTACACCCAAATTTGAGCTCTAGTGTGTATTTTTTTTCGTGTTGGGGGTGTTGATGTGGTGTTTGTTATGTGGATATGTGGATCTGCTCCAATGAATAAATGTGTTGAAATTGGTTGTGATAAGAAAAGAAAAAATGATTTGAAAAAAATGAATGAAAAGAAAAAAATTGTGAAGAAGTGAAATGAGAAAAAGTTGGAAAGAAAAATATTTATGTGAAGATTTGTATTGGGAGTAGGTGGTGCACATACCCATGCTGTCAAGTCCAAGTCTGGGGGTGTGGTGCACTCGCGTGTATTGTCAATGTGTGAATAGTTTATTTGTGTTAGCTCATTTGGGTTAGTTGTGTAGCCTTCATATTTATCTTTTTATATCCCACTATAACCCAAGCCCCATCTTAAATCTAAAGTCCTGCTGATTCATGCGTTGAACCAAACCAGTGCCGTAGAGAGAGTGTGGAAGGGCAAGCTTATGGTCACCATCATTGATGGATTTCTTTGGAAGTTGTTCCGAGCCCCAGTCTTTAGCAATGCTCAACTCAGTGACCAGTCTATTTTCTCCCAACACGTGACCGGACGATTCACCACGATTCTATTTTAAGCAGTAATAATATATAGATACGCTCTTAGAAAATTATAAACTATTTTATACATTTAAAAAGATATTCTACTACACTTCTATGAGCGTGAGCATGCGACTTCGCATGGTACTCTGCTCTCACAATTTCTAAGTCAGCTATTTGTTTTTCTCGTCCACTTGAGGGATGATTTACTCGGGACGAGCAAATGGTTAAGTCCAGGGGTGTGATGAGTCCGATATTTATAGTATTTTTTGGATTCATCTGGGCTTGTTTTCACGTACATGCACTTATAAATAGCTCATAATTATTCATATTTCACTTGATCTTTACTTTCACACGGAGTGCTTTTTTTGCCCGTCGTGGTGTGCAATTGAGCACTTCTTTGCTGGGGGTAAGCACTTGCTGTTCCCCACCATTTTCTGTTACTTTTATGTTTCTCTATGTGTGCTGGTGGCCTGTACCTCAACTATGGATTTCCTGTGCAAGTGGGAAGAACCCCAATCCAGTCAAGTTCTTTTATGTAGGAATCACACAGTCACATATTTTTGTTCACGCACGATCAGCGTGATCATGCGATGCCTACAATTCATTTTCTAATGCACTGCCCTAGGCCGTGCGATTTGCTCGCGCACGGGATGTTTTGCTCGTGCGAGACCAAACCACACGACCTGCTCTTTTATGTCTAAAATTTTATGAAATTTTTGCCCGTGCGTTTTCTTCATGCACGGTTGGATTCAACCGTGTGCGAAGGGAAACACACGATCTCTCTCTTTAACTAGGTTTCCTGCATTCTGTCCCTGCCCGTACGTTTTGTTCACGCATGCGCTGTTTTGCCCATACGTGTTCATAATCGCACGGTCAAACTCTTCTTCCAGGCTGGGTCATCCTACGAGTTTATTATCGTACGATCCACGCATGATCGTGCATGCCTTATTTTTTGACGTGTTTTTTATAAATACTGCAAGTTTTGCCCTAGTTTCTATAATCATCTTCATTTCCCCATTTCTCGCTACAAGAGAGCTTCACCTCCAGGTTCTTCCCACCTTCATTAGGGCTCTTGCCTTTGACCGCCTCCATCATCCTTAATCTTCCAAGGAGGTGATTCTAGCTCTACATGCATCACCAAGCAAGGAGAAGCTTGTATCAGAAGAGATCGGGTCGTGAGATGAATAAGATGCGTCCATTGAGAGAAGATGACATCTCTTTCTACCCCGGACGCAGTTGCAGACCGAGCAAGAATGTAGATTGATAACCTGATGAGTCCTATCGTGAATCCCCAACAAGGCTTCAGATTCGGTTGATTTCTATTAGATCGTGAGGCGCCCTTAGAGGGGGGGGGGGTGAATATGGGTTAACAAAATTTATGTTGGGTATTGTATCCACAATAACCTAGATTTGTATGAAGTCGCCCTTGAACTAAGATGAATTAGTTTGTATTTGATTTCCTATCTAGTTATGTGTGTGCAGGTTTTATTGCTAAAGTGTAGACCAATGTCAGTCTACAATGAGTCATCAAACACAGGACCATACAATGTACTTCCTCATTGTGTGATCCAAGGTGTTGACTCATGTGTAGCCTCTCTATTGGGATACACTTCATTTACAAGCACATAGACTAATGGATGAAGACTTGATGCTGGTTGAATTGAAGAATCAAAATTCATAAAGTTGAGAAAATTCTAAGTGTCATACTCGAGAAGTCCTTTTAGTACTCGAGTAGAAGACTTAGAAGCACTCGAGTAAGACTGGTCTGTATTTCAAGTATAGAAATGGTTCTCGAGTAGTTTATGTTTAGTACTCGAGAAGCTAAGTCTAGCACTCGAGTATACTTGCTCTCTATAATGAGTGTTCATGTTTTTATCTCAAGAATTTTTCTAAGTCAAGTACTTGAGTAGTCTAGCTGAGTACTCGAGTAGTTAAATTGATTCAGTAGAGTGACAGAAGTCAGTTCTCGAGAAATTCTTAGACCACTCGAGTGAGATTTATTTGTACTCGAGTAGTTTGTTTATTACTCGAGTAGTTCAGGTTCAGCACTCGAGTGATCAGATTCTTATCCAGAATTTTCTCTAAGTCCAAGCTCTCGAGAAGTTCAGTCTACCTCTCAAGAAGTAAGTATAACACTCGAGTGATCCATCAACTACTCGAGTGATTTACTTCAACATTCAGATTTTCCACGATTGCCTACTCTCGAGTAGTCTAAGTGTAGCACTCGAGAACCAGCTTTAGTACTCGAGTAACTTATCTTTCACACGAGAAATGCCGATCAAATTTTCAAAAATTTCTTAAGACCCTGTCAGATCTAATTTTTGAATGCCGTGACGTGACTGGTCCACGTGACCCTCATTAATGACGATTATTACTGTTAGAGAGATCTTATAAAAGGTCATATCATTATGACAAACCCTAAGCATGTATTATCTAAGATCTGGATTGACCGACCATTCATCATCATCTACAGAAAGTCGCCGCAAGTTTTCAAGAATACTTTTCAAAACATTCGATCCAGAGACTTGTTGATCAAGGGATTAATCATTCTCCATCTACTCCTTGATCGTGTGAGTCAAAGCTTCTCAGAACAAGATCGATCCGAGTCTTCTTCTACATATTCTGAAAGATCCGTAAATCCAAGAAAGAAGACCTAGGGAAGATTTTCAGATCTGAGAAAATTATTGTTTGTATTTATACAAATCTCTTTTTAATCTTGTAAGAGATTATTTTCCGAGTGTAGGAGGTTTGCTCTCCGAGGTGTAGGAAGTTTTTGTCTTCCGAGTGTAGATCCGTTTTGGATCAAGATTGTAGGAACGTTGTTCTGAGTTGTAGGATCGTTTTGATCCGAGATTAGTGGAGTAGTCGAGTCTAGCGTATTGCTAGATCGGTGAGTGAAAAGTGGACGTACCCAAGATTGGGGAACCACTATAATTCTTGGTGTTCTCTGTGATTGCTTGATTGTTTTCTTGTGCTATAGATCTTTAAAGTTTTTATTCCGCAAAAAGACGCACGATTCACCTATTCACCCCCTCTAGGTGATCTAGGTAGGCAACTTGAATTATATTTCAATTGGTATCAGAGCTAGGTTGATCATTAGAAGGTTAACACCTTGATCAGGTCTGCCCTAAGTTGTCTTTGAGTTATTCAAGAATGGATAGAGCCAAAGATTTTGCCAAGCTTCTCTTGTGCACAAAGAATAATTTTGCAATGTGGAAAGAAAGAATAAAATTCTTTATGGAAGCTGTGGATCCAAGGATCTTCATGATAGTTGAAGAAAGTCCTTCTGTTCCCATGATTGCCTCCACTATAGATACTACAAAGCAAGTTACTAAGAAGTTAATGGATCTCGACAAAGATGAGATTGCACTTGTCTCTTTAGATAAGAAGGCCAAAAATATTATAGCAAGTGCAGTCGATGATTCAATGCTGTAGAATTTGATTCACTGCCAATCTGCTAAGGAGATGTGGCAGTCTCTGATCATCTTGATGGAAGGTACAGAAGAAGTAAGGGATGACACAAGATCCCTTCTAAATCAGAAGTATGAAGCCTTTTGGCAAGGACCCAAGGACACTATTGCTGACACTTTTGAGAACTTCTTTAAGATAGTTAATGGCCTAAGAGTATATGGCTCAGTATTCACTAATAGAGAGCTGAACGACAAGTTTTTGAGGTCCCTTACCAAGGAATGGGACAGCAAAGTCTGTGTCATCAGAGAATTTGGCAAGTTAGCTGAGACTGATCCTAGGAACCTCTTTGGTAAGCTGATGTCCTATGAACTTCAGATCAATTCCAGAAAAGCTGAAGAAGAGAAAATTTTATCCTCTTCCAAGGAGAAGTCTGTCGCTTTGAAGGCAGACAGCTCAAGGAAGGGTAATACTGCTTCACCTGCCCCTGCTCAGGTAGAAAGTGAAGAAGAATCATCTGAGCCAAGTACTTCAGGCTCCGAGCTATCTGAAGGAGAGTTCTCGCTGCTCTCAAGACAGTTCAAGAAATTCTTGAACAAGAAAAAACAATGGAGAGGCAAGGATGTCTCATACAGAAGATCACGACATGACGGTGATCGACGATAGAAGGGCTCAAGTAGCCATGACAGGTATAAGTCTAAACCGAACAAACATATTTCTACTGACATAGTTTGTTACTATTGTAATAAGCTAGGTCATGTAATTGTTGATTGCCCCCATAAGAAGAAGGAGGGTGGCCAAAGAGAGGAGAAGAAATCTTCTTACCATAAGAAGAAGACAGAAAGAAGCCTTGTAGCAAAAAAGGGCAAAACCCTCAATGACACTGACTCATCTGAGTCAATTGAAGAGGAGGAAGCCTACTTTGGGCTAATGGCACATACTGACGACGAAGAAGAGCCCCAGTTCACTGGGGAGGTAAAATCTAAGACACCCCTCTTTGAATCTGATGTCTCTGATCATGACCATGAGGACATCTCTTCTGACGATGATTCCGAACTCATGGCCCAGTATAAGGAGTTGATCAAGGCCTACGACAAATGTCGAAAGGTCGTGAAAACTTAAGCAAAAGAGATTAAGTCTCTAAAGGCCATAGAGAGCACTATGAGAGAGGAAGTCGTTAAGATGGACTCACTCAGAGAAGAATTGAGTACTGCTGTTGATGAGTATAGTAAGGCTCTCGAGCACCTTGATCTGAAAGAGAAGATCATCAAGGAATTGGAAGAGAAACTTGATGCTGAAAAGAAGCTTGTTGAAAGCTTCTCAAAGCCCAAGAATGTCCTTCCATTGGTTGCTGAATTCTCAGCTCAGACTAAGGGTACTGGCTTAGGCCATGTTGAGGTTCCTAGTAAATCCTCTAGGAGAAACAAGGCTCAGTGAAAGAATAAGCCCGCCAAGAAGGCCTTAGCCAAGGAAAAGGGGAAAGCGCCACAAAATCAGACTACATTCAATAAGGTCATTTTCCCACTAATAAGTTTGATATTGACTCCTCCGATAGTCACTTCACTAGGCCTACTTATGTAGAGCCCAAGTCAAGGTACCAAGGATGGACTTGCCCTCGAAACTTTGGTGAAAGTGTCTTTAAGGCACCTTATGAAGAGATCACTCTTCAGAGCTATGACTCTTTTGATCACGGTCATAACATCAAGAAGGCTCCAAAAGTAAAGCCTATTGTTGAAAAGCCTATGAAGGAGAAGAGGCCATGTGATTGTCTTCACCATGAAGCCTCTACCTCTAAGAATGCTGCTCCTGCTAGACCGGACTCCCCAAAAGTTAAGCAGGAGGGAGTTAGACAAAGATACAACAGGTTTGACTGTTGGTACTGTGGCAGAATTGGTCACTTTGCCATCGATTGCTGGTTTAATCCCAGAAACTATGTTACCCCTCAGATTAACAATATAAGAAAGACCGCTCATAATGCTAATACATGTAGGGGGAGCAAGCTAACTAGAGATCAAGGACCTAAGCAAGTTTGGGTTCCTAAGGCAAACTGATTTGTAATTGTAGGTATGTCCAAAGGCCACCAGAAATCCCATTTGTTATTTGGACAGCGGATGCTCTCGGCATATGACTGGGACTAGAGGCCTTCTCTAGAATTACTCTCCAGTCTTGAACGGACCAAAGGTCATCTTTGGAGGTTCTGACAGAGGAATTACGAAAGGCTATGGTATGATTTCTAACGGTAGTATATCTTTTTTGGATGTGGCTTATGTTGAAGGATTGTAACACAATCTCATAAGCATAAGCCAACTATACGATAAAGGATACATAGTTGAATTTCATGCTGATAAGTGTTTGATAAAGTCTGTTGACAATTTGGAAATGATTTTATCAGACACTCATAGTAGAAATATATTCTATTTAAATTTCATTTGTATAGACTCTTCTACACCAGTGTGTCTTTTGGCAAAAGATAGTGCGTCTCTTGGTGACCAATAACACGAGATTAGCACATATTAATTTCAAAACTATTAATAAATTATTTTCTCTGAATTTAGTACGTGATGCCCCGAATGTTAAGTGCGCTAAGGATAGACCTTGTCATGCATGTGTGAAAGACAAGCAAACAAGGGCTACCTTTAAAAGAATTATAGGCAAAGACTCTAATAGGTGTTTACACCTGCTTCATATAGACTTGTTTGGTCCACTGCAAGTTAGAAGTTTAGGAGGTAAGGATTATACGTTAGTTATTGTTGATGACTACTCACGCTTTGCGTGGTTGTTCTTTCTGAAACATAAGTGAGATACCTTCGATGTCTTTACAAATTTTGTTAAGCAGATCCAGAAAGAATACCACTGTTCCGTAGTCAAAATTAGAAGTGACAATGGAACTAAATTCAAGTCTGGGGCCATGACAAAATTTTGTGACAGCCTAGGTATCTTTCATGAGTTTTCCTCTCCTCGAACTCCTCAATAAAATGGAGTAGCTGGGAGAAGGAATAGAGCGCTCATAGAGGTCTGCAAGACTATGTTGAGTGATGCTTCACTACCGGAATACTTCTGGGCTGAAGCTGTCAATACTGCATGTCACGTGCAAAATCGAGCACTCATCAATAAGAACCACAATAAGATGCCTTATGAACTTCTAAAGGGAAGAAAGCCGACTGTCTCATATTTTAAAATCTTTGGCTACAAATGCTTCGTTCTTAACAACAGTAAGTATCATACTACTAAATTTAGTGAAAAGAGTTTTGATGGTATTTTTTTGTAGGTTATAATATCCATTGTAAGACATATAGAGTATTTAATAAGAAAAATCTGGTGGTTGAAGAATCTATACATGTTGTATTTGATGAGACGAGCTTGCTGCAAAGCGGCTCTTCTAGTGTGTTTGTTGAAGATGTAGGTTCAAGCCTGAAAGAACTGAACTTGGATGAGTCAACTGAAGATAAGGGAGAAAAGTTCATCAAGATCACCACTCTAACCCCAATTGAAGAGGTTGATGATCAAGATGAAGAAATCACCCAAGTTGATGAAGTCACTCCTATGGTTAAAGAAGCTCCAAATGCAAGGAACCTAGAGCTCAGACATTTAAAGGATCACCCAATTGATCAAATCATCGGAGATCCCCGGGATGGTGTCAGAACTCGTAGAGGTACTACTAATGAGAATTTGTATTTGAGTTTTCTCTCACAGGTTGAACCAAAGAAGTTTGAGGAAGCAAACTTGGACGCATCATGGATTATGGCCATAAAAGAAGAGTTGAATCAGTTCAAGCGCTGCAAAGTATGGAAACTGGTTCCAAGACCTAAAGGCAAGAACGTTATCAGAACGAAGTGGGTATATAGGAACAAGATGGATGAGGATGGGACGATCATAAAAAACAAGGCCAGACTCGTCGCCAAAGGATACATGCAGGAAGAAAGAATCGACTTCGACCAAACGTATGCTCTAGTGGCAAGGCTGGAGGCAATCAGGTTGTTCCTAGCATATGCTGCACTCAAGGGCTTCACCATCTATCAGATGGACATGAAGTCTGCCTTCCTTAATGGTGACATAAAGGAAGAGGTGTATGTGGAACAATCCCCAGGTTTTGTTGATTCTAACTTTCCTGATTACGTTTATCTTTTGTCTAAAGATTTATATGGTTTGAAACAAGTTCCTCGAGCTTGGTATGAGATGCTGTCTAACTTTCTTCTTGAGAACAAGTTCACAAGGGGAAAGATAGATAAGACATTATTTCTTCGGGAAATTAAAGACAAGATTTTGCTAGTGCAAATCTATGTCGATGATATTATTTTTGGCTCTACAGATGACAACCTATGCAAGAAGTTCTCTAAACTTATGCAAGAGAGTTTGAAATGAGCAGTATGGGTGAGTTGAAGTATTTCTTAGGACTTCAGGTGAAATAATCTGAAGATGGAATTTTCATCTCGCAGACTAAGTTCACCAAGGAGTTGATTAAGAAATTCAGAATGGAGAATGCAACCTCTATGAGGACTCCAATGAGTTCAGCTATGTCTCTGGACAAGGATGAGAAAGGGAAACCTTTTAATGAAACCAAGTACAGAGCATAATTGGATCCTTGCTCTATCTTACTGCTAGTAGACCAGACATAATGTTCTCTACATGTGTCTGTGTTAGATTCTAAGTGAACTGTAAGGAATCTCACTATGCTGTTGCAAAGCGGATTTTGAGATACCTTAAAGGTACACCGAATCTTGGCTTATGGTACCCAAGAAGTAATGACAACGAGCTAGTTGGTTTTTCAGATGCTGATTTTGCAGGTAGTAAAGATGACAGAAAGAGTACTTCCGGGACTTATCAATTCCTAGGAAGGATACTCATTTCATGGAGCAGCAAAAAGCAAAATTGTGCCGCAATCTCAATGGCCGAGTCCGAATATATTTCTGCCGGCAGTTGTTGTGCACAATTGCTTTGGCTAAAGAATCAACTAGAAGATTACAACATGAAGGTCAAAGACATTCCACTGTTTTGCGACTCCTCTAGTGCAATAGCAATAGCAAACAACCCAGTCTCACACAGCTGGACAAAGCACATAGAGCTGAGATACCATTTCATCCGGGAGCATGTGGAGCATAGGGATATAGATCTGCAGTATGTTCCAACAGATAAGCAAATTGCAGACATTTTCACAAAGCCGCTAGACGAGACCAAGTTCAGTTTCTTCAAAACTGAGCTTGGCATGCTCAACATAAAAGGATAGACAAAGTGGACTCCTTTCACAGCTCAAAAATAAAGGATTGGTCAAAAATATTAGAAATTTCTCTAAGTGGACTTCATTTCTCGAGTTAAAGAATGACTACTCAAGAACTCCAACTTGTTTACTCGAATACCTTTCTGAATTCTTGAGAACTAAATAAGTCACTCGAGTACAACGTAGTGTAATCACTCGAGTACTATACTTTATCTCGAGAAGCAGACTTAGACCACTTGAGTACCGTCATACCACTTCTCGAGCACCTCCATTCCAGCACTCGAATACTGAAGTTCCACTCGAGAAATGACCCGTAAGTTTTCATTCCATTTCAAAATTTTCAATTTTGAAAACCGCGTCTCTTCCGCCACTAACTACGGTATAACCTAGCATCATTAGACTCCTAATCATCATTACTATGGTTTTATAAATAGAAATTTTCAGATTTCAAGAATCTACTCGAGTTCAATCCTTCTCTCTCTCGAAAGACTCTTCGCCTTCCGCCGCTTCTACAGAGCACGCCGCCGTCTTCTTCATATTCCAATCAATCTCTCGTAGTTCAGTGAAGATCATGGCGCTGCCATCGAAGATAGGGGTGGGCAGTGAGTTAGTGGTCGCTAGAATCGTGGAGCTCTCAGACGATTTTAAAAATCTGCTAATCCTTCTTGACACAGCAGGTTTGAGTTTTGTTCTCCAGAAACCTTGCAAAATTTTGTTTCAAGAAGTTGAAGAGTTCTTCAAGAATGTTAAAGTCAGGAGAAACGACAAAGTTCTAAAGTCCAAGGTCAAGGGCATCAAGGTTAAACTTACCAAAACTTCTGTTTCTCAACTTCTTCACATGCCTGTAGTGGATGAAGAAGATGACTTAGTTCAGGTAGGATATGACAAAGCATATAATTTCTGTGGAGTATTTGAAGATTTAAGGCACATTTGTCATCCAGACCTGAATGCTGAGGGAAAGTTATTAGTAGATATTCTAGGAAAAGTCCTTCTCTACAAATCTACTTCCATAAGTTTCATATCCAATGACCTTTTCTACATGATGACAACCATCATTTCCAGGAAGAAGTTCTAATTTGGTATGCTGATTTTGGATAAAATCAGGGAGAGCATTGATGCTCCAAGTTATGCAAGGATTATTTCTTTAATGTTGCATGAAATTAATCCTACAGTATTTGATCTCTCCAAAGGCACTACCATCCACCATATGAAGAAAGTTTCTGTTTCCTCCATCCAGAGATGGGAGTTGAAGCTGCAAAACCAAGCCCAGGCTGCTAAAGCTCATGAGCACCCTGCTTCAGAGGAAAGGAACCCATCTCCCTCTCTCCATCATGTTGCTGGCACATCTGGTGCAGCAACTGAGGGGGAGCCTACCTCATCTGTGCAGCAAGACAGAGTTGCTACTCCACCTCCAGATACCTCTATCCCTCCATTCACCCCAGAGAACATTCTATCAGATTCCCAAGTACAAGAAACCATCATCTCCACTGCTACAGACATCAACAAAATGATTGAGGAACTTACCTCAGATGACCCTCTACCTTCCCTCCATCAAGAGAATGTTAAAGTACCATCCAAAGAAGCCACTCCAGCACCATCTCCTGCACCATCTCCTAAGTCACCCATTGATCACTCCCCAACTGCTGAAAAAGAACAAGAGACAATTCTGCTGTCATATGAGAATGAATCATCTCCAGAACCTATTGAAAATCCTTGAGGAGATTGGATTTCTCTCTTCCCACCTTCACTAGTGAGGAAGGAGATGTACCGATTCATACTTCCAGAGCTAAGACCTCTGTGATAATTGAAGAAATTGTTCCATGGTCTGCACCTCCTCCTCCAGCTACAGCTACTGCTTCTACTACACCAGCTCCCTCAGATATTCTTACTAAGATTGAATAGATGCTGATTGAACAAAGAAAGTACTTTGATGATTCTCTAAAAATAGTTCAAGACAAGGTCACTACTCTAGAGCAAGAAATGAGCAGAGGGTTTGTTGAGATACAACATAACACTGATAGCCTAAAGCACCTTTTTCAGATAGGTGGCAAAGCCCTGGACCACACTATTACCAGTGTTGGACAAGTAATGGAACAAGGAGTTACTCTTTCAAATAATCAAATTCAATTAGAAAAGAAAGCCCAAGAGCATGTCATGAAAGTTTGTGAAGAAGTGGGCACCTTCAGAGATGACACTATAGAGAAGCTATGTGTAGAAATCAGAAAGGGGGAGGGTATAGAAAAAGAATAAGTTGAAAAATATGATACTAATGTCAAGACTCTCTGGATAGAGAAAATGGTTGAAATAAATAAAAATGTGCTAGCCCAGATTCAATGTAGAGGGTTCTGACTTCTACAAATAGGGGGAGATTGTTGGGTATTGTATCCACAATAACCTAGATTTGTATGAAGTCACCCTTGAACTAAGATGAATTAGTTTGTATTTGATTTCCTATCTAGTTATGTGTGTGCAGGTTTTATTACTAAAGTGTAGACCAATGTCAGTATACAATGGGTCATCAAACACAGGACCATACAATATAATTCCTCATTGTGTGATCCAAGGTGTTGACTCATGTGTAGCCTCTCTATTGGGATACACTTCATTTACAAGCACATGGACTAATAGATGAAGACTTGATGCTGGTTGAATTGAAGAATCAAAATTCATAAAGTTGAGAAAATTCTAAGTGTCATACTCGAGAAGTCCTTTTAGTACTCAAGTAGATGACTTAGAAGCACTCGAGTAAGACTGGTCTGTGTTTCGAGTATGGAAATGGTTCTCGAGTAGTTTATGTTTAGTACTCGAGAAGCTAAGTCTAGCACTCGAGTAGACTTGCTCTCTGTCTCGAGTGCTCATGTTTTTCTCTCAGGAATTTTTCTAAGTCAAGTACTCGAGTAGTCTAGTTGAGTACTCGAGTAGTTGAATTGATTCAGTAGAGTGACAGAAGTCAGTTCTCGAGAAATTATTAGACCACTCGAGTGAGATTTATTTGTACTCGAGTAGTTTGCTTATTACTCGAGTAGTTCAGCTTCAGCACTCGAGTGATCAGATTCTTATCCATAATTTTATCTAAGTCCAAGCTCTCGAGAAGTTCAGTCTACCTCTCGAGAAGTAAGCATAGCACTCGAGTGATCCATCAACTACTCGAGTGATTTACTTCAACATTCATATTTTCCAGGATTACCTCCTCTCGAGTAGTCTAAGTGTAGCACTCGAGAACCAGCTTTAGTACTTGAGTAACTTATCCTTCACTCGAGAAATGCCGATCAAATTTTCAGAAATTTCTTAAGTCCTTATCAGATCTAATTTTTGAATGTCGTGACGTGACTGGTCCACGTGACCCTCATTATTGACAATTATTACCGTTAGAGAGATCTTATAAAAGGTCATATCATTATGATAAACCCTAAGCGTGTATTATCTAAGATCTGGATCGGCCGACCATTCATCATCGTCTACAGAAAGTCACCGCAAGTTTTCAAGAACTCTTTTCGCAACTTTCGATCCAGAGATTTACAGATCAAGGGATTAATCATTCTCCATCTACTCCTTGATCGTGTGAGTCAAAGCTTCTCAGAACAAGATCGTTCTGAGTCCTCTTCTACATATTCTGAAAGAGCCTCAAATCCAAGAAAGAAGACCTAGGAAAGATTTTCAGATCTGAGAAAATTATTATTTGTATTTCTATAAATCTTTTTTTAATCTTGTAGGAGATTATTCTCCGAGTGTAGGAGATTTGCTCTCCGAGGTGTAAGAAGTTTTTGTCTTCCGAGTGTAGATCCGTTTTGGATCGAGATTGTAGGAACGTTGTTCCGAGTGGTAGGATCGTTTTGATCCAAGATTAGTGGAGTAGCCGAGTCTAGCGTATTGCTAGATCGGAGAGTGGAAAGTTTACGTATCCAAGATTGGGGAGCAACTATAATTCTTGGTGTTCTCTGTGATTTCTTGATTGTTTTCTCGTGCTCTTGATCTTTAAAGTTTTTATTCCGCAAAAAGACGCAAGATTCACCTATTCACCGCCCTCTAGGTGATCTAGGTAGGCAACTTGAATTCTATTTCAATTTAGCTCTTAATCAAATCTACTCAGTGAAATAATTACAGAAATCAAATTCAATTTTTCATAACCAAAGATAAACACTTAGAAAATCATAAGAATACAAATGATTATATTTTATTTCATAAGTGTTAAAAACAAAATACAATGAATCTTTATAATGCTAGAGATCGAGGCTATAAAAAAAATATAAACTCCTTTTGATTTCACCGGTCCTTCTACCAAGAACCGACCGGCTATAACATATCTCTCCCTAAATCTTGCTACTAGCCTCCCCTAGATCTCACCATGATCTAGTTATTGCACACAAGGGGGTGAAAACTCCACAAGTCACACAAGGACCTAGACGCCACACACAAGACAATAATTTTCTCCTAAGTCACACAAGGACTTATAGACCACGCACAAGATGACGATTTTCTATAACGATTACAATGATGAAATGAAGAAGTATAAAGAATAACTTTCAGAATAAAAACTCCCTCTAAATGAAGCGCTGAAGATGACGACGAATCCTCGCAAAGGTTGCTTGAGATGCCGCGTACGAGTCATCACTTTTTTGCTCTTGAATCTTCTGGCAAGATGGAGTTTGCTTGATGCTGGAGCTCTCTAGACAAGATGCACGAGAAGGAATACTCCAGATTTTTGAAAGTCATGATCTCCACAAGAAAATGAGCCATATTTATACTTTGGAGCTATCGTCGGCGATACTGGCTATCGCTTGCCAATGATATCATATTCGGCTGCCACATGTCCCATAATTCCGAGGTTTCTATGGGATGTTTCGATCGTGGCAAATCGTGAGCTATCACTTAGGTGATATCGATGTCGCCCGGTGATATCGTATGCAACTGTACGCCATGGAGATCATGCAGTAACTGTCCCTTGAGTTATCGCCTGGTAGCGATACTGGATATCGCCAGGCAATATCACCACAACTTCTCTTTTCAATCCCAAATCCAAGCCCAAATGGTTAGAGTGTTAGACCTATTATATCTGCACACCATAAACATACTATGATCAAATACAAATGAAATTTGTTTTTAGCAAACCAAAAAGCATGGAACGCATGCTCCAACAATCTCCCCCTTTTGATAATAATAAATCCACTTAGAAAGAAATCATGAATGACCTATAAAGTGTTATAAAATGTGATAAGCAAGATTAAGCAGTTCCGTGTGCAAAAACTCCACTTGGATGTTACGCTCTTCTTACATGTGTACTCCCCATAAATAGAAGCATTCAAAAATAATTTTATTTACCACGTAGTAATTTAAGTTAGGTAGTAAATTAATTTAAGTGTATAAGTCTCCCGCTGTGAGAATCATAAAGAATAAATGGTTTCCCAAAAAATTCTCCCCTTTTGGTATTATCAAAAGAAATTTGTGATCGGAAGAGGTATACAGGGAATATAGTGAATACATTGAATATAGAGAAGATAGGGAGTGAATATAGAGAGTGCATGCAGGAGCAAAATATTTAAACAAAAATTAGAATATCTAGTGCAAGACATGTGAAACAATGTATAGTAACGATGAATGCGAGTGAACACAAACATTATCAAATTCATCTAGTTATATCATGGACACATACATTAGTGAATATAAGAATTAGAATTATTTTCGGTCCAATTCTCATGTGAAGAAATGTTATAGATGATAATATAATATACATGTGAGAGTTAGATGAAAATACATACGTATAAACTTAAAACGTACATGAACAAGTGAAATGTATAAACATAACATAGAAATATACATAAAGATCCGTACTTATACCCAAGAATTCATAGCACATAGACTAAATGAACATCCATATAAGGAATATACAAGACACTTTATAATTTTTTCCAAAGTGCTTAACCTCACAATGCTTATGAAGACTTATCAGGAGGGTGAGTAGTGTTTGATGGAGGTTTCTTGTCATCTAATTGTTTAAATTAATCAATAATTATGTTGATTTAATTTTTTTAGATAATAATAATTCTTTTTTGGCATGACAAAGGACTCCGAATTCACTTGTGCGACAATATATGGTAATCAAAGTTGAATTACGTAAAGAAATCAAGGATTAAGTAAGAGTTTATGAAATTCTAGTAGTTATGGTATAAGAAACACAATTCACATATGCAGTAAAGGTAAACACATGAATTTTTTTAAAATTGTGTGTGAGAGAACATTATCTTAAATAAAATATTTCTCATACTTAGAGGCATGCAAAAACAATTGCACAATTTAATACACTAGGTGAGATATATATAGAGAATGATATTAAAAGCATGAATAGATGAACAATGTTAGAGGTAACCCAATATACATGAATACAAATTGTACAATGTCTAAACAAGATAAAACAATAATATTTAGAGTAAAAGAATAGAGGCAGTCATACAAATATTTAGATTTGATCAGAGGATGTTTTTAGCAATTTAGAGCTATCGCCAGGCGATATCAAATATCGCCGGTTGGCGATAGTGCCAAATTATAAATAACATCAGATTTGGAATGAAGGCATCAGTTATATCATTTTATTTCGAAACCCTTGAGCGAAACCCGAACCCGACGCCAGCAAAATCCCAAAATCAAGGTATTTTCATGCGATTTTGGTTTTTTTTCTTAAGTATTTGTAGTTTAAAACATTTTGAGGAAGATTTGTTGGGATTTCTTGAAGTTTTAAGTGAAATTTTTTCAGATTTGAGATTGCCTTTTGTAGATTTAGGAATGAGTTTGAAAAATATTATTTTGGAGTGAAGAGGGCATAAATCTAGGGGTTTGATGAAGTGTAAACATAGATCTAGCAATGTAGAGCATGTAAAAATTGACTTTTTTATGAGTAAATCTCTTAACAAGGTTGAATTCTTAGGAAAAAGATGATGAATAGTAAATTTTTTAAAAATTGTGTTAATGTAATTCTTGATAATTTTTCTTAATAAAGATGATGAATAGTCACAAATGATTTTATGAGATGTGAACGTTTTTTAGATATCACCCGACGACAGTCACTATCGCCCGACAATATCGTGGCAATGTCTAAAATAATAAGTTGGTTAAATTTTTCAGGAATGGCTTAAAGTTCTAAGGCCTGGAGGACAGTCACTATCGCCTTCTCGTGTTTGGCGTCGAGTGGACTCGAAGCCTTCTTTGCTTAGTGTTTGGCGTCGAGTACTCACTCAACCCAGCGTCGAGTGGACTCGACGCCTTTTTCTTAGGCTGGTGTTTTCTCCCGGATTATTAGTATGACTTTTCCCTGGGGGGGGTGTTTTGTCATCATCTAGTTTTTGAATGCCGACTCGCGAATTATGGCATGTGGCATTTCTGGTGGCTCTGTAAGGGGTGAATGGTGTGTGCTGAGCTGTGGCCACCATCAGTTAGGCCGTTTTGGGCCGGTATGATTAGGTGTGTGGACCCTGTAGCTGCCACTGGTTGTTTTTTTCACCCTTGAGCATTTTTGGGCCTGGTTGTTTGGAAGAGGGCTGTTTTTTTGCCACCAACCCAGACCCAAGGTTTTACCACGACCAAGAATTCGCAAAGTTAGGACTGTTAGCTCCTTTCCTTTCAGATGGCTATTTCTATTGACATATGTTTGCCTTGTTGCTGCTGCAGGTTTTTAGTAGGGCATGTTGCTATTCATTCATACACTTGGTGTGCCTTGATTGCTCTTTAGACAGTGTTTCTTTTTGCTGTCTTGATTATTTCTTTCTGCTCTTTTTGATAGCATTTGTTGCAAGATTGGTAAACCCCTTCTTTTATTGCTTATGAATCTAATGCTCCACTTCTTTTGATTATATTTTTTTGCTGAGGTATTCTTTCTTTGAATGCCTCAAGTTCAGGTTGTAGCCGGTTGAGCGGCTAGTTTTCTTGTGGAGCTTGCTTATGGCCTCCTGGATAGCTGAGATTGATGTTCCTCATCCTAGTGAGGTAGTTTTCTTCCTTCTGTATAGACATGCATACTCACCAGTGGGTTTGTGTCAGGTTGTTGACCCCCACTGGTGGGTTACTTGTGATGCTGGGTATGAACTGAAACTGCTATTTTTGCCTATTTGGAGGTTGTTCACTTGCTCTCTGGGAAGGATTTATGTTAGGTTGCATGTTAGGTATTTTAAACCCAAAAAGCATTACTATATGTACCTCATGCACGTCATGTTTATGAAACTAAAGCACTACTTTCCCAAGTAACGTAAAAACTATTTATCTTATACTATGATAAATCTAGAGTCCTGCATTTCATGAGTTGTCCTTTGGGGACGTTTACACTCATGTATGATGTCAAATCAACTTAACCAAAGTATTTTCTGCTGTGCATAAATATATTTTTTAATTCTGGACTAGATGATCCCCAGTGCCGAGGGATACGACCATCTAATTTAATAAGGTTTTTCTTTCATAATAAATCATAATTTCTTTTTAAGCTTTTGATTCTAGTGTTTTGCCTGAGCGTCTGCAGTTATCCCCTATAGGACGTGGCATAACGACACGTATTTTCTCTTACTCTGATATAATTTTATTATTGAGGAAATGCGGGTCGTGACAGTGATAACAGAGATTTCTGATAGACTTTGGACATAATTTGACTTTTGGAAGATATTGCTAGACAATACCCGATATTGCCAAGCGATAGTGTATCTCGTTCAGTTTCTGTTTTTTGTATTGAACTGATGTTGTAATATTTATTTCAGTTAGACTACGATGTGACACTCCAGATTTATGCTTAGTACAATGATGTTTTAATTTATTAGTTATTTTAATATTAATTTTAGTTAATTTTTAATTTCAAATTTTAAATAAGATTTATATTAATTTATCAGCTTGAAATGTCTAAGATTTCTAATTCTAGTCTTAGCATTAAATAATGAGAATTTAGAAGTGGTTTTGTGAAAATGTCAGCAAACTGTGAATCTGTGCTGATGAAATTAACCTTTACTGAATTTTGTTTTTTGTGATATCTAATGAAATGATAGCAAACATCTATATGTTTAGACCTAAAGTGGTGAACTGGATTGTCAGTTAAATCAATTGCATTTTTATTATCACACCTTAGTTCTATGATTTCTTGATTTATTCCAAAGTCTTCTAAGATTTGTTTTATCCAAACAGCTTGTGTACAACAACTATTTAGTGCAATATATTTGGCCTCGGTGGTGGATAGGGCAACAAAATTCTGTTTTCTACTCGACCAAAAAATAAGTGATGGGCCTAGAAAGTGAAAAATTCTACTAGTGCTCTTACGATCTAAAGAACATCCAGCATAATCTGAATCAGAATAACCATATAAAATGAAAGTATTGTTATGTAGATACCACAAGCCTATTTTAGAAGTACCAATAAGATATCAAAAAAATACGCTTAATCACTTTTAAATGTGATTTTTTAGGATTAGCCTGAAATCCAACACATAAACAAACTGCAAAAATAATATCAGGTCTAGATGTGGTTAAATATAAAAGTGATCTTATCATCCATCTATATAACATCTGATCAATAGATATTCCACTTTCATCTTTTCCTAATTTTAAAGAAACACTCATATGAGTATTAGCTTGCTTTGGATTTTTCAAATCCAAATCTTTTTAAAACATCATAAACATATTTAGATTGGCAAATAAAAATACTATCATGTCTTTGTGTAATTTGAAAACCAAGAAAATAAGTAAGTTCTCCTACCATGCTCATTTCAAATTCATTTTTCATAATTTTTACTACATTATCACATAACTCTTCATTAGTGGCTCCAAAAATAATATCATCAACATAAATTTGTAAAACTATTAAATCATCATGAACAAGTTTAATGAAGAGTGTACTATCAGCACTACCCATTTTATAATCATTCTTTAATAAATATAAAGTTATATATCATACCATGCTCGTGGTGCTTGCTTTAAATCATAAAAGGACATTTTCTAATTTATATACATGATTATGAAATTTTTCATTAACAAAGCCTAGAGGTTGTTCTATATAAACCTCTTCCTTAATATACCCGTTAAAAAAGCAGTTTTCACATTCATTTGAAATAATTTAAATCTTTTAAAGCTAGCAAATGCAAGAAAAATTCTAACTGCTTCTAAACGTGCTACAAGTACAAAAGTTTCATCAAAATATATCCCCTCCACTTGAGAATATCCTTTTGCTACAAGCCTAACTTTGTTTTTAGTGATCCTAGATTCATTATCCATTTTATTTTTAAAATCCACTTTACACCTACAATAAGATGATTTGAAGGCCTTTCTACAAGTTTCCAAATCTTATTACGTTCAAATTGACTAAGCTCCTCATTCATACCTAAAAACTAATAATCATCATTTAAAGCGGTTTGCACATCTTTTAGTTTTATATCAGATATAAAACAAAGTTTTGAGGATGTTGGGTACATTGGAAAATGTGTACCTGATTTGAAGAAGCCTAACTTAGCTTAATGATATACATCAAGGTGTATTTGATGTTGTTTTAAGTTGACATATGCAGGTGAAGAAGTATTAAAGAATACAGGAAATTATTCTAAGTCCATGTGTCGACACCTGAAGAAATTGTGTCGACACTTCAGAATAATTGTGTCGACACTTGAAGGAAGCTGTGTCGACACAGAGAAAGATAGTCGACCACATTTGTGTCGACACTAGGAAGCAGTGTCGACACACAGAAAGATAGTCGACCACATTTGTGTCGACACTGGGAGGATGTGTCGACACATTGAGACAGAGTCGACACACATTGGCAGAGGTCAACAATACTTGTGTCGACACCAGAAGACTGAGTCGACACATATTGGCAGGATTGACATTTGCTGAGTCGACACCTGAAGGCAGAGTCGACACATATTGAGTTCTGAATCTACAACAACTGTGTCGACACACAGGACTTGTGTCGACACACTGCAAAGTCAAGACCAAGTTATTTTCTGAAGAAAGATGAAGTGTTGAGTCGACACAAATTCTCTGTGTCGACTCATTCTCAAGATGAAGTTCTGAAGAAGCTGTGTCGACTTAAAGGCAAACTTGTCGACATCATCAAAGGCTGTGTCGACACCAAAGTTACTTGTGTCGACACATATAGACAGTTGGTCTCGACACTTCCTGACAGTCTGTCTCAACACTTTGCTGACCAAGACTAAGGCACGGGATCTGTTTGAAGACTTGACAGCTGTGGGTTGCAGCCAGTTAACTGATGTTGTCAGACTCGTCAGAAGACAGTTATAAACCGGATCAGCCGGTTACCATTAAGAAGGTCTATAAATAGACAGATTCAGAGAGAAGTAACAAGAGATTGACTTTTGGCAATCAATTTGAGAAATCAAAGCAAGAAGGAGTAATACATAAAAGAAGATCTTCATCAGAAGATCTAAGAAGACGATCTTAGGATCGATCTAAGAAGAGTTCTATCAAGAATTCAGAAGTGTCATCAAAGGAGTTGGATAGAGAGAGATTCAGCCATTTGAAGAAGAAGAAGGAAGCCATCACTGGTTTCTCAAGAAGCTGTTTGGGAAATCAACTCAGCTAAGTTCAGATTCAAGAAGCTTTGAAGAAAGCTCAGATTCAGTTGATTTCATTCTTCAGCTGATCAAGAACTGCCTTGTCCTTCTCTCTCACATCAAGGGCAAGTTAATACAAACTTCTTTTCTAATTTCTGTAGGATCTGTCAATACAGATCTGAGTTGTAAGCCTGTGTTATAAAGGCTGAGTGTAGGAGAGTTGATCTCTGAGTGGTAGGGCTGTTTGTCAGAGTGTAGGAGAAGGTTCTTCTCTGAGTTGTAGGCCTTGTGATAAGGCTGAGGTAGGGCTGTTGAGCCTGAGTTATAGGAACCTTTTCAGGTTCTGAGTTGTAGGATCTGTGGATCTGAGTAAAGCGGAAGTTTGACCGAATCTAGCATACTGCTAGATAGGTGAAGGGGGGAAAGTGGACGTACCCAAACCTTGGGGAACCACTATAAAACTGTGTGCAATCTGTGTTGTATGATTTTCTGTGATTCCTGTACTGAGTGTATTAATTCTGTAATTGAATTCTGCCTAAAAGTGTAAACAAGCATAAGAACCTATTCACCCCCCCTCTAGGTGTTTAGGTTGTCTTAAAAGTAAAACTATCAAGTGGTATCAGAGGGAGGTTCCTCAAAAAAGACTTAACAGTCTGAGGTAGATCTCAAAGGCAGAATCAAGATTTAAGAAGATGGGTTCTGGAGAAAATCACAAGGAGTTAGGATCAATGAAGTTACCCATCTGCAGGAAGGAAATCTTTGGAATTTGGAAAGAAAGAGTCAGATTGTTCATGGAAGCATCTGACCCAAGAATATACATCACAGTTCAGGAAGGACCCTTCATTCCAATGAAGGTATTAGTTCTTGATGCTAATATTCAAACTCCAAAGAGTTATTCTGAAATGACCAAGGATGAAATCATTTTGGCAACCATGGACAAGAGAGCTCAGAATATTATTGTGAGTGCCATAGATGATTCTACATTTCAGAATCTGATTCACTGCAAGACCTCCAAAGAAATGTGGGACACCTTGATTGTCTACATGGAGGGATCTGAAGAAGTAAGACAGGATAGGAAGTCTATGTTCAACCAGGAATATGAAAGTTTTAGACAAGGAAAAACTGATAGCATAACTGAATGCTATAAGAAATTCTATAGAATTGTGAATGAGTTAATGTCCTATGGAAGAGTCTTCAGTACCTATGAACTGAATGACAAATTCTTAAGATCCTTGATAAAGGATTGGGACACAAAGATCTGTGCCATAAGAGAAGTGGCTAAACTGGCAGAGATTTCTCCTCCAACCTTGTTTGGAAAGTTGCTATCCTATGAAATGCAACTTATGGTGAGGAAGGAGGATGAAAAGAATTCAAAAGGAGAGCATAGAGAGAAGACAGTGGCCTTCAAGGCAGAAGCCACTAGAAAGAATAGGAGGATATCATCATCTCCTCCTAAGGAAGTTGAAGAAGTTAGTTCTGAAAATTCAGAGAATCAGGGTTCAGAAAGCTATGAGTCAGATGCAGATTTTGCTGCATTTACAAGGCAATTCCAAAGATTCTTACAGAAGAAGCAGTGGAGGTCTAGGCCCTCCTCATCACAATAAGTTGATGACTATTATCAGAAGAAAAAGTTACCAAGGAAAGAGAAGAGCAGAACAAAGACCAGCAAAGCCACTGTCACAACCCGCATTTTCTCCGAATTAAGAATTATCAGAGTAAGAGAAAACACGCGTCATGATGCCACGTCAAGCAGGGGATAACTGCTGACGCTCAGGCAAAACCACCTACCAACTTAATGAAAGAAAATCATGTGATTAATGATTAGAAAATCAGTTATATTTTAGAGGTCGTATCCCCCGGCTTAGTGGATCACCTAGTCCACAAAAGAAAACTATATTTAAACGCTGCGGAAAGAAAATACTTTATCAGGTTTGACATCCTAAGGAGCGCATAAGGGTCCCAAGAGAACCACTCATGCTAGGCAAGACCCTACATTTAATTTATATAATATATAAGAAAACGGTCTTTATACGTGATTTGGAAAATAGTGATTACGTTTTATAAAACATGCTGATCATGAGCTTTATTTATAATAATAATAATTATAGTTTAAAAATAACTAGCAACCTAGCATAAATCCTTCTCAGGGAAAGTAGACTATCTCCAGAAAATGGTAGCAGCATAAGTAAATATATCCAGTACAAAGGTAACAACTACCAGTGGGCGCCAACAACCTGACACGAACCCACTGACACACATGTATGTCTGTAAGAAAGTACTGAAAAACTACCTCACCAACACGGCAAACGGAACTCCAAAGTCCAAGAGACTACCAACACCACCACTGCAAACTAGCCACCCAACTGGCTACGGCTCAGAACCTGGGGTATTCCAAAATAAAACAGAATACCTCAGCAAGCTAAATAAAGTAAAACTGCATGAAAGAGTCAACCAAAAGGGGAAAAATACCTGAAAAACATGCAGTAGAAAGAGTCACAACTGTCCAAAATAGGACAACAAGAAAAGCACTACGTGCGAGAAAACAACAACAACCCAGCCCAGGAACAACATCCTGCAGGGCCTACTAGGCTACCAAAAGCCCAAAGTGCTGCAAACTACCAAGGAAGAAACTTCTAACACCCTAAACTATGGGAGGTGGTAGTAGCAAAAACAAACAACGAGGAACCGGATTGGAGGCAAACTCAGTCCCCCTATCCACCATGTCTAAGTCAACAAGCTCGAGGGTCTACACGTGAAAGCACAAGGGACCTTCCACCCACATGCCCAGCCCATACCTGGAGCAAGAAAAACATGAGTGGCCTTGGCTAAATTACACAACTCCACCCCCATAAAGAGCTCCAAACCACCACTACTAACCACGACCCACGATTCGGCCATTAGGAAAGAGAAACATGGCCGACAAGGAAATTACAAATATAAACAAGGAATTCACTCGGGAACGTAAATCGAGGAAAGAGAAAAAGAAAGTGTTGAAATGACTCAACACGACGTGGCGCTGGGTCCTCTCGACACCGCATTGAGTGAGCTTCACTCACTCAACGTGCCACGCAAAGCGAACTATCACAACAATAACTCTTACATTACTACCTTAACACTACACAAAACACTCATGCCCACCTAACCCGCGTATCGACGCCAGCTAAATAAGGGTGCAAAAAAAGGAAATATTCAGAGCGCACGATCAGTGTCGCACGACCAGTGGTCGTGCGCACTCATCGGCTGATGATCGTGCGAAGTGAACCTGGGAAACTTGAAACCTGACAGAAAACTTAGCATAAGTGCACGATCAGTGTCGCACGACCAGTGGTCATGCGCACTGTTGCCAGCGCTCGTGCGATAGCCGAGACAGAACTTTGGAGAAATGAATAGGTAGCCGCGCACGAACAGTGGCACACGACCAGTGGTCGTGCGCCCTAACGCTGCTGATCGTGCGCGGGTAACCTGTACCGTTTGGGATTTCCCGAACGACACCGGAACGCGCATCACATTCTCCCGACACTGCGAACCACAACTACAACACACCGAAAACGGCCTACGACACACCTAACATAATTTTTACCTATTCTACTCGCTCACTACACCATCCATCTACGCCTAATCATTCGAGACGGAATCCGGAGACAGAAATGATAGAAACAAGTAGGGTGCATGAATCGAAAGAAAAAACAACTTGGCAAGGGCGAGAACACCACTTGCCTCGATTTCCGGCGAAGCTTGGTCGGCTTTCCCTCCTCTTCACGCACGAATCCGGCAACGAAGCACAAGGCCAAAAATCTGGACATTGCCGGCGGGAAACAAGTCAAAACCCGAAATTCAAAACCACAAGCAAGGCCACGAAACTTGGAAATCTTACCGTAGGAATGAAGCTCTTGACGAGAGCAATCCGAATCCACTCTCGGAATCGAATTCCGTCCACAAACGCTCCGGGAATCGGAGGTGGAAGGCAAGGGCTCGGCGGTTTCTCCGTTTCTCTCGTACAGGGGCGGCGGTTCTTAATTGGAAAAGATGATCGAGCCTTTCTATTTCCATCCTATATATATATTAATATATAATAATATAATTTATTACAAAATTACATAAAGCACCAAAACGACGCGAAAACCGAACTACCTCGGAATTCGACGAAATTCGCACCGTAGCTAAATACGCACGCTACGAACACAACGACGAAGTCGAAATTAATTTTCGACGAATAGAACTCGAGTTATACCCAAATAAAGCCAAACACCAACATCCCCCCGAGAGGCCACACCGGGTCACCCAAAATGACTCGGCTTGCTAGGGAGATCTTGCCAACAGGCTACAGAATAAGGCACTCAGTTCTAAGGAGCTAAACCACACTCCACAAATGGCACAAGCCACAGAAACGCATCATCGTAACGCTAACGAGAATAAAAAATAAACGCAGAAAAAAGAAATCGGGGGCGTTACAGTCACTCCCCCTAAAAGAAAGTTTCGTCCCGAAACTTTACGCACAACACTCCTACTAAAGAAGGAAAAGTAACCAATAGGAGTTACAAGAAGGGAAACATACCGATCAAATCAGCGAAACAGGCGAGGGTAAGCCCTCCTCATGGCCGACTCTAGCTCCCAAGTCGCGCTCTCCAAATCCTGATTTTCCACAGAACTTTCACCATCGGTATGGACTTCTTTCGCAGCACTCGCTCCTGAGTATCCAAAATACGAACCGACACCTCAACAAAAGAGAGGTTGGGCTCCAACTGGGGCACAACGTCCAAGACCTGCCCCTACTGCGCACACACTTCCGCAATTGGCTAACATGAAAAACATTATGAACTCCTGGGAAGTTTGCTGGCAAACCCAATCTATAAGCTGACACGCCAATCCGTTCCAAAATCTCGAACGGGCCCACATACCTTGGGTCCAATTTTCGATTCTTACCAAACCTCTTTACACCCACCATTGGGGAAACCTTAAGAAATACAAGGTCCCCTACAGAGAACTCCAAAGCAGACCTACGCCGATTGGCGTTCTTTTCGTACCTCTCCCGAGCTATACGAAGCTTCTCCCGAATAAGCTTCACGGCGACTTCCATATCCTCCAGCGCATCAGGACCCAACAACGGCCTCTCACCAGCCTCGGCCCAAAACAACGGAGTCCTACAGCGCCTCCCATACAAGGCTTCGAACGGAGCCATCTGCAAACTTTCCTGATAACTGTTGTTGTAAGCAAATTCCATAAGTCGCAGCCGCTCATCCCATGCTCCGCCGTGGTCTAAAATATAGTATCAGATCATATCCTCAACAATCTGATTCACCCGCTCCGTCTACCCATTGGTCTGTGGGTGGTACGCAGTAGAATATCTCAGATCCGTACCCAAACCCTCCTGCAGACTCTGCCAAAAACGAGAAGTAAACCGGGAGTCTCGATCAGAAATGATGCTAACCGGCACACCGTGGAGTCGGATGACTTCATTCAAGTACAACTCTGCTATCTTCTTCATCGGGTAATCAATCTTATATGGCACGAAGTGAGCACACTTCGTCAATCTATCCACTATAACCCAAACAGAATCAAATCCCCTCGGGGATTTCGGTAAGCCCATAATGAAGTCCATAGCCCGTAATGAAGTCCATAGATATACTCTCCCACTTCCAAGTCGGGATCTCTAACGGGGTCAACTTGCCACCAGACCTTCCATGATCGGCCTTCACGTGCTTGCAAGTGTGGCACTCAGCAACAAATCGGGCTATATCACCTTTCATGCCATACTACCAGGCAATTTGCCTTAAGTCACGGTACATCTTCGTAGATCCTGGATGATAGGCAATGCTGGATCCATGAGCCTCTCTGCAAATCATACCTCTAATATCCCCAACGGCGGGGATGCAAAACCTGCCGCGGTACTTCAAAGTACCCGCATCATCGATAGCAAAATCTGGCAACTCTCCCTTCTCTGTCCTGATGAATAAGTGCAACAGATCCGGGTCGTCCTTCTGGTGCAGTCTGGTCAAAGAAATCCAGGACGGCTCTGCCACTGACAAACTACTCTGCAAACTACAGCATCCCACTGAAATATCCATAAGGAGGAACTCCTCAACTAACCGATCGGCGGAGAGGTTAAAGATCTTTCCCGTCTTTTGGCTCAAGGCGTCGGCCACCACATTGGCCTTGCCCGGATGATACTGGATCTCTACATCATAATCAGCCACATACTCTAGCCACCGCCGCTGGCGCAGATTCAACTCCTTCTGCGTGAACACATACTTCAAGCTCTTATGGTCGGTGAAGATCTTGCACTGAGCCCCATAAAGTAAGTGTCTCCACAGCTTCAACGCATAAATAACCGCTGCGAACTCAAGGTCATGCGTAGGATAATTCTTCTCATGGGTCTTCAGTTGCCTTGAACCATAGGCAATCACCTTCCCAACCTGCATTAATACGCATCCCAGACCTACAAGCGAAGCATCCACATACACATCATAATCCACACCCTCAGTAGGCAGGGTCAGAACGGGAGCAGTGCACAATCTCTTCTTTAGCTCCAGAAAGGCTTCTTCGCACTTCTCGCTCCAAACAAAAGCCACATTCTTCTGAGTCAGCTTGGTCAAAGGTGCAGCTAGGGAAAAGAAACCCTCCACAAACCTCCTGTAGTAGCCAGCCAACCCTAGAAAACTCCTGATCTCCTTAGGGGTATTCGGCCTACTCCAATCCATCACTGCTGCAATCTTTTCTGGATCGACCGAGATCCCTTCCTTGTTCACCACGTGGCCTAGAAATGAGACCTGAGGCAACCAAAATTCGCACTTGCTCAACTTGGCGAATAACTTGTGATTCCTCAACTCTGTCAGAACCAAACGCAAATGCTGCTCATGCTCCTCCGCGCTGCGAGAATAGACCAACACGTCATCAATGAAGACCACAACGAACTTGTCGAGGAAATCCTTGAACACCCGGTTCATCATATCCATGAAGGCTGATGGTGCGTTGGTCAGACCAAACGACATCACCAAAAACTCAAAGTGTCCATGCCTCGATCTAAACGCAGTCCGTGGAATATCTGCCTCACGGATCCTGAGCTGATGATAACCAGAACGAAGGTCGATCTTGGAGAACACCGTGCTACCGCGCAACTGGTCAAATAAATCATCGATCCTCGGCAGAGGGTACCTGTTCTTAATAGTGACCTTGTTCAATTCTCTATAGTCGATGCATAGCCGCATCGACCCATCTGTCTTCTTTACAAACAAAACAGGAGCACCCCAAGGCGACGAACTCTGTCTGATAAAACCTTTAGCCATCAGCTCATCCAACTGAACTCGCACCTCCTCTAACTCACGAGGGGCCATCCGGTACAGCGCCTTAGCAATAGGACGCGTACCCGGCTCCAAATCGATCACAAACTCAACATCCCACTCGGGAGGAAGACCAGGAAGGTCATCAGGAAAAACATCGGCGAAACCACAAACAATAGGAATTTCCTCCAAGCGTGGTACGCTAACAGCGGTTCCAACCGCCGAGACTAAACAAGCACAACAACCAGAAAGAAACAACCTCTGAGCACATACCGCAGAGATGACAGGAGAGTCCTGACACGGATCAGCATACATGCTGCCGGGCTGACCGTCGTCCCTGATGAAGTCCAAGCGCTTTCCCTTGCACTGAATGACTGCATCAAACCTAGAGAGCCAGTCCATGCCCAGAATAACATCGAAGTCCTCCAGATCAATCATCTTCAGGTCCGCCTTCGCAAGAAAGTTCCCCAACAAAACAGGGCAATCCAAAATGCCCAAATCTGACAACACAGATTCACCAGAGGGAAACTTGACACGGAAGGAATCCCGAACACGATCTAAGGTCAACCGATGTCGCTCCACAAAGGCTCTAGCCACAAACGAGTGGGTAGCGCCGGAGTCAAACAGAACCCGCGCCCAGCGGTTCTTTACCTTAAATTTCCCTATAGGAGCACACAAAACTAAGGAACTAGCACAACAATACTGCAAAAATTCTAGCAAATAGAACTACCAGGCTAGAAAAACAACAAACAACTAACCTGAGATGACCTGGGTCGAAGCCTGAGCCTCCTCGGAAGAGATCACGTTCAGCTTCCCCTTTCCCTTGTCCACACGCTGAGGTGGAGGTAAAGCCTGCAATGGAACTGCAGGAAGAGCTGGCTGAAACTGAGGACACCTTGACTTGATGTGACCCTTCTGCCTACACTGAAAGCAGACTTTATCCTTGGTCCAACACTGGGCCGCATCATGGCCGGATCGCTTGCAAACGGAACAGGAGACATCTCTCCTAGGAGCACCCTGAATCGCATGAACCTGCTCCTTCCTCTGAGCTGCTGCCTTCTTGAAACATTTCTCGACAGGGTGGCCTGACCGGCCACAGAAGCTGCACTCCACCTTGCCCCTCTTTCCCGGAGCCGCACCGGGTACCTGGGGTTTCTTCTCCTCCACCGACTTTCTCTTATCCAACCTCATTTGCTGGTCTCTGCTCTTCGCGGTCTCAATAGCCTCCACCTTCAGAGCAGCCTCTACTACACCTGCATAAGTCTCTGACCCATAAGCACTGGTCAACTGCTGCACCTCGCTCCTCAAACCACCGAGAAATCGCTTAACTCGATCAGCCTCAACGCTGACCAATCCAGGGGCAAAACGACTCAACTTGCTGAACTCTATCTCATACTCACCCACCGTGAGTTGCCTTTGCTTCAGATGGAGGAAGTCGTTCATGAGGCAGTCACGCTCGACCGAGCGTAAGAACTTCCTCAACAGCATCTCCTTGAACACTTCCCAAGAGCATCCAGCTACTAAACTCTCCTTCTCTCTCAGCCACCAACTCTTAGCCAAACCTTTAAGCTGATAGACAACTATCATCACCCTCTGATCATCTGCAATCCCTGAATATGAGAACATCTCCTCCATGGAGATCAGCCAGTCGTCTATCACCATGAAATCTGCCTTCCCATCATAAGTGGGAGGACCCAGCCTCTGAAACTGCGAGATGAAGGCCATCTCTGCTGGCACCACCACTGGAGGTCTCAAGGGTGCAGGAGGAGGAGGAACAGCTAACCCCCCGCAGGGACTTGCACACCCTGAGTCTGACCTGCCACGACCGCCACCAAAGACTGAATCTGGGCTCGCACCTCCTCCAACTGTCTGCCCATGGAATCGTTACTCTAACGCAGACTCTCGATCACCGCATCGTTCTGAGCCCCAGATGACTCACCCTCAGACAGGGGAGTCGATCGAGTCGCAGGACGCCTTGCCATTCTAAAATCATAACAACACAAATTAGATCCTACTACAACGTCTAGAACCAAATACAAGTACAGACAATACATATATAGATATAGACTTAAAGCTGCTAAACTTGCTCTGAGAGTTTATCTTTTTAACAAAATTTAGATGTTATGCCCTAACCTAGGATGGTTAACCACCACCTTACTAACTCTTGTGCCTAGATCGGGAATGCATGACTTTTATATTAATTTGAAAACTTATGTGTGTACATATGTCATCCTGCCAGTCTTTAGCATGGCACGTTATGCTTATGCAATGTTATGATATGCATGTTTGTGTTATGCATTCTAAAAAGGCCATAATGCATGTTATGAGCGGCGTACACATGAAAATGTTATGCATCCCATACTACATAACATTCTCATGCAACGAAAAAGAAAACGTGCTAGTCGCAGCTATATGGTGAGGTTATGCATCCCATACTACATAACCCTCACATATTGCCCCTATGGTGGATCCATATACGAACACATATTATGCATCCCATACTACATAATATGCCCCGTATACTTCATGTTATGCTATGAGTGTAGTGTTCGTACTTTTGCCAAGACGTGCTGATGACATATCGGTGTGTGAATGACATGATGCTGAACTACTAAAAAGCAAACAAAGGAAGGTTGCTCAACTAACTTGTCAAGCAACCTCCCTCTGATACCAACTGTCACAACCCGCATTTTCTCCGAATTAAGAATTATCAGAGTAAGAGAAAACACGCGTCATGATGCCACGTCAAGCAGGGGATAACTGCTGACGCTCAGGCAAAACCACCTACCAACTTAATGAAAGAAAATCATGTGATTAATGATTAGAAAATCAGTTATATTTTAGAGGCCGTATCCCCCGGCTTAGTGGATCACCTAGTCCACAAAAGAAAACTATATTTAAACGCTGCGGAAAGAAAATACTTTATCAGGTTTGACATCCTAAGGAGCGCATAAGGGTCCCAAGAGAACCACTCATGCTAGGCAAGACCCTACATTTAATTTATATAATATATAAGAAAATGGTCTTTATACGTGATTTGGAAAATAGTGATTACGTTTTATAAAACATGCTGATCATGAGCTTTATTTATAATAATAATTATAGTTTAAAAATAACTAGCAACCTAGCATAAATCCTTCTCAGGGAAAGTAGACTATCTCCAGAAAATGGTAGCAGCATAAGTAAATATATCCAGTACAAAGGTAACAACTACCAGTGGGCGCCAACAACCTGACACGAACCCACTGACACACATGTATGTCTGTAAGAAAGTACTGAAAAACTACCTCACCAACACGGCAAACGGAACTCCAAAGTCCAAGAGACCACCAACACCACCACTGCAAACTAGCCACCCAACTGGCTACGGCTCAGAACCTGGGGTATTCCAAAATAAAACAGAATACCTCAGCAAGCTAAACAAAGTAAAACTGCATGAAAGAGTCAACCAAAAGGGGAAAAGTACCTGAAAACATGCAGTAGAAAGAGTCATAACTGTCCAAAACAGGACAACAAGAAAAGCACTACGTGCGAGGAAACAACAACAACCCAGCCCAGGAACAACATCCTGCAGGGCCTACTAGGCTACCAAGAGCCCAAAGTGCTGCAAACTACCAAGGAAGAAACTTCTAACACCCTAAACTGTGGGAGGTGGTAGTAGCAAAAACAAATAACGAGGAACCGGATTGGAGGCAAACTCAGTCCCCCCATCCACCATGTCCAAGTCAACAAGCTCGAGGGTCTACACGTGAAAGCACAAGGGACCTTCCACCCACATGCCCAGCCCATACCTGGAGCAAGAAAAACATGAGTGGCCTTGGCTAAATTACACAACTCCACCCCCATAAAGAGCTCCAAACCACCACTACTAACCACGACCCACGATTCGGCCATTAGGAAAGAGAAACATGGCCGACAAGGAAATTATAAATATAAACAAGGAATTCACTCGGGAACATAAATCGAGGAAAGAGAAAAAGAAAGTGTTGAAATGACTCAACACGACGTGGCGCTGGGTCCTCTCGACACCGCATTGAGTGAGCTTCACTCACTCAACGTGCCACGCAAAGCGAACTATCACAATAATAACTCTTACATTACTACCTTAACACTATACAAAACACTCATGCCCACCTAACCTGCGTATCGACGCCAGCTAAATACGGGTGCAAAAATGGAAATATTCAGAGCGCACGATCAGTGTCGCACGACCAGTGGTCGTGCACACTCATCGGCTGATGATCGTGCGAAGTGAACCTGGGAAACTTGAAACCTGACAGAAAACTTAGCATAAGCGCACGATCAGTGTCGCACGACCAGTGGTCGTGCGCACTGTTGCCAGCGCTCGTGCGATAGCCGAGACAGAACTTTGGAGAAATGAACAGGTAGCCGCGCACGAACAGTGGCACACGACCAGTGGTCGTGCGCCCTAACACTGCTGATCGTGCGCGGGTAACCTGTACCGTTTGGGATTTCCCGAACGACACCGGAACGCACATCACATTCTCCCGACACTGCGAACCACAACTACAACACACCGAAAACGGCCTACGGCATACCTAACATAATTTTTACCTATTCTACTCGCTCACTACACCATCCATCTACGCCTAATCATTCGAGACGGAATCCGGAGACAGAAATGATAGAAACAAGTAGGGTGCATGAATCGAAAGAAAAAAAACAACTTGGCAAGGGCGAGAACACCACTTGCCTCGATTTCCGGCGAAGCTTGGTCGGCTTTCCCTCCTCTTCACGCACGAATCCGGCAACGAAGCACAAGGCCAAAAATCTGGACATTGCCGGCGAGAAACAAGTCAAAACCCGAAATTCAAAACCACAAGTAAGGCCACGAAACTTGAAAATCTTACCGTAGGAATGAAGGTCTTGACGAGAGCAATCCGAATCCACTCTCGGAATCGAATTCCGTCCACAAACGCTCCGGGAATCGGCGGTGGAAGGCAAGGGCTCGACGGTTTCTCCGTTTCTCTCATACAAGGGCGGCGGTTCTTAATTGGAGAAGATGATCGAGCCTTTCTATTTCCATCATATATATATATATTAATATATAATAATATAATTTATTACAA
Source organism: Platanthera zijinensis (assembly GCA_039513925.1). Classification (NCBI taxonomy): domain Eukaryota; kingdom Viridiplantae; phylum Streptophyta; class Magnoliopsida; order Asparagales; family Orchidaceae; genus Platanthera; species Platanthera zijinensis. The sequence continues at coordinate 154,976,310 of CM077096.1, forward strand.
AATTACATAAAGCACCAAAACGATGCGAAAACCGAACTACCTCAAAATTCGACGAAATTCGCACCGTAGCTAAATACCCACGCTACGAACATAACAGCGAAGTCGAAATTAATTTTCGACGAACAGAACTTGAGTTATACCCAAATAAAGCCAAACACCAACATCCCCCCGAGAGGCCACACCGGGTCACCCAAAACGACTCGGCTTGCTAGGGAGATCTTGCCAACAGGCTACAGAATAGGGCACTCAGTTCTAAGGAGCTAAACCACACTCCATAAATGGCACAAGCCACGGAAATGCGTCATCGTAACGCCAACGAGAATAAAAAAATAAACGCAGAAAAAAAAAATTGGGGGCGTTATAGCCACTACTTCAAAGATTGTCTGCTATTGTTGCAATAGGCCTGGACATGTAGTGGCTGACTGTCCTGATAAGAGAAAGGAGTCATCAGACAAGAAGAAGACTTATCAAAAGGGAAAGAAGGAAAAATCCTTTGTTGCAAAGAAGGAAAAGAGCCTAACAGATCAATCAACTTCAGAATCTGAAGCTGAAGCATATATTGGACTGTATACTGCTACTGAAGAAGAGGAGTTCATGCAATTGCTAGACTCCATCTATGAACAAGAGGATCATCAGTGCATGGGACTAATGGTAGGAGTAGAAGAAGACATGTGCCAGAATCAGTCTGGTCCTAGTAAGGTACTATGTCCTTCAATAAAATCTGTTTGTAGTACAAGTGCAGAATCAGCTACATCTACATCAAGTGATGTAGATGCATTTGAATCTGAAGGAGATGTCTATCAATTGATAGATAAGTATGGGGACTTGTTGCATGCCCTTAAGAAAAGCAAGAACCTGGTTAAATCTCAGGCTCAGGAAATTGCTGATCTAAGGGTAGCTGCAACTGAGTTAGAGAAAGTAATTGATCAGAAGTTAAATGAAATTGCCAAGTTGAAGAATATAACTATTATTCAGATGGGCACAATTAATTATACCAATGATCAAGTGAAGAGTCTGGAGGCCAGACTAAGAATAGAAAAAGATTTAGTGGCTAGTTACTCTAAGCCAAAGTCTGTCTTACCCTTGATAGATGAATTTGTGACTCAAAAGGGTAAGGCAGGATTAGGATTCAAAGGTAACCCCAGGGCAGCCCAATTCAAGAGGAAAGGCAAAGCTCCTGTCAAACCACTAAACCTTTCAGTCCCTATTAAGTTTAGAAAGGTGCAAGTGCCTTCTAACCAATATGATCATGAAAATATTCATGGTCATTTTAAGACTAATATTCTGATTAACAAGGGTGTAAATGCCAACAGGCCTATCCATGTTCATAAACCCAATGGTTATAAGAAATCAGTGGGTGAAGCTGCTGCAGCACCAGCAATGGACAGAAATTCTTCTGTCAAGGGTGTATCTAGATCTAGATACAATAAGTTTGAATGTTGGTGCTGTGGCAAGAGAGGCCATTTTGCATTAGACTGCTGGCATAACACAAGTGTTAGAAAGAACAATAGTCTACCTGTTAGAAGAGATAATGGTAGCTTTGTTAATGCTAACCTGAACCAAGGACCCAAGACTTTCTTGGGTTCTAAGGGTAAGTAAATCTGTGTTGCAGGAAAGTCCAAGTGGCCATGCCCCTATTTGGTACTTGGACAGTGGTTGTTCCAGGCACATGACTGGGACAAAGGGGCTGCTGAAGGAGTATACATCTGTCAAAGATGGACCTAAAGTGATCTTTGGTGGATCTGAAAAAGGAATCATCAAAGGGTTTGGTAACATTTCTTCTAACCTAATTACTATCACCCAAGTGGCTTATGTAAAAGGTTTGAAACACAATCTAATAAGCATAAGCCAGCTGAGTGATTTAGGATATGGCATTTCATTTGTTAAGGATGGATGTCATATCAAAAGGTCAAGTGATCAAGAGATCATATTGACTGGGTTTAGGAAGAGAAATATATATTGTCTTAATTTTGTATGTGAGAATAAGGCTTCTCACATCTGTCTTGTAGCTGATGACAATGCTTCTCATTGTGTTAAGTGGCACAAGAGATTGGCTCATCTTAACTACAAGACAATTGGCCAACTCTTTAGCAAAGAGTTAGTAAGGAATGGTCCTCAAGTTAAGTGTATAAAGGAAGGAATATGCTCAGCTTATCAAAAGGGCAAGCAGACAAAATCCTCCTTTCATAGCCTTGAAAACAAGGATTCTGTGAGGTGCTTATACCTCTTGCATATGGATCTTTTTGGTCCTATGCCAGTTCATAGTCTAGGTAGGAAGGTCTACACTTTTGTGGTTGTAGATGACTATTCTAGATTTACATGAGTGTTCTTTCTGAGACAGAAATCAGAAACCCCAAGTGTCTTACTCAATTTTGTGAAGCAAATTCAGAATGAACTGAATAGTACAGTGGTCAAACTTAGAAGTGACCATGGTACTGAGTTTCAATCTGAAAGCATGACAAAGTTATGTGAAGACTTTGGGATTTTCCAAGAGTTCTCCTCACCTAGAACACCACAGCAAAATGGCATTGCCGAAAGAAAGAATAGAACATTAATTGAAGCTGGCAGAACACTATTGAGTGATACCTCTCTTCTAGAATATTTCTGGGCTGAGGCAGTAAACACTGCTTGTCATGTAATCAATAGGGCTTCTATCACCAAAAGCCACAAAATGACTCCCTATGAGATTATGAAAGGCAGAAAATCAAATCTATCCTACTTTAGGATCTTTGGTTGCAAGTGTTATATACTTAACAATGGAAAGTCATATTTGACTAAGTTTGCTGCCAAATCCCAGTATGGGATATTTGTTGGGTACAGCACAAATAGTAAGGCCTATAGAGTCTTCAACTTGACTACTCAAGTTGTAGAGGAGTCTGTTCATGTTGTATTTGATGAAACAAGATTAATCAACTGTGAGTTGTCTTGTAGATAAAAATGATTCAATAGGTATAAGCAAAAGTATAGACAAACTCTCCATTGCTGAAGCAACAAAGGAAGATGAAGCATTGGAAAATGAAGGCTATTGTCCAGGGGGAGTACAAGACTCAATAGGAGCTGATGAAAACCAAGAGGTTCAGCATGAAGAAGGAGCTGGAGATGTTCAACAAGAAAGGAATCTACCTCCAGCTACAAGACATTTAAGAGATCATCCAGCTGATCAGATTATAGGTGATCCAAGACAGGGAGTGCAGAATAGAAGCAGAAATCAAAGCACAGACCTGCATTCAAGTTTCCTGTCTCAAATGGAGCCTAAGAAGTTTGAAGAAGCCATCCAAGACCAGCACTGGACTGATGCTATGCAAGAGGAGCTGAATCAATTCAGAAGGTGCAATGTTTGGGAGCTTGTTCCTAAACCAAGAGGCCACAACATAATTGGCACAAAGTGGATTTATAGGAACAAATTGGATGAGAGTGGAATAATAGTGAAGAATAAAGCAAGATTGGTTGCAAAAGGATACAGGCAGGAAGAAGGGATTGACTTTGATCAAACCTTTGCCCCAGTAGTAAGGCTGGAGGCAATCAGAATGTTCCTTGCCTATGCAGCCTATCAAGTGTAACACCCATATCCGTCACATAGCATATAGCAGTAGGTCCGGCCGGGGCCCGACGCCATATACTACGGACAGACCGGTTGGTTACGCGTTGAAACCATTCAACCAATCATGTCGTCCTACACAACACCTAGCGGAAGCAAATTATTAAGTTGCAAACGAAAATAAGAACCCTGCTACAAAGCATGAATGTCCACTACCAACTCAGGAATGTAATCATACACAAAAGAGAACTGGCCTTAAGGCCTTACATTGTTCACTTAACAAAATAGTGTTTTCCAAACTTCGGCACGCAGGCCGGACATACATGAAAACGGGAAAGATACATAAGCAATTAGGCCTTCGAGGGCCGGCACAGCAACAAGGGCTTTAGCCCGCTATTTCCCGCTCTGCTCCGCAGCACTTGCAAGCCACAAACCACCGCCCGGTGGCAAACAATAGCAACGGTCAGCAATGCTGACCAAATTATAACGATCCCGCCCCCAAAATCGGGGCGGCGATGCTCTTTCCCTGCACTTCATTAGTATAGGCAATGCTATTAATGTGAACACACATCAACACAGGCGTAGGCTCGCACGACCACACACCCCGTGCACTCAGGGCACATTCTCGGCGAACCGGCCAACGTCACGTCAATTCAAGCCATAGACGTTCCCAATCCACCACCGCCTCTTGAACGGTCGTCCATATGAGCATTTTGCCTTCCTGGCCTTGGTCACGACAAATTAAGCCATAGACCGCCGAAGACCCTCATCCATGCCAACGGTCCTACCGAACGACATAGACCGGGTACGGTTCCGCCCGACCCGTGCTCATACCGCAACGGCAATTTAAGCCATATGCGCAGGTCAAGACTCACCGAGTCCCGTTTCCGCCACAACAATCACATAACCCGGTTATGTTCACGTTGGCTCCCCGGCCACCATGTTGGCAAAACCCGCCTTTGCCCAGTTTTCCGGGTGCACCTTGGAGTTAATCTCCAAGGCTCCCTGATGCAATCTACCACGTAGAAAACCCGAAAAACACCCAAACACCCGGAGTCTTCCCCGGTTCGTATGCAATGCAACATCACCGATCCGGCTCTACTTGTCCGGATAGGCTTCACACACAATGCCTATGTCCATTTTTGCATACGGACTCTATACAAGGGGGACTTCACATATCTACCCCAAGGAACGCTCCAACTCTTCGCTCACTCGCGAGAGCGGGCTTCCTATGCAAAGGAAAAGAGGGCTTCACATGCCCAAGGATGAGAAATCGTTACCCTTGCATTCTTCCGCGGCGCCATCGAAAACTATGCAGTTGAAAAGCACCGCAACGGCGTCACCTCCGCGGATCTGGACTCGGATCGCGATTCGGAGCTCCGAAGCTCCTCCGGCGGCCGGATCTTGGACTCCTCCTTCCTCCTTGCTCTCCCTTCTCTCTAAACTCTTAGAGAGAGAATGGCTAAGGGAAATGAGGATTCCCAACCCTAAATCCCGGCTAAAACCACCCAGGAGCAGCCCCCCACCGTCGGATCCAAAGTCAAGGAAACGAACGGCCAAGATTAGATCTGAAATCATAAAATCTGGGCCGAACACGGGTTGACACACGGCCGTGTGCCTGGCCGTGTAGCTCACTCGCCGTCTCGTCCCGAGTTGAAAACCAGCACACGGCATGTGACACGGCCTCCGACACGCCCGTGTCGCCTGCGACACGCCCGTGTCGGGACCCGTGTCACGCCCCCCGTGTGCAATAAATCACCAGTTTGGAGTCAGAGGGGTACACGGCTTGTTGACACGGCATCGGACACGCCCGTGTCAAACCGGACACGCCCGTGTTCGTGCCCGTGTCACTACCCGTGCACCCGACCGCACAGCACAGGTGTGACACGGCCTAGGACACGCCTGTGTCCTAGGCCGTGTTCCACCACACGACCATCGTCGACCTGGACTGGTCGACGACACGGCTCGAGCTCGACACGCCCGACACGGCCTCCGACACGCCCGTGTCGGGGCCCGTGTCACCTACACCAAAAACCCGACTTGGCCCAAAAACGATCCCCGTCGCTCCTACAACAAATTGGGGTGTTACAATTCTACCCCCCTTAAAGAATTTCGTCCACGAAATTAATAAAGGAAAAACAGGACTTAACGTAAAACAGTACCTGAGCGGAATAATTCCGGGTACTCCTCAAGCATAGTCTGCTCCCGTTCCCAAGAGAGCTCCTCACGCCCGCAGTTATCCCACCGGACCTTAACCATCCAGATCTCCTTGTTACGAAGCCTCTTGACCTCAACATATTCAATACGAACGGGCTTGACCCTTGTCGTCAACCCTTCGCCCACCGGCACTTGGTCAACCGCGATCACCTGCGAAGGCTCTTGCACCGCCTTCCGCAACACAGAAATGTGGAACACATCATGTAATCCACTCAACTCCACTGATAGCTTCAAACGGTATGCAGCTTCGCCGACTCGCTCCAGGACCTCAAAAGGTCCAAGGTATCTTGGGCTCAGCTTCTTCAAGCGTCTCACCCGCGAAACCCCCTTGAACGGCTTCACTTTCAGGTATACCCAATCACCTACCGCGAACTCCACGTTCCGGTGCTTGGCATTGTAATACTTCGCCTGCCGGTCCTGAGCGATCAACAAGCGCTCCCGAATGATCCGCACTAACGAGGTAGCACTCTCCACCTCCCGCTTCTTGTACAACCTTGCCTCACCCGCTTCAAGCCACGATAACGGCGTGCGACACTTCCTACCATACAGGGCCTCGAAGGGCGCCATTTGTATACTCGCTTGGTAGCTGTTGTTGTACGCGAACTCCACCAAATAAAGGTGGTCTTCCCAATGCTTCCCGAAGTCTAGAACACACATGCGGAGCATGTCCTCCATCGTTCTATTGACCCTCTCGGTCTGCCCATCCGTCTGCGGATGGAAAGCTGTGCTGAACTTTAACTTTGTTCCCAGCATCTGCTGCACCAACCTCCAATCATTTGACGTGAATCGCCCATCGTGATCACTCACAATGCTACGGGGCACACCATGCAGCCTAACAATATTGTCGACATACAATTTTGCCAATCTCTCCACTGGATCATCCTTCCTATGCGGAATGAAATGCGACACTTTGGTTAGTCGATCTACGATCACCCAGATGGCGTCGTTCCCCTTTTGCGACCTTGGCAACCCGTGCACAAAGTGCATAGATATATCATCGAATTTCCACTCCGGTATAGGCAAGGATTTCAGAAATCCTCCTGGCTTTTGGCACTCCGCCTTCACCAAGGCGCACGTTTGGCATTTAGCCACGTACAACGCCACATCTTTCTTAAACCCCGGCCACCAAAACAGCTTCTTGAGATCACGATACATCTTCGTGCTCCCTGGGTGGATTGAGTACTTGGTATGATGAGCCTCGTACATCAACTCCGCCCGGAGATTACCCCCACTCGGGACGCACAACCGATGATCCTTCCTTAATAAACCATCATCCACCGAGAACTGGGAATTTGACCCATCCAGAGCGGCCTCCAAAAGCTCCTTCATGGAGTCATCTAACTCCAATGCCTGCTGAACCCGGTCAGCCAGGTCATACTGCACCTCTGTCCAGTTTAACATTGCTTTGGCGCTCGTCTGCTTGTCAACGCAACAGATCTCAAGCTCCTCCAACTCCCGCACTAGCCGCTCATCATGCACCGACAACCAGTTGGCTCGGGCGGGAGCCCTGCGGCTCAGCGCATCCGCAACTGCGTTGCCCTTCCCGGGTACATAATGTATCTTGAAGGTGTAGTCCCCCAGGAACTCCATCCACCTCCTCTGCCTCATATTAAGGTCCTTTTGATCCAACAAGTATTTTAGGCTCTTGTGATCGGTGTATATATCGACTCTTACGCCGTATAGGTAGTGCCTCCATAACTTGAGTGCAAAAATCACGGCCGCCAACTCCAAGTCGTGCACCGGATAATTTCTTTCATGCACTTTCAGCTGACGCGATCCATACGCGATCACACTTCCATGCTGCAACAACACGCAGCCCAAGCCACTACCCGAAGCGTCGCTATACACCTCAAAGCCCTCGGTCCCACTCGGCGAACTAAGCACTGGCACCGTGGTCAACCGCCTCTTCAGCTCCTCAAAAGCTTGCACGTACTCTTGCGTCCACAAGAATTTCTGATCCTTCCTTGTCAACTTCGTGAGAGGCAACGCTACCCGCGAGAAGTTCTCTACGAAGCGCCTGTAATATCCGGCAAGCCCGAGAAAACTACGGACTTCCGCGACAGAAGATAACGCAGGCCACTCCCGTATCGCAACAATCTTCGCCGGATCCACCGCTATACCTTCCCCACTCACTATATGACCAAGGAATGCTACCGAGGGTAGCCAGAACTCGCACTTGGAGAACTTTGCGTAAAGCTCATTCCTCCTCAAAGTCTCCAACACCAAATGCAAATGCTTGAAGTGGTCTTCTTCGCACTGCGAGTATACCAAAATATCGTCAATAAAGACGATCACAAAGCGATCCAGGAAATCTCTGAACGTCCTGTTCATCAGATCCATAAACACCGATGGCGCATTCGTCAGTCCAAACGGCATGACCGTGAACTCGAAATGCCCATACCTCGTACTGAACGCCGTCTTCGGGATATCACACTCCCTGATCCTCAGCTGATAGTACCCCGACTTCAAGTCCAACTTGGAGTATACCGACGATCCGACTAACTGATCAAAGAGATCATCAATCCTCGGGATCGGGTACTTATTCTTCTCCGTCAGCTTGTTCAACTCTCTGTAGTCGATACACAGCCGCATACTCCCGTCCTTCTTCTTAACGAAGAGGACCGGTGCGCTCCAAGGCGACGAGCTTGGACGCACATATCCTTGCTCCATCAGCTCCTCTAGCTGAACTTTCAACTCTGCCATCTCCTTAGGCGCCAACCTATACGGAGCACGTGACACCGGTTTGGCCCCCGGTACGAGCTCGATGGTGAAATCAATCTCCCGCTGCGGTGGGGCTCCGGGAAGGCTATCCGGGAACACATAGGGGTATTCGCAAACCACGGGGATGCTATCCAACGGGGACTTTGGCTCCACAGCCCCCACTATTGCAAAGAACAGCTCTGCACCGGCACGAACTGCCTTCACCACCTGAAGAGCAGACATCAGTGTCCTGCTCGACCCCTTTAACCCCTCGAATGTAGTCTCCCGCCCTACACCCAGCTTGACCTCCTTCCGGTCACAGTTAATTCAAGCTTTCTGCTCTGACAGCCAATCCATTCCAAAGATCACGTCGAACTCTACTAGCGACAGCAATGACGCTAGCAAGTCGAACTCTTGGCTCCCAATGTGAACCTTTACGGCGCACACCCTGTCCGTACGCATCGAGCACCCATTCGGTAGTAGCACATCCAACTTGTCCTTCGCCATCGAAGAAGGGACTCCGATGCGCGATATAAAGTTTTCGGACAAGAAGGAGTGTGAAGCTCCCGTATCGAACAGTGCCCGTGCCGGACTATCGCTAATCTCAACAAAGCCTATACAAACAATATTAGGCTAACAGGCAATAGATAACGGTATTAAAGCTAACTTGCTATAAATTAACTCATACCTGTCACCACATCCGCTTGCTTGATGGCCTCCTGCTGGCCCAAGTTATAGACTCTAGGCTGAGTCGGAGCATAGTGGGACGCGGTCGACTCCACCGCTTTACCCTTCTCCTCGTAGGTAGCTCCTTGCTTCCTTTCGGACTTTGAGCGTCCACTCCAGCAATCACGGGCAAAGTGCCCCGGCTTCCCACACGTGAAACAAGCGCCCGGGGTTCGATTGGTAGTTGCCCCCGAGGCACCTGAAGCAGCTGGACCCGACGTCTTAGCTTTCTTAAAGAATTTGCGGTAGCCCGACTTCGACGTAGTCGGTGCCTTGAACTCCGCTTTCTTGCTACCAGATTCCTTCTTTGCTTGGACATTCTTCATGTCCTTCTCCAAGGACCGGGCCGAATTGACCAGGGTCATGAAACCCTGCGCCTTGGGCCCCGACAGTAGCAACCTTAAATCATCTCTTAGCCCTTCATAGAAGCGACTCGTCTTGCGCTCCTCGTCTGCGAAGGTAGCGCCGGCATATCTCCCCAACCGAGTAAACTCGTGGAGGTACTCATCAACGGTACAATCCCCTTGCACCAACTTCTGAAATTCGCTTTCTAGCGCAATCCTTTGCGCCGAGGGGAGGTATCGAGCCATGAACAGTCTCGCAAACTCCTCCATCGAAACTTCGGCCAACGGCCTTCCCCGCAACTGATGTAGCTCTAGGCCTTCCCACCATAACCTTGCGTCCCCATCCAAAAGGAACGTCGCTATAGTGGTCTTCTGCCACTCTTCCGTCTCCGTCGCAGTCATCACCCTGTTGACCCTTGAGAGCCAATCCTCTGCTTGGGTCGGGGTTTCTGCGCCCGTGAATACAGGTGGGTGAAAGCCCATCACGTGCTTCAGTTGTCTTTCCGTTGCTTTCCTAGGCAACTCTGGCTCCAACACTACTTGCTCAACCCTCCTTTGCTCTGCCGTCTGAAGAGGTACTTGCTCCATAGCAGGAGAGGGCTGCTGCACCTGCCTTGCAGGCTGCGCATTGATCATTGCCATGACCGCTTCTGCCACCAACCTAATGGTCTCGGCAGACGGAGGTGTTGCAGGCGCATCGCTTGGCGCACTGCTCGCCTCAGAACCTGGCCGTTCAGACGGCCCAGCACCACTTCTGGTCACCTATAATCGTGCAACACACCGATAAGCTGTAAGACCCCCTTTTTTTTTTGAAACCCGGGGTCTTATGCCCAGAACCGCCGCTTTGTGGTGACACCTTCGCACCCGGGAAGGTCGCCACTACAACGCGCCGATTCTGCCGGCCTTTTCGATCACCATGAGTAGCAAGTAAGAGAGAAGCAAGTCCACCAAAAGAGAATATCACATAAAATAAAACTCCACGATGGGAGTGTCCACAGAATATCATCAGAGTATAAATAGTCTAGAAATAAAAGGGCTCATGCCCGGTACATCAATTCCTCACTACAAAACCACTCAATGCGGAAGCAAAACTAAAACTCTACTAAAGGGCCGGGACTCACAGTCCCCGTAGTCTGGACTCCCGTGCTAGACTGTCCCATCTCCAGGCGTACCGGCCTCCTGGGCTGCTCCTCCATGCTGGGCTCCGCGATCCCCTAAAATGATATGGTTCGAAAACCGTTAGTCTAAAAGACTAAGTCCTATCATCCCCCACCTCTTTCCCCACGCTCTAAGGCACCGGGCGGAGAGGAAGAAAGGGGAGGTCATGAAAGTGGAGAGTAGTCAAAAGCAGATGACGGTGGACCTAACTAGCAAGTTATAACAGGGGAGCAATATAAATCTTAAGTGTTGTAATAGATATAACAGAAAGGAAGTAAGTAAGAAATTAAACCTTCACTTATGTGAGTACACATAAGCCAAGGGATCTTTTGTAAGGCTCCCATCGTATAAAGTGTCCCATACCACTTATACGTTGGGGTGTCGGTTATCAAACAGCAGCATATATATATATTGAAATTAACCTTTGACTTATAAACTTGCCCACACAAGCTTATAGACCAAGGGGTCATTTTGCAAGTCCTAAAGTATAAGCGTCCCATTCCACTTATACTTTAGGTGTCAAGATTGTTATGAATGATTATGATATGCAGCTATATGGTGGGTATGTTATGTCATGCAGTGCAACTCACTCACCCAACTTTGTGTACACAAACCTTTAGTTCCCCCTTTCTGGAGATAACTCCCAGGATACTCCCGTAGTGGCAGACGGAAGCGGTGGGTTGGGCCTCGCCCACCTCAAAACCAGTAAAAGCACTACTGGTCTGACCTATCGTACGCCCTCAACGCCTGGTGCACGAGGCGGACTCCTGCGTACTCTTGCCGACTGGTCCGCCGGACTTAACCTTGGCTAAGTGCTAGTCACCTTGCCGAGTCAACGATATCGGTGTCGGTGCAATCGAACTCCCCGATATCGAAAACCCACCACCTTAATCTTTCCTATTTTTATGCACATGCAGCAGTTTAATATATAACAATTTTAAAGTGTCAACTCCCGGACTAAACCGTCCGTATAAACCACATCCGAGACCAACTTCCCCGGACTAAACCGTCCGGCTCATCTCCAGACTTCATCCCTTAAAACACCACGGGACGACTTAACCATTACCAACCCTAACTAATGAGTGTGTGCAATGTGAATCCCTATTAGGCTAATTACTCTTTCGTTTGTTTTAAGATTTACGTTAGCCCAGGACTGCCCCCGGCATACCCCGTGAAGGGCTCTCAAGGGGCACTAGGAACCAAGACGGTGCATTACGGCCCGAAGTTCCCTTTCGCAAGGCACTTATTATTGTTGGTTAATACCCCGTTCCCAAACCCTTAATGTTACTCTGGTTCTAACCCTAATGTGTTTTAACTCCTTCGCCCGTTCCCAGGAAAGACGATGTTCCGTCGAACCCGAGCTCCACCCATCCTTAGTTAACCTAACCACTATCCCATACCCAATTTCATTGATAACCTCCGAATCATCTTGCCACGGCATTTACACATGATTTGTCGCCCTATGACCATGGTATTACAATTGCTATGATTTCACTATATGCAGACCAACTTGAGCTAATCAACAAGTATGATAGGAAGTGCATCAATTTCTCATCCAAACACCCTAAGATAATTACTAAGGGCCTATTATGACTTTTATAATTTAAATCCAGCACTTCCAAATTTTTCCTAAATAATTTAATATTTATTTAATTATCCAGAAATTAAAGCCATGAGTGATTTTGAGCATGAGGTACTACATTCATTCATCATAAAATTATAAGAAAATTACCAGGGCTCTACCATGTCCATAAATGTTCACTGACCAGAAATTATAATTTTACAAGGCCTAAAAATATTATTTAAAAATCATTTATAAGTTCTACAAATTGCAAGCCTTGTGAATCAACCCCTATGATTATAGATCCAAAAATTCTACAATAATTACCAGAGATGTAAGAGGTCATAAAAACTCATTTGTCTAAGTTACACCAGATTTCAGTGAGGGAACAACCCATAATAATTATTTGACTATTTTTAGAAAATCAATGGCTTGTGAATGAAGTACTTAAAATAATCAGTTAATAATTCCAGCAAAATTCAAGCATATGTATAAGGATCTAAAAAGCTCTCTGCCAAAATTTCATTTCCATTAATCATCCAGAGAAATCAAATTAATTAAAATACCCAAAAGCCTATCTTTGTGAGTTATGAAGGAACTATCATGTATTGAATTCCAAGGCTCTCAATATTATTTCCCAGAGACTTCCCTAAACCCAAGAAGTACACTACCCAAGTTTCATGGCCTTTAGGCAAGTTTTGGTGACCTATTTTACCTTAACAAAGGAGGTGTCCTAAACTAGGGTTAGGGTTTAAGGGAGGGTAACCCTCTCCAAATCTTCCAAGACTTTGGTCAGGGGGTTCTAACCTCACTAGTCTCCTCTCCACCAAAAATCACTTCCATTCAAGGTCATTTGACCCCATGCCCTTCACAAGCCCCCAAAGTCCAACCTAGGGGTTTGGACTTGGGTCCTAGGGCATACTCACCCCAAACCACTCCATACACCATAAGGGAGTGTTAAAGCCCATTACAAACCAGTGGACCAAGTTTCAGCCTCTGGTGAGGGAGTTTGGTCAACTAAAATCACTAAGTGCACTTTTGACCTATTTGCCCCTTAATGGGCTAACCTAGGATTGGGTAATTACCCACCCAAAACATCTCCAAATTAAATGAAACTTTATACAGAGCTTCCCTAGGTCCCTAAGGACTTCCCACCAAAATTTTGGGGAATTTGGAGGTCATTAGACCCCTTAATCACTCTAAGATATGATTATTAAATTTTAACAAAAACTATAGAAAAATGTTATCCAAAAATTACCATTTTTGCACAGCTCTTAGGTATAGTTAAGAGTGACCCCTGGTTCAAATTTCAGGTCATTTGATCAAGGGATGAAGAGTGGGGATTTATTTTAGTGGCTGATCAACATTTTGGATAGCCCTCACCAAAATGGTTGTTGGGGTCAGCCCACTCATCCAAATTGGTTGAAACCAATTTTGAATTAATCTAGACATCAAGGGATATAACTTTTATATTGGCCATATTTTCTGTAGGAGGGCCTATGTATTTTTAATAATTAATTTAAAATCGGCCAGTAAACAGGAAATAAAACAATATAATAATTCATGGGTACTATTCATCTTCTTCCAGAAAACGTCAAAACCGAGCCCGCCGCAGGTGCCTTTTACGGGCTGTTTCCCGGCCACCCTGGGCGGCGCCACCACCGGGAAACACCCTCTATTTGTTCCCGGTGGTGGGGGCAATCCCTAGCCGGAGCTAGGGCGGCCGGAGGTGGCGGCACCACCCTACCCGAGCCCACCAAAGTGCCATGAAAATGGCAGTTTTCTCTGGTTTTAGCCCACCCGACCGGCTCCTTTGGGCTTGAACTCGAACCCTAAACGCGTCTAAGATCTATAGCACAAGGGAAAGAGTGAGGGAGGACCTTCCCGGCGGCCATGCGACGTGTAGATCGGCGAGGGGCCATGGCGACGGCGGCGGCGGCGTTTTCTCCTTCTCTTGCTCCGACCACCACTTGCTCCTCTGTTAGGGTTTCGAGAAACTCTCTCTTGCTCACAGATGGAGGTTAAGAAGGAAGAGAGGGGAGGGGGAGGGCTGGATCCTTCAATGCCATCAAGCCCATTAAAGGGGTGGCTCGGTTTGAGGAGAGGGGGGGTTGAAACAGCCCTCTTGAAGGCTGGGAAACGGCTGCATCAACTCCTCTTCTCTAGAGGAGTTGAATGCAGCCATAAAGGCATGCTTTCAGCCTCTCTTGGCCGAGCCCCACCCTCTTCAACTTCTCTTTCAATATTTCTCTCTCCTCCCACCATTATTTCCTTTCTCTCTCTTCCTCTCTCTCTCCTAGTCACCCCCAAACTGAAAACTCCTCATCTCACCCCTCTAATGGCAGCCCACTAAGGCCATTTAATTTTTACATGAACTCACAAGAGTGAGGGAGGCTCATCTTCTCCATGAACCTATTATTTTCTCTCTCCTATTTTTCTTCTCTCTCTCTTTCTCTCTCTCTTCCTCCAAATGAAGCCCCCATGTAATGTCTTCCTTTTTATTCTATTGGCAGCCCACTACAAATTATGATACTTCAAATGAAATATAAGAGAGGGACCCACCATGAATGATCCTTTACTCTTTCTCTCTCCTCTATTATTTCTCAAATTTAGGCTTCTCTTTCTCTCTCTTAAATAATGGGGAAAATCCCATTTTTCTCTCTCCTAATCATCATGGATGATATTGCTGGTGGGTCCAGCCTAAATACACCCATTTTTAAACTCATCAAACAGGGTTAGCCCAAGTGGATTGAGCTTGGACTTGAGTTAGCCTATTTGGGCTAGTTTGACCAAATTAGGGCTTGGGTTGACTTTGGTCAATTTGGCCTTTTGGGTCACCACCAATGGGTCCTTGGTGACTTATTGAGCCCACATTAGGTCTAAGGGGATTTTTAGAGTCAAAATGAACCTACTAGGCCACCCAAAATCATAGTTTTGAAAATTGCTATTTGCAGACCAAGTGAGTCTCAACTAGATTTTTAGGTCACTTGGTCTCCTGGGCTCATCTAGGTTAACTCATAGGACCTAGTCATGCTCAAGTCACTCCTAGGGGGGTCCAATTTGAAAATGGGATGTTACATAAGCGACCCAAAAATTACTGCAAACAGCAATTATAGGAACACGCAGGTTCCTCAAACATGTATATTTTCATTCCTAAGTGGACATTCATGGGTTCTTTTCATGTTATAACGTTGACGCACACATGTGCTCACCACCCCTTAAAGTGAATTCGTCCACGAATTCATTTAAGCTTGACCGAAACCAGTAGTCTGATACCAATTTGTAACACCCCTATCCGTCACATAGCATATAGCAGTAGGTCCGGCCGGGGCCCGACGCCATATACTACGGACAGACCGGTTGGTTACGCGTTGAAACCATTCAACCAATCATGTCGTCCTACACAACACCTAGCGGAAGCAAATTATTAAGTTGCAAACGAAAATAACAACCCTACTACAAAGCATGAATGTCCACTACCAACTCAGGAATGTAATCATACACAAAAGAGAATTGGCCTTAAGGCCTTACATTGTTCACTTAACAAAATAGTGTTTTCCAAACTTCGGCACGCAGACCGGCCATACATGAAAACGGGAAAGATACATAAGCAATTAGGCCTTCGAGGGCCGGCACAGCCACAAGGGCTTTAGCCCGCTATTTCCCGCTCTGCTCCGCAGCACCTGCAAGCCACAAACCATCGCCCGGTGGCAAACAATAGCAACGGTCAGCAATGCTGACCAAATTATAACGATCCCGCCCCCAAAATCGGGGCGGCGATGCTCTTTCCCTGCACTTCATTAGTATAGGCAATGCTATTAATGTGAACACACATCAACACAGGCGTAGGCTCGCACGGCCGCACACCCCGTGCACTCAGGGCACATTCTCGGCGAACCGGCCAACGTCACGTCAATTCAAGCCATAGACGTTCCCAATCCACCACCGCCTCTTGAACGGTCATCCATATGAGCATTTTGCCTTCCTGGCCTTGGTCACGACAAATTAAGCCATAGACCGCCGAAGACCCTCATCCATGCCAACGGTCCTACCGAACGACATAGACCGGGTACGGTTCCGCCTGACCCGTGCTCATACCGCAACGGCAATTTAAGCCATATGCGCAGGTCAAGACTCACCGAGTCCCGTTTCCGCCACAACAATCACATAACCCGGTTATGTTCACGTTGGCTCCCCGGCCACCGTGTTGGCAAAACCCGCCTTTGCCCAGTTTTCCGGGTGCACCTTGGAGTTAATCTCCAAGGCTCCCTGATGCAATCTACCACGTAGAAAACCCGAAAAACACCCAAACACCCGGAGTCTTCCCCGGTTCGTATGCAATGCAACATCACCGATCCGGCTCTACTTGTCCGGATAGGCTTCACACACAATGTCTATGTCCGTTTTCGCATACGGACTCTACACAAGGGGGACTTCACATATCTACCCCAAGGAACGCTCCAACTCTTCGCTCACTCGCGAGAGCGGGCTTCCTATGCAAAGGAAAAGAGGGCTTCACATGCCCAAGGATGAGAAATTGTTACCCTTGCATTCTTCCGCGGCGCCATCGAAAACTATGCGGTTGAAAAGCACCGCAACGGCGTCACCTCCGCGGATCTGGACTCGGATCGCGATTCGGAGCTCCGAAGCTCCTCCGGCGGCCGGATCTTGGACTCCTCCTTCCTCCTTGCTCTCCCTTCTCTCTAAACTCTTAGAGAGAGAATGGCTAAGGGAAATGAGGATTCCCAACCCTAAATCCTGGCTAAAACCACCCAGGAGCAGCCCCCCACCGTCGGATCCAAAGTCAAGGAAACGAACGGCCAAGATTAGATCTGAAATCATAAAATCTGGGCCGAACACGGGTTGGCACACGGCCGTGTGCCTGGCCGTGTAGCTCACTCGCCGTCTCGTCCCGAGTTGAAAACCAGCACACGGCATGTGACACGGCCTCCGACACGCCCGTGTCGCCTGCGACACGCCCGTGTCGGGACCCGTGTCACGCCCCCCGTGTGCAATAAATCACCAGTTTGGAGTCAGAGGGGTACACGGCTTGTTGACACGGCATCGGACACGCCCGTGTCAAACCGGACACGCCCGTGTTCGTGCCCGTGTCACTACCCGTGCACCCGACCGCACAACACAGGTGTGACACGGCCTAGGACACGCCCGTGTCCTAGGCCGTGTTCCACCACACGACCATCGTCGACCTGGACTGGTCGACGACACGGCTCGAGCTCGATACGCCCGACACGGCCTCCGACACGCCCGTGTCGGGGCCCGTGTCACCTGCACCAAAAACCCGACTTGGCCCAAAAACGATCCCCGTCGCTCCTACAACAAATTGGGGTGTTACATCAAGACTTCAAAGTGTACCAGATGGATGTGAAATCAGCATTCCTGAATGGTGATTTAAAAGAGGAAGTCTATGTAGAGCAACCATCAGGTTTTGTAGATCCTCTTAAACCTGATTATGTCTATAAGCTTAGAAAAGCTTTGTATGGGTTAAAGCAAGCCCCAAGGGCTTGGTATGAAACCCTGTCTACTTTTCTTATTGAGAATAAATTCTCAAGAGGAAAAATAGACAAAACTCTATTCCTTAGGGAATCCAAAGGTAAGATCATCTTAGTTCAGATCTATGTTGATGACATAATCTTTGGATCTACTGAAAACAACCTTTGTAAAAAGTTTGCCAAACTTATGCAAGGGAAGTTTGAGATGAGCAGTATGGGGGAACTTAAGTTCTTCTTGGGACTCCAAGTAAGACAGACTGATGATGGTCTATCCATATCCCAGTCTAAGTTCACCAAAGAATTAATTAAGAAGTATGGTATGGAGTCATCCTCCACTATGAGAACTCCTATGGGAACAAGTATGCCTATATGCAAAGATGATGCAGGTAAACCTGTTGATGAATCTTTGTATAGAGGAATAGTTGGCTCACTACTATATCTCACTGCTAGTAGACCAGATATTATGTATGCTATATGTGTCTGTGCTAGGTACCAAGCCTGCCCTAAAGAATCTCATTATATTGCAGTCAAAAGGATTCTGAGATATCTTAAGGGCACACCTAATCTAGGCCTTTGGTATCCTAGGAATAGAGATTTTCTACTAACAGGTTATTCAGATGCAGACTTTGCAGGCTGTAGAGAGGATAGAAAGAGTACAACAGGTACTTGTCAATTCTTGGGAGGAAGATTGATATCTTGGAGTAGTAAGAAGCAGACCAGTGTGGCTATATCCACAGCTGAGTCAGAATATGTTGCTGCTGGCAGCTGCTGTGCACAACTATTGTGGATACAACATCAGCTTAAAGATTATGGTATTCAAGTAAGTAGAACACCTCTTTTGTGTGATTCTAAGAGTGCAATTTCTATTGCTAATAATCCTGTTTCTCATAATAGAACTAAGCATATAGAAATTAAATACCATTTTCTTAGAGAACATGTAGAAAGAGAAGACATCACATTGGAATTTGTTAAAACAGATTATCAAATAGCAGATGTATTTACTAAGCCACTGGATGAAACAAAATTCAATAAATTTAAAATTGAATTAGGCATGCTGACCATTGATTAGTTTATCAACAAACTTACAAGTAACATATTAGATTATCAAGTGATCTCAAGTGGTATTGACAAAAACAGAAATTGGCTAAGTAAAATAGTGTCGACACATTCAGTGATAATGTGTCGACTCAGTGAAGTCATGACGACTAGTCAGAGAATATGTGTCGACACAGAGAATTTGTGTCGACACTTAAGAATCAAATAGTCGACTCATCCAGGAATGTAGTGTCGACTTCACCAGAATAGTGGTGTCGACACTTACAGATTTTGTGTCGACACTTATCCTAAGAGTCGACACAGAATTTCTGATGCTCTACTATGTCTCTCAGGTGTCGACATATCCACAATTGGTGTCGACACATAGTAGACAGATTTTTTGTCAAGACAATAGAAGTTTGTGTCGACACATTCCATCTGTGTCGACACATATAGACTGTTTTTGCCCGCCTTTTGATCTTCTTTCAATAGAAGGTATAAAAAGGTCAAGAACTTATTCTGTCGACACGCTTACAAGGTTTTCGAGACTGAAACCCTGTGTCAACATTCTCTCTCTCTCTCTTCTCTCAAGCTTTCTCGTCTGATCAATGGCGCCAAAGGTTGCAGATAACGTCAATGAAGGATATGAGTTGGTGCGCAATGGCTTTGCGGATGCCCCGACAGATGTTCAAAGGATTGTCAATCTAATTTCTGAGTCTGGATTAGAGTTTCTAGTTTCTGAACCGACAAAGATCTGGAAGAAGGAGGTGATTGAATTCTTTACCTCTGCATCAGTGGATTCAGATGGTCTCAAGATCAAAGCCACAGTTCATGGGTCAAAGGTGAAAATTACCCCAAGAAGTTTAAGAAAGATTCTCCAATTACCTATCATTGAGAATGAAGAAGAAGTCCCTGCTTCTAAGTCAAGAGAGGCTCTCCAATGGTGTGGATTGGATCCAACCCTGAAGATTGGAGCTGCTTTCAACAGAAAAGGGATGAATCAACAAGGAAAATTTTTGTCTGAAGTGGTTGGCAAGGTGATTCTGTGCAAACCAGGTGGACATGATAGGATTTCAGCCTATATGTTCAGCCTAATGACCAGAATTGTGTTTACAATTCCAACTGACTGGTCAGCTGTAATATTTGATAAAATCAAGAAAGGAATCAAGAAGCCAAATCTGGCTAGAATTATGAGTTTATACCTGATTGGAGTGATCCCTGAGGTTATGCAACAACTGCCTAGGACAAAGATTAATCATATGAGGAAAATGGATACAAGATTATTTTCAAGATGGGATAGGGTGCTGTCTAAAGATGTGCCTGATGAGAGCAGGCAGGACACCCCTGTGAGATCCCCTGCACATGATCTAAGCACTGCCCAGCATCAAGAAGAGCAAATGAGAAAGCAGGTTGAAGATCAGCCTGAGTCTATTCAAGCTCACAATCTTGTCCAGAATGTATCTACTTCTGAACAGGTAAAGGGAGAGCAAGTGAGTTTTTCTGCCAAGGTCATTCCTAATATTTTTACTCCTGCATAGGTACAGGGGGAGCAAGTACATTCTCCTACCCAGGAAATTCGACATACTGAACAAGTGCAGGAGGTGCAAATGTCTGACCATGTGAAAGAGGAAGACCAAATTGATCTATCAAAAGATTTGAATATTGCAGATCTGGATGATTCAACATCTATTCCAGCTCAGAAGGAATACACTCTAGATGAGTTATTTCCAAATGTTGAAATTGCTACTGATATAGTAGAGGAGGAGCAAGATATTGAGAAGGTACTAGACATGGAGATAGAGCAAGAAATAGAGAAAGAGCAAGAAATTGAGGAGGAGCAAGAAGTTGAGGGGGAGCCTGTGCATGTTGAGGCTGAACAACAAGGCACTGAGACAGATATTCCTCTTCTTTCTCCTGACAGAGTTCAAATTGATAGTTCATCTGATTTTGAGAATGAAGAAGCCAGACTGGATAAGAAGAAAAAGCTCATGGTCTTTAAGAGAAGGAGCAAAAGATATAAGCAGACTCTACAGACTACAACTCTCCAATCTCCTTCTGAATTCAATTATAACAAGTTTATGGTAGATTTGCAAGTTAAGTTAGATGACCACAGGTTGGCTGTTGAGAAGTATGTTGATGAGAGCAATAAATCCCTTCAATTTGACTTGGCTCAAGATATTAAATCTATTAGATTTGAAGTAAATATGAATAAGAAGGAGATGACAGATTGCTTCCATAAGGGAGGTAATGCTGTGGTGTTTTTGGCTAAACAACAGCAGTCTATCATCCCTAAAGTGGATGATATTGTTTTAAAGCAAGGTTATGTTTTGGAGAATCAGCTGAGGATGAATGATAATTTGGCTGAATCTCACCAAGAAATTATTGATGAGTTGAAAAAGACTACTACAGGGCTGACTGAAGCAAGAGCAAAGGAGATGGAAGAGTTTGATAAGAAACTTCAAGATGCCATTGAATCAGTTAAAACTGCTATCACCACATCTCAAAAGGACATATCTGACAAGCTTCAAAGGTTGAAACCCTATTTTAAAGAGGGTGTGAATTATCTGGATGACCAGATCAGATTTCAGAAGGAAGATCTAAGAGATCATATTACCAGAGAAGTCATAAAGGGGGAGAGGTTGTTAGTTCATGCTGGCTTAGAGCACACCAAATGGGTGACAAATAGTATTCGAGCCACATTGGGATATCCACCTTTGTGTGATGATGCTATGGTGGCTGAGTCAGGAATTCAAACAGGTCTACTTGAAGGCAATCAATCTGAGATTGCCCAAGTCATTTACCCTCCTCCAGATTTTGATATGATTGATCAGCAAGTTCAGGATATGTATAGTCCTCCAAAGGAGGTTACCAAGGTTATTATTGAAAAAGTTGATAAGTCTGATGCCAACTTGAAAGAACAGCAAGATGCTCTACTATCCAAGAAAAGATTTAGAGAGCAGGCTGAACTTAAGCCAGATTTTGAGCAGTGGAGCCCTACTTCAAGAAATATTATACTAACTGCATGGAAGGCTGTAAAGGACCAAGAACATGAAAGAGGAAAGTGGTATAATGAAATGGAATGGCAAAAGTTTGAAGCTAGGCAGGAAGCCATAGTACAGTTCAGGAGAAAAACCAAGATGGGAAGGCTGCCACCAGATGCTCAGGAGCCGAGCAAGTACTTTCCAAAGCCCTTTCATTACTTTGAAAGGCAAAGGCTCAAGGAAGAAGCACAGAAGAAAACTGAGCTAAAAGGCAAGAAGCCAGCTGAAGTTGCTGAAGCTCCTGTGAAGGCTCAAATCCAATCTGGCAAAGGAATTGTCATAAAAGAGCCTGATCAGTCTTAGTTCTAAGTTCTTTCAAATGTGTTTTGAAATGTTTTGTTTAATCATTCAATGTAAACATCTGTAATCAAACATTACCAAGTTATAAACAAAATTTTGTTTGGAATCACATATTCATGTTCACTCTGTGATGAATTGTTAATATTTTGTTTATATTAAGTATTCCTGTAATGTCATACATCATCATATTTTTTTTATAAATGGTGTATATCATTAACTAAAAGGGTTATGACTTCTCCAAATAGGGGGAGATTGTTGGGTACATTGGAAAATATGTACCTGATTTGAAGAAGCCTAACTTAGCTTAATGATATACATCAAGGTGTATTTGATGTTGTTTTAAGTTGACATATGCAGGTGAAGAAGTATTAAAGAATACAGGAAATTATTCTAAGTCCATGTGTCGACACCTGAAGAAATTGTGTCGACACTTCAGAATAATTATGTCGACACTTGAAGGAAGCTGTGTCGATACAGAGAAAGATAGTCGACCACATTTGTGTCGACACTGGGAAGCAGTGTCGACTCACAGAAAGATAGTCGACCACATTTGTGTCGACACTGGGAGGATGTGTCGACACATTGAGACAGAGTCGACACACATTGGCAGAGGTCAACAATACTTGTGTCGACACCAGAAGACTGAGTCGACACATATTGGCAGGATTGACATTTGCTGAGTCGATACCTGAAGGCAGAGTCGACACATATTGAGTTCTGAATCTACAACAACTGTGTCGACACACAGGACTTGTGTCGACACACTGCAAAGTCAAGACCAAGTTATTTTCTGAAGAAAGATGAAGTGTTGAGTCGACACAAATTCTCTGTATCGACTCATTCTCAAGATGAAGTTCTGAAGAAGCTGTGTCGACTTAAAGGCAAACTTGTCGACATCATCAAAGGCTGTGTCGACACCAAAGTTACTTGTGTCGACACATATAGACAGTTGGTCTCGACACTTCCTGACAGTCTGTCTCAACACTTTGCTGACCAAGACTAAGGCACAGGATCTGTTTGAAGACTTGACAGCTGTGGGTTGCAGCCAGTTAACTGATGTTGTCAGACTCGTCAGAAGACAGTTATAAACCGGATCAGCCGGTTACCATTAAGAAGGTCTATAAATAGACAGATTCAGAGAGAAGTAACAAGAGATTGACTTTTGGCAATCAATTTGAGAAATCAAATCAAGAAGGAGTAATACACAAAAGAAGATCTTCATCAGAAGATCTAAGAAGACGATCTCAGGATCGATCTAAGAAGAGTTCTATCAAGAATTCAGAAGTGTCATCAAAGGTGTTGGATAGAGAGAGATTCAGCCATTTGAAGAAGAAGAAGGAAGCCATCACTGGTTTCTCAAGAAGCTGTTTGGGAAATCAACTCAGCTAAGTTCAGATTCAAGAAGCTTTGAAGAAAGCTCAGATTCAGTTGATTTCATTCTTCAGCTGATCAAGAACTGCCTTGTCCTTCTCTCTCTCATCAAGGGCAAGTTAATACAAACTTCTTTTCTAATTTCTGTAGGATCTGTCAATACAGATCTGAGTTGTAAGCCTGTGTTATAAAGGCTGAGTGTAGGAGAGTTGATCTCTGAGTGGTAGGGCTGTTTGCCTGAGTGTAGGAGAAGGTTCTTCTCTGAGTTGTAGGCCTTGTGATAAGGCTGAAGTAGGGCTGTTGAGCCTAAGTTGTAGGAACCTTTTCAGGTTCTGAACTGTAGGATCTGTGGATCTGAGTAAAGAGGAAGTTTGGCCGAATCTAGCATACTGCTAGATAGGTGAAGGGGGGAAAGTGGACGTACCCAAACCTTGGGGAACCACTATAAAACTGTGTGCAATCTGTGTTGTATGATTTTCTGTGATTCCTGTGCTGAGTGTATTAATTCTGTAATTGAATTCTGCCTAAAAGTGTAAACAAGCATAAGAACCTATTCACCCCCCTCTAGGTGTTTAGGTTGTCTTGAAAGTAAAACTATCAGAGGATAAATCATATAGAGAAAAACGTGTACTAACCCCTCTTGATGGTTCTCTAGTTACCAATTCTTGTGCATGATCTTTAGAGAAGCGAAGTTCACTTGGAGGAACATATTCTTCAATTTCTTCCTTATCAGCATCTTGATCTCCAAATAATTCATCATCATCATCTTTGACCAAAGGAGGAAGGGGTTCTTCATCATCACCTGTAGACTTAGTATCCACTATACAAGAAACAGATTCATTAAATTTTACATGAATAGATTCTTCAACTATTTTCATTCTTCTATTAAAAATTCTATATGCTTTACTAGTTGAAGAATAATCAATGAATATTCCTTCATCACATTTTTCATCAAATTTACCTAAAGCATCTTTTGTATTTAAAATAAAGCATTTACATCAAAAAATCTTGAAGTAAGATACATTAGGTTTTCTTTGAAAATATAACTCATATGACGTAAGTTTCAAAATAGGACGTAGCATGACTCGATTTGTAACATAACAAGCGGTACTATTGGCTTCAGCCCAAAAAGATCTAGATAATTTAAATTCAGATAACATAGTACGTGCAGGTTCTTAAAGAGTTTTATTTTTCCTCTCCACTACACCATTTTGCTATGGTGTGTGAGGAGTGGAAAATTCATGCTTAATCCCTAAATTTATACAAAAAGAAATAAACTTTTCATTTTCAAATTCTCCACTATGATCCAATCATATGCATTTAATTTTTAAATCAAGTTCATTTTGAATACGAGTACATAACTTAGTAAATTCAGAATACACATCGAATTTAGAAGATAAAAATAATATCCAACAAAAATGAGAATAATTATCAATCAAAACATAAGTATATTGTCTACCTGCTAGACTTTGTGTAGTTATTGGACCAAATAAATCCATGCGAAGTAATTGCAAAGACCTAGTAGTAGAAACAATATTCTTACTTTTAAAAGAAGATTTAAATTTTTTTCTTTTCTGACAATGTGAACATAAAGAAGAAAGCTTTCCATCTAGCAAAGGTAATCCCTTAATTAATTTATTTTTGGAAAGTTTTACAATAAGTTTTGCACTATAATGTCCTAGTCTCCTATGCCATAATTCTAATTCATCATTTTTGAAAATAAAATATTTAACACTAGAACGAGATAAACCATGAAAAGTAATTGTATAAACATTGTTGATTCTTGATGTAGTAAAACAATTTCATTAGTTTTAGAATCTATAATTTTGCAAAGGTTTAAAGATGACTCAAATGAAAAATTTAAGCCCCTATCACATAGTTGACTTATAGAAATTAAATTGTGTTTCAAACTTTCAACATATAAAACATTTGAAATAGAGAAGAAATTATTACCCACTATACCAATGCCATTGATTTTTTACTTTACTGTTGTCTCCAAATGTCACTGAACCTCCTTTCTTCATCTCCAGGCTAAGGAATTTTGATTTGTTACCCGTCATGTGTTTGGAATAACCTGATTCCAAGTATCACACGTATTCTCTGTCCTTAGCCTGCCAACAAACCTAAGAAGATGATGAGAGTAAAGATCTGGTTACCCAAGTGGTGCCTCCCATAGAATAGGTGGATGTCTTAGGTATCCAGATTTGTTTAACATCACAAGAACCTTTCTTCCTGCATGAGTTCATGGTGTGATCAAAACTATAACATTTGGCACAAGCAATAAAGAGAGACGAGTCTCTCTTTAACAGTTTCTGAGGACTCTTACTGGAAGAGGAGGTAGTATCGGCAGAATGAATAATATTTTTTTTTTAAAATTGAATTTTTGAGAATTTTTGTTATCGCCGACGATAGTGGATATCGCCGGGCGATAGCTTCCAGTGATGTATATATCCAAGTTCAAACTTAGCAGATCCATGACACTGGTTGGTTAATATCATATCCAGAGATTTTTGGCCAACTCCAAACTTTTAAATTGCCATATTTAGATTATTAACTTTGGTTTTCAAAGTAGTGTTCTCTATTACCAACATGACACACCGATTTGAGAATGCCTTCTTGCCATTTTGTACTTGAGATTGAGAATATTTTAACGCTTTCTCCAACCTTTTTCTCTTTGGTAAGAGTGTCAATTTTTAAGTTAGACTTAGTGAGAGTGTTTTCTAATACTTCCACTCTTGTCGAAAAGTGATCGCACTCTTGACAAGAGTTCTTCTCCTTTCCAAGCACTTTCAATTCATTAGTAAATTTTTTTATTTTCTTTTAATAATTTTTTGTTCTCAGATTTCAAAAGATCAATATCTTCAAGACTCTCTTTAAAAAATTTGCAAGTGCGTAAAAATTCAGTATAGAGTTCATCATAAGTTGGAGGAGTTACCTCAGTGTCGCTCTGGATACTACATTCATCTTCTGATGGTGAAACGCTCTTCTCCATCAAGCACATGTTGGCTTCCTCATTTTCTTCTGAATCTGAATCACTCGTACCTACAG
Organism: Platanthera zijinensis; assembly: GCA_039513925.1. Taxonomy (NCBI): domain Eukaryota; kingdom Viridiplantae; phylum Streptophyta; class Magnoliopsida; order Asparagales; family Orchidaceae; genus Platanthera; species Platanthera zijinensis. The sequence continues at coordinate 155,002,859 of CM077096.1, forward strand.
ATGAGGTAACGTCCCAAGTCTCTGCCTTCAAGACCTTCTTTCTCTTCTTGTCTTGCGTCTTTTCTTTCTGCTCTCTTAGATATTTTGGGCATTTGCTTCTTATATGTCCTTTCTTTCTGCAATGATAGCACTCTAGTAATGGACACTCATCATCATCCTCAACTTCTCCTTTTCCCTTACCTTTTTTGTAAGAAATTTTTTTTTGTTATTTTTTTTTGAAGGAGTTTCTCCTCTCCGGATTCCTCATGAATCTCTTGAACTTTCTTACAAATAAATTTTTTTCATTCTCTTCATCATCTTCATCAGCATCGCTTTCCACTTCTTCCTTTGATTTTAACCCTAAATGCTTCTTCTTTAGTTTCAAGTTATATTCTTGATGTTGAATTTTTAACTCCACCTCATGAGTTTTGAGATTTCCAATGAGACTCTCAATTTGTAATGTTTTAAGATCATGGGATTTCGAAATGGTGGTCACCTTAGGATTGAACTTCGAGGGTAGTAATCTTAAAATTTTCCTTACTAAATCACCATTGGAAAAGTATTTCCAAGGACTTTTGAATCATTTACGATCTTCGTAAATCGTGTGTACATTGTGTCAATCTTCATCCACTTCCATTCTAATTTTTTCAAATTCCGACTCTAGTTGGAATAGCTTTGAATTTTGTACCTGCAAAGTACCTTCATGAGTAACTTCTAATAAATATCAAATTTCAAAAGCTGTTTCACAAGCACAAACTATTAAACTCTGTTCTATCTAATGCACAGAATAATGCGTTCACAACTTTAACATTATTTTTACATCTAAGTTTATCATTTTCATCCCACTTGTCTTTTGGTTTTTCCATGGTTACGCTACCAACGACTATTGTCGGTGGAGTGTAACTTATTTCTACCATGTTCCATACATCGATGTCTAATGCTATAAGAAAATAACGGATTCGTGTTTTCCAATAGTTGTAGTCAGTGCCCGTGAAAAAGTGGTGGTCTATTAATGCCTTGAACCTCTATAAAAGCGTGATTGTGTTGCGCCATGACTTCTGGTGGTAAAACTGATTTGGAGTAAACTTGCTCTGATACCAAGTGTTGGATTGTGAAACGCCCTTAGAGGGGAGGGGGGTGAAAAAGTGTTAAAAAAATGTAGGTCTTAATAAAATCAACTTAGTGAAAGAATTACAGAAATCAAATCCAATTTTTCATAATTAAAGATAAACACTTAGAAAATCATAAGAATATAAATGATTATATTTTATTCCATAAGTATTAAAAACAAAATACAATGAATCTCTATAAAGCTAGAGATCGAGGTTATGAAAAATATAAACTCTTTTTGATTTCATCGGTCCTACCAAGAACCGGTTGGCTATAACGTATCTCTCCATAGATCTTGCTACTAGCCTCTCCTAGATCTTACTACGATCTAGTCACTGCACACAAGGCGGCGAAAACTCCCAAAGTCATATAAGGACCTAGACGCCATGCACAAGACGACGACTTTATCCCAAGTCACGCAAGGACTTAGACGCCACACACAAGACAACAATTTCCTCTAACGATTACAACGATGAAATGAAAAAGTACAAAGAATAACTTTCAAAATAAAAACTCCCTCTAAATAAAGTGTGAAGATGACGATGAATCCTCGCAAAGATTGCTTGAGATGCCGCGTACGAGTCGTCAATTTTTTACTCTTGAACCTTCTTGGCAAGATGAAGTTTTCTGAATGCTGGAGCTCTCTGGACAAGATGCACGAGAAGGAATCCTCCAGATTTTTGAAAGTCGTGATCTCCATAGAAAAATGAGCCATATTTATACTTTGGAGCTATCACTGACAATACTGGCTTTCGCTTGCTAGAGATATCATATCCGGCTGCCACGTGTCCCATGATTCCGAGGTTTCTATGGGATGTTTCGATCGTGTCCAATCCTGAGCTATCGCCGGGGCGATGTTGATATTGCCCGTATATAACTGTACGTTGTGGAGATCATGCAGTAACTGTCCCTTGAGCTATCGCCTAGTAGCGATACTGGATATTGCAAGGTGATATCACCATAACTTCTCTTTTCAATCCCGAATCCAAGCCCAAATGATTAGAGTGTTAGACCTATTATACATGTACACCATAAACACAATATGATCAAATACAAACGAGATTTATTATTAGCAAATCAAGAAGCATGAAACGCATGATCCAACAATTTCTTGCACTCCTTTCCTCTTGTTGTGGATTGCGTAGCTAGATCTCTATTATTTGATGATGTTGCACTCAAACTATTGTTATATTCAGTGTATTTCATGTCTATGTGAAATTATTTGTGTTTGAATTGACTGAGATGTGCCGCCATAGTCCATCCATCCCACCATCGTGAGAGTTGCTGCACTAACAATTGCTAGTGGCATGCGTTGCGAAGAGGTGCTTTTGACCCTCAATCTGCCGGTATGAACCGTTCCATCTGCTTCCATTCTCTTCCACCCGCTTTGCGAAGTAGAGCATAGCGGCCTGTGTAATTTACATCCCACCGAGAGAAGCAGTGCATAATGGCACGTATAGGAGTAGTTGATTTAGTTTAGTTTTATTTTATTTTTGCAAACCAAAAGTCCCATCATAACCCCGACCTTGAGGGCTTCAATCTCAAGTCCTCCTTCACAGTTACTCCACCTTATTGTGTTCTTTATGAGATCAATACTTGGGAAACATTCGCCCATTTTATACTACTTGTGCGACCGGTACACTTGCCGTAAGTGCATTAGTCGCTCTCGTTGCTGAGCTTGGTCATACGTTCAAATGTTGTCAGCCACAAAAATTTGAGCTTGTGTAGACTCCGGGGTTTGTTTAGAAATGCAAGATTTTACATGTCGAATGAGCATTATGTTGCTACCAACGACCATTATCTTCCTGAAAAGTTTGCACTTCGCCTTAATTTTGCCGCCGATCCACACTTTATCAAAGTTCTCCCGTACTGCTGCTTTGTGGTGGTGCTCTACCATCTCATGAGCGACAGACGCAGAAGACACTGACATGAATTAAGAGGAAGCCATTTGAATTCCAACGAATTTGAGACAGAGAGAGAGAGAAAGAGAGAGAGAGAGAGAGAGAAATAGAGAGAGGGAGTGAAAAACCGAAAATTTTGAGTGGGCGGGGGAGTGTAAAATAGGAATGAGGGATGGGGGTTATAGATTTTAAATATTATTTTTTTTTGTTTTTTTAAAAAACAAAATCTAATTAAGTAAGAAAAACTTTTTAATAAATAATAAGTGGCAGCCTGCCACTTAAGTCGTCTTAAAGTGCTGTTTGTCACAAATGGCCCTTTAAATAGCCGTTTGTATGACTCTTTAAAGAGTCGTTAATGGGACCAGTCTTTGACCGGTCCCGGTCCTGGCCCAGGATAGGTAAAAGTCTGGTCTTTTACCGCTCCCGGTCTTTAATGAAAAAGGGATATCACTTGGGCCCCCTGGGATCGGTCCTAACCAGGATCGGTCCCTAGCCGATCCTAACCGGGCCGGTCCCAACTGGACCGATTTTTTTGTGCACGCCTACTTCACTGTGAGCTTTTGTTGTAATAATAAGGGTTTTGGCTATAAATAGCCTCGGGTGTGCGTCCTAATGAAATCAAGGTTTATTCTCCTCAACTTGGTATAGGAGTTGACGAAATCCTACTGGCCGCTTTCGCGACTCCGCCTGCCCGCAATTCGGCCTCCTCGCGATTCCGCCGCCCTGACTGCGTGCGTCTCTCACTACTCCAACAGAGGACCTCTGATCCTTCCACATCTAACGGAGGCTCTCCCTCCCTCCGTCAACCCACTAGTGGCTGCCTCTGTTGACTCCGAAGGAGGAACCTCGCCTCCCTCCAGATATTCTCTCGGTGGCAGACCTCTGTCCCTAGGGCTGCAAGATCGCCCCGCATGCTACCATATCCCGCGTCCTCCACTATCTCCGACTGCTGTAGTGGGCAACCAACCCATTCACAACTAGTGGGTCTTCAGCGGCAACACCTCCGCATTCTAGTGCATCTGAGGATGTGGTGATCATATCTAGGGCATGAGGAGGCATTGATTGGTACCAGACTGACTATGGTGATCGGTAAGGAAGTGGATCCATGGCGTCGAAGGAATGATGGAAGATGTCTTCAAGATGTTGGGCCTAGATGGGTTGGCCACATTATTGAGGGTGTTGGGTTTATCGCAACGGTCGGTGAAATTGGATCTTCCACCAATTGACTTGGAGCTTGACGGACGGACGACCTACCTGAGTTGGTCAAGACGTGTGAAGAAAATCCTTACAGCGAAACAAGTTAGGGGATTCCTGAGAGGGGCGTTGAAGAAACCAGAGAACTCGGCTGGAGATGAGTGGGAGTCGACCCACATGACGGTGTTTATGTGGCTTCTCTCCCCGGTTGTCCCATCGATTCCCTCCACGGTAGATGGCCTCAAGACAGTTATGGAGGTTTGGGACAAGCTAAAGAACACATATGATGGCGTGGGGAACACTCAGCGGGTCTTCCAAGTGAAGGGAGAAATTGATGACACTACTCAGGGAGAGAAACCAGTGCAGGAGTATCCCTCCGAGTTGGAACGACTATGGGTGGACTACGATCACGCTTCTAATGGGATGTGTTGCATTGATTCTCAGTATCGGGCTTCCAAGATCATCGTGGAGGAGAGGACGATGAAGTTCCTGAAGGGGTTAGATGACAAGTTTGATCAGTGGAGAGCCTTACTTCTTTCTGGTATGTCGATTCCTACACTCACTGAGGCCATCTCTGCTATCATTCAGGAGAAAACACGTCTCAAGCTTTAGGAAGGAGTAGGAGGGTCCATGACTATGAAGTCAACACTTGTGGTTACTGCTCCAGGCATTGCACCACAGATAGAAGAAACCCGCCAGTGCTACAACTGTGGCGAGGTGGGCCATCTGAGGCTAGTATGCCCCAAGCCACCCAAGGAGAGAGATTTGGGTGATGGACGAGGACATGGTCACGCTCGTGGTGGCAGAGGAGGCCATCGAGCCAATTTGGGCATTCCTGAGAGTGTAGAGGAAGTTGACATTTTCTATACAGAGGAGGAGCAGACCCTACTTAGCATGATGGAAGCCATCAAGAGGAAACAGACGAGCGAAGGGAGAAGAGATGGAGCTGGGGGGGGGGTGTGCGATGTATGCCCACCCAACTGATAGATATCTCACTCTTGATCTATATCCTCCTCCAGGGCGTCAGATTGGATCATCGACTCAGGCGTATCACGTCACATGACAAAAAATGCAGGCGAGTTCTCCTCCTACACTCATCTAGCTGCTGCAGATAACATCCAGATGGCAGACGGTATGTTTCAGCTAGTGGTCTGTAAGGATACTGTTAATTGTTTAGGTTCAGTAACATTATTTAATGTTTTGCATGCTCCTTCTATTCCAGTTAGCCTTATATCCATTAGTTCCATAATCATTCAAATGAAATGTATTGTTTCTTTTGATATTCCCAAGGTGACTTTCCAGGAGAAAGGAACGAGATGGATACTTGGGACTAGGATTGGCATGACGGGTTGTGGCATCTGGATCGGGAAGGATTGGATGCGGCTCTGGTATCTGTGGTAGAGAAGACGGACGTTAAAGGACATAAAATAAATGCAGAGGACATGCTGATACTTCATCATAGGTGTTTGGGTCACCCATCTTTTAGTACTGTAGCTAGATTATTTCCTGCTATTGCTAAAACAGTTGATAAAACAAAGTTGGTGTGTGGTGCTTGTGAGTTCGACAAACTTACTAGTAGTTCATATGCTAGTACAAGCCGAAGAAGCTCTTTTGTTTTTGATGTTATTCATTTTGATGTATGAGGACCTTGTACTGTAGGTTTTTTGAATGATTATAAGTACTTTGCAATGTTTATTGATTGCGCTTCTCGTATTATTGGTTGTATTTGATGAAAACTAAGAGTGAAGTATTTACCTATATTTGAGATTTCCATAAACTTGTTCAGACTTAATACAATGCATTGATTAATGTACTACAATCAGACAACGGAACCGAATACATTAACAAGGCAATGGAGAAATATGTATCGACACATGGGATAGTACACCAGACTACCTGTGCCTATACACTTGCACAGAACGGAGTGGCAGAAAGGAAGACCAATCATCTTCTAGAGGTGGCAAGGAGTATGATGCTCAACATGAAGGCTCCTCAAAATCTGTGGGGATATGCAGTGCTAACAACGATATAGTTTATCAATAGGATTCCATCTCGGGTTTTGGGGTGGAAGTCCCCGTGTCAGAAGTTATAAGGAAATAATGGAGGGACGCTTCCTTTGAAGGTGTTTGGGTGTGCGTGTTTCGTGAAGGACAACATGCCGTGTGTTGGTAAACTTGATGCAAGGGCAGTCATGTGTATGTTTGTGAGCTACTATAGTACTCAAAATGGGTACATGGGCTGGAGCCCAGTGGAAAAAGATGTTTTGTGAGCATGAACATCCACTTTAGAGAGCTAGAACAATACTACCGATAAGAAGGACCCCCACATACAGCTGACTTATTAGATACCAACAATATGAGGCTAGAGAGAGAAAGATTAGTGACTGATCTGGGAGTATGAAAAGGAGGATCTGTGGAGGATGAGCAGGAGAGTGATGAGGAGCAGGAGGAGGAGATAGAGGAGGAGAGGCGAGACGTGAGACCCACGGCTCAAGGGGAGCTGCTGACATACAGTAGGAGGAGGAAGCTGCCAGCAGTACCAAATTCAGTGCCTGTGCCCACTCTAGCTCCCGGTCCCTTGGCTACGCTGCTCCCTACTTCTGGAACACCTACATCACCATATGCCCCAGGTGATATTCTTTTCCCTTCTCTTACTTCTCCTCTTATATTACAAAGGATTACTTGCAACAATGCGGGAAATCCTCCTGATAGATATGGTTGAGACCTTATGTTCTTTGTCTCTTACGATCATATCTCTTTTATTCACGGAGCATTCATTGTATCTTTGGATATTAATATTGTACCTAACAATTGGTAGGTTGCCAAAGACGATCCAAAATGGAAGGCAACGATGAAGGAAGAGATGAGAGCTCTTGAGAAGAACAAGACTTGGGAGCTGGTACAACAAACAAAGGACAAGAAGGCTGTTGAGTGCAAGTGGGTGTTCACTATGAAGCAGAACCCAGATGAACAGGCTGAGCGCTATAAGGATCGATTGGTTGCCAAGGGGTATATCCATACCTACCGTATAGACTATGACGATACATTTGCATCAGTTGAAAAGATGAGCCCCATTAGGGCTCTGAGTAACCTAATAGTGAATGGTGGATGGATGTTGCACCAACTAGATGTGAAGAACGCATTTCTTGATGGAGATTAGGCAGAGGAGGTGTATATAGAGATACCACCAGGTTTTGGCACGACGAAGACTGAAGACAGAGTGTGTAAGTTGAAGAAATCTCTCTATGGGCTGAAGCAGTCACCCCGCAGATGGTTCGACAGCTTCAGGAAAGCGATGATTGGTATGAGATATCACCAGATCAAGGCAGATCAAACAGTTTTCTCTAGGCAGTATGAAGGTCACATCACCATGCTTGCGGTGTATGTGGACAATATGATCATTACAGGGGATGATGAGTAGGAGATTGACCGCCTCAAGGGGTATCTGGTCAAGGAGTTTGAGGTGAAGGATCTGGGCATTCTTAGGTACTTCCTTGGGATTGAAATTGCTTATGAGACAGAGAGTATAGTCCTTTCCTAAAGGAAATACATACTAGATCTCCTCACTAAAATTGAGATGTTGGGGGTGTAAACCTGCTCCGACGCCAATAGGTCAAAGGTGTAAACTGGGTGCAGAGACTGGGGAACCAGTATACCATGAGATGTATCAGAGGCTAGTTGGAAAGTTAATTTACCCGAGCCACACTTGCCCAGATATCTCTTTTTCTATGAGCGTAGTGAGCCGTTACATGCATGACCAAAGGAAGGGTCATATGGATGCAGTGTACCAGATCTTGCGATACTTGAAGAGTGCTCCTGGGAAGGGGCTGACCTTCAGAAGGAATGAACACGTGAAGATTGAGGGCTATTGCAACTCTGACTGGTCAAGCTATGCAGATGATATGAAGTCTACTTCAGGCTATTGCATATTTGTGGGAGTCAACCTAATCTCCTGGAGGAGAAAGAAATAATCAGTAGTGGCTAGATCAACAACTGAGACCGAGTACAGAGCCATGACATTAGAGGTTGCATAACTCCTGTGACTGAGAGGGATGCTTATGGAGTTGAAGTTGGATTGAGGTGATATGATAAAGCTGTGGTGTGACAGTCAATCAACCATCAATATTGCAAATAATCCAGTCTAACACGATCGAACCAAGCATATAGAGATTGATAGGTTTTTTTTATTAAGAGTAAGCTTGACAGTGGGCTACTGGAGTTGAGTCACGTGTCAACCAAGAGTCAGGTTGCAGACTACTTGACCAAGGGACTCAGTTCAGAAGACATGATCATGGGTTGTAACAAGATGAGCTTAGTGAATATCTTTCGCCAATCTTGAGGAGTGTTGTAATAGTAATAAGGGTTTTGACTATAAATAGCCTTGAGTGTGTGCCATAATGAAATCACGATTTATTCTCCTCAACTACTTCTCTTCTATATATCAATGTCCTCCATACGAAGAGAAATTCTAGGTTACTTTTGATGAGGCTATTTGGAGGGACATCTTTTAATGTTAAACTACTCCCATCCTAGTCCAAATATAGGTTTCATTAAAGGACAGAGAGTTTAGTGAAATTTCTAAAACTCAGTCCCACTCTCTCTAACTAAAATTTGATATTTGTAGATATGATCGTTTGTCAGCAAGGGTACTCATATATACTTGCCAAACTCCACAAGTGTTGAAGGAACTCTAGGATCATGTGCTGATCCCCCAAGGTCTCCTCTGCGGCGAGATGTAGGACTCTCTGATGAGATATTCTCTTTTAGGGCCAGGTACAACCACATCCGTGTTGATCCTCTCCCATTGGCACATCATCCACCCCCTATGGAAAATACATGTTTTTAATTTTCGATATCGAGAGGACAAACCAAATCCTCAATGTTAAGATTCACTTCACTATTATTAGCAATGATGAAAATAATTTGTCCCAACAATTGGGATTAAATGGAAGCTTCTAAGCACTATAATCCTCAATGTAAACACAGATGGTGCATTAGCATCTTCTAGTACTGCTGGCATAAAAGAGACACTATAATTCAAAATGAAATAACAATTTCTGGTTTTGCCTTCACTTGCACAACTCATTATCACTTGAATGCTGTATCTTCTAGTATTGCTGGCATAAAAGAGATGACTCAGTTGTATCTTAACAAGTATCAATTGTCATTGACTCACTAATCCTGTAACCTTACAAAGGGAGAAGAGACTGGCTGATGCTTGTCTAGAAGAACTGTAACTCCAATAAATTATGAGTACTGTTACTAGCCGATCCAATTTGGTTGAACCCGTTTTTTTTTTGGTTTGCTAGGAGCTAAAGAAGATTTGCTAATAACAACAACCTAAATTATTCATGCCAAATGAAATAAAAATAACTTAGGCCCCGTTTGGGGGGACTTATTTTCACCGGTCAAGCGGTTGCGACCGCATGAATCAGACCTTAATTACGGTCTGATTCATGCGATCGTAACCGCTTGACCGGTGAAAATAAGTCCTCCCAAACAGTGCCTTAGTAGATGACTCAAGGGAACGCTAACACCTCAAAGTTTACTCCGAAAAGCATGTTTATGTAATCTCAATTTATGCTAAGCCAGCTCTTATGTAAGATTATATATTCAACTTAAGCAATAAAATGGCATAAAATCCACCCCCAAAATATTTCATAAATTTTTAAAATTGAAAAGTTTTTTTCAACACAGAAATGCAAATAAATTTGATTTTTTGTCCGTGTCATTCATGTTAGCATGATTGAAATCAGTATTCACATCTTCTTACAAATAAACAAACAAAGTAGCTTTACATCAACCAAATAATAATAATAACAATAAAATTCGGTTCTGTTCAAAAAGCCTAGGAGGCCCGGGCTAGGCCTGGCCGGCCTGGGCTTTTGCCACCTGGGCTCAAGCCTGCCAAGGCCCCAAGGCCGGGCCGGGCCTTATATATATATTAATTCTAATATTAATTATTTCATGAATTATAAAAAATAAATTCAATGGAGTGATGAAGAGGAAAAAAAATTATTCCATAGATAGATTTGACCTATGTAGGATTTCAAAATTTTCAAAACATATTATACATTTAGGAACGCTTGATACAAATATATGATAATCATAATTTATGCCACTAGTTCAAATATCACTTCACACACGACGTTCAAAAAATTCAAAATATTTTACTATAAATTGTTTTGATTTTATGTAAAATTTGTATATGCTACACATACGCGAAAATCTACCACCATAGTGATATTTTGGCTGATGCGCTTGATTTATGCAATCTCACCTTTATTGCCGTAGTGACTGAAAGGCAAACCACGTATGATGACATTCTCCATTTGTAGTTTTCACTGTTGCAGTTGATCATACATCCAAATTTGTCCAACTCCCAATATAACCTGGCCGGAGCAATTGCTCTATATGGTGGCCCTATTCGGCCCCCAGAGCCCGCGGTGGGTGGGACCGGACTTTTGCTAGGCTAGGCCGAGTTTTAATGATTATAAATAAAAATAAAAACAACAATAAACTTCCATTCAAATCAATGTCTTTTCAAGCAATCAGGCATTGCAAAGAAATTTCAATTTTCTTGATCTTCAGAACTAAATAATTATTAATGAAAAGGGAAAAAAATCAAACATATTGTTTTTTTGTGTGATTTTGGAAGAAATGAAAAATGGAAAACATTTAAATAATTCCGGTGATAATACAAATATAAGAAAGGGCTTTGCTAATGTTCTGAACTTCTCATAACAAGTGCAAATCAGTAAGTATTCTGGGGATCAAATAATGCACCGCCCCTTCGCTTGTAGTATGGAGTTTCATCAATTGTTCGCCTCACGTACTCCGCCAAGGGCTGGGGCGTTCTCGGCGAGAGCCGCCGGCTGTTGTTGGGGGGAGCATCGGAAGAGGTTGTGGCTGGGCTTGATGTTACTGGCCTGGTTGGTCTTTCTAATAACTTAACAAAAATAAACAATGTTAAGATCAATAGAATAAGACAAATGATAATTGCAGTCCACTTCATGACGCCAGGCGGTGCGGGAGTGGCACTCATTCCATTCTCAAAGATCACATCAATTTCAGCCCTCTGACCTGCGATAGAGATCACATAGTTTGCGAGACGTTATAATTTTTCATTTAGGATATTATATTTTAGGGATTAAGGCTCTATTTGTTTGGGCGTTTCGCTGCTCCGTTTTGGGCAAACGCCGCCGGAAGGAGGGTCAACAAATGAACCTCCGGCGGCGTTTGCTCCGTTTCCACCTGCCCGCCTTGAGAAACGCCCCAAAAAGCTCCGTTTGAAGCAGCCACCTCCCCCCTCCGATTCGAACACTCCGTTTCCACCCGCTGGATCGACCCGCCACCGCCGAACCAAATGAAGCCTAAGGGTTAGAGATCAAGGATTTTGAGTTCAGAGTTAAAAGGATTATAATTTTCTTAGCAATTTTTTTCTTTTTTTTTTCTTTTGGGTTTAGGGTTTATGAATGATTGTTTAAGGTTAAAAGTAAACAGATAAAAATTCAAAGGTTTAGTATTTAGGGTTTAAGATCTCGGGGTTAAAGTTTAAGGTTTCTTAATGATTTAAGGTTGTTGAAAAAACTTCAACCTTGTATATATTATTTGTGTATGTAAATACAATGAGAGAATATAAATATATAGGAGAGAAAAGGAGAGAAGAAAACCTATACAAGATGTGGGACTAAAGAAAGAAAGAGGAAAAAAAACAACACGGGCTCAATGAAGGGCCCTTTACATGGGCTTTTCTAACACTCCCCCGCAAGCTGGAGCGTACAAATCGTATGCACCAAGCTTGGACAAGCACTGATAGAAGAAGGTACTTGACAGAGCCTTCATGAGGATATCCGCAACTTGTTCTGTCCCTGGAACATGCTTCAGGTCGATCTTCTTCATTTGAACCTTTTCTCTGATAAAGTGACAATCAACTTCAATGTGCTTTGTTCTCTCGTGGAAGACCGGGTTCTTGGCTATGTGTATAGCAGCCTGGCTGTCACAGAGGAGAAGAGCTGGGGAAGGGAGCCTTACACCCAGATCGGTAAGGAGGCTTTCAAGCCAAGTTAGTTCTGAAACTACCGAAGCCATTGCCCGGTATTTTGCCTCAGCTGACGATCGAGCAACAACCGCTTGTTTCTTACTTCGCCAAGTAATCAGATGACCTCCAAAGTATGTGCAAAAACCACTAGTTGATCGCCGATCATCAAGAGATCCAGCATAATCAGCATCAGAATACGCTATTAATGTTGGAGCAGAAGATAAGGTTTTATATACCAATCCTTGACCAGGAGCCGTTTTAAGATATCTGAGAATGCGTTCAACGGCCTGAAGATGAGATCTTCGAGGGGAATGCATATATCGGCTGACAATACCAACATCGAAAGAAATATCTGGTCTGGTAACCGTGAGGTAGATTAATTTTCCCACTAGTCGTCGATAGTATTCTGGGTTCTCGAGTAAGAGATCTGAGTCTGATGCCTTAGCGCATAACTTGTGATTAACATCCATCGGGGTATTAATTGGCTTACCGCCTGAATACCCCGCATCATGAAGGAGGTCGAGGCAGTACTTCCGCTGGGAGAGGACTAGGCCATCTGACCGTCTAGCAATCTCAAGACCCAGAAAGTAACGAAGGGGCCCCAGATCCTTTGTTTGAAAAACAGTGCCTAGATGTTGTTTGACCTCCTGTATTCCTTTCGAGTCATCGCCTGTAATAATGAAATCGTCAACATAGACTAATAGAAGAACCGTTCCCGTTGTCCGGTGACGAGTGAACAACGAAAAATCTGCCGAGCTGCGAGTGAAACCAACTTCCCGAAGGGCCTTACTGAACCTGTCAAATCATGCTCGTGGGCATTGTTTGAGGTCATACAGAGCCTTCTTAAGGCGACAGACCTGAGACTCCCCCGTGGTCTCAAACCCGGGAGGTTGCTGCATATAGACAGTTTCCTGAATGTCATCATTTAAAAAGGCATTCTTAATATCCAGTTGCAGTAAGAGCCACTGGCGATGTACAACGACAGAGATGAGAACCCGAACGGTGTTGAGTTTAGCTACTGACGAGAAAGTTTCATCGTAGTCCAACCCCTGCTGTTGTGTGAAGCCCCGGGCGACCAGTCGAGCTTTCAACCGATCAATTGTCCCATCAACAGCATGTTTGACGACAAATACCCACTTACACCCTACCGGTATCTGACCCGGAGGAAGTGGTACAAGAGTCCAGGTTTGGTTGGCCCACAGAGCAGCCATTTCCTCCTCCATTGCGGCGCGCCAGCCAGGATGTTGCAGGGCCTCCTGTACAGAGTTAGGAATCAAAATGGAGGAAAGAGAAGTAGCAAAAGTATGTAGTTGGGGAGAAAGGCGATGTAAGGAGACATAATTTGCGAGAAGATGAGCAGTAGAGGAAGGTACCTGATCAGCAGGGCGCGGAGTAGCTGAGGTCGAGGCCGACTGCAGAGGGGCAACAGAGGGAGGAGGTTGGCGGCGAGTGTAGACACAGATGACTGGGGGCTTGGAGGGAGCAGGAGCAGGGTCGGAAGGAGCCGGGAGAAGAGGCGTAGTAGCGGGAATGACATGGCGAGGGAGGCGTGGTGGTGGAGAGGGCAGCTGCGAAGGAGTTTCTAGAGCAGTGGAGAAGAAAGGTTGATGCTCCCAGAAGGTAACATCCGCGGAGACGGTGACCTTCCGAGTAACGGGAGTGTAACAAACGTAGCCCTTCTGAGTACAAGAGTAGCCAACGAAAATATGTTTGACGGCCCGAGGATCCAGCTTATCCGATGACGGCCCGAGAAGATGGACGAAGCAGGTGCAACCAAAGACCCTGGGCGTTAGAGGGAAGGCTGTGGCAGAGGGAAATAGGAGATTGAACGAAGTGGCATAGTGGAGGACTGAGGAAGGAAGACGGTTGATGAGAAAGCAGGCAGTGGAGACCGCAAAGTTCCAGTATATCTTCAGAACATGCATTTGCAGCATGAGAGAGAGGGCGACGTCAAAAAGGTGATGATTCTTGCGTTCAGCAACGCCATTTTGTTGGGGTGTGTAGGCACATGAGGTTTGATGAATAATACCGAATTCGGCACAAAGATGGGCGAAGTCGTTGCTTGAGTACTCGCGCGAATTATCGGTGCACAATGTTTTAATGGTTGTGGAGAATTGCGTTTGAGTTTCGATGATAAAGTTACGAAACACGCGAGGGAGCTCAGAGCGGTCACGAAGTAAATAAAGCCACGTAGTGCGAGAATAATCATCAATAAAAGTGATAAAATAACGATAGCCAGATATACTAGTAACTTTGAAAGGCCCCTAAACATCGGAGTGTACTAAATCAAAAGGAGCAGAGCTCTGAGTACAATAAGCGGGAAAGGAAGAACGCGGCTGCTTGCCGTACACACAAGAATCACACTGAAATACAGGTAGAGATACATCAGGAAGCGCCTTCTGGAGGACGGGCAGAGGGGCATGCCCAAGACGGCGGTGCTAATCTTCGGAGGAAACGGAGGAGAGGATGGGCGGAGAGGTGTCGAGAAGGTAGAGCCCGTTCTGTAGCCGCCCCTTACCAATGGTATTCCGCGTCTGCTGATCCTGTATCACAAAAGAAGACAAAGTGAATATAACAGAGCAATTCATATCGTCTGTAAGACGTCCAACAGAAAGCAAGTTAAATGGTGAGCCCGGAACATAAAGAGCCGAGCGAAGAGAGATGGATGAGTCGAGGGAGATGTCCGCGCAACCAGAAACCGGAACAGTCGCCCCATTAGCAACTGTGATAGACTTCGGATGAGGAGCATCCGAGTACCGGGGAGGCTTCATCGAAGTGATGTGATGAGTGGCACCCGAGTCCAAGATCCAATGCAGACTGGAGGAAAAACAAGCACTACCTGCAGCGGAGGTGGAGACAACCGAAGCCGAAGGAGGGCTAAGGAGCCCCTGAAGGCGCTGGAGCTGAAGGCGAACGGCCTCAAGGTTGGCACCAGTGGTAGAGGAGTCGGTAGTAGCAATAGTCGCAGTCAGCCGAGGAGGGTAACCATTTTTCTTATAGCAGACTGTCACAGTGTGACCATCCCGCCCGCAATACGAGCACTTGGGGCGGCCACGACCCCCACGTCCCCGCCCGCGAGAGCCAGAACGTCCTCCGTGATTAGGAGGCGGGGAGGAAAACAAGGGGGGAAGGGTGTGCTGAAGAAGCGCCGGAGAGGACGAGCCAAGAGTATCAAGAGGTGGTGGCACGCGAAGGAGCATCAAGCATACAGCAAAAAGAGATGGAGTAGTAGCGGAAGCAAGGACCTGAGCCCGGATACTCTGAAGATGTGGCGGAACATGAGCCATCATCATAGCAACGTAGACGGAAAGGAGAAGTCAGAGCAGGTAGTAGGAGAGACCGAGTGACAAGAAGAACGAAGCAGCGAGCGGATAGAAAAGGAGACCGCAGAGCAGAGCACAGGCAGCAGAATCCGCAGCGGTTACGGGACGAGGCCGCAACGAACAGAAGAAGAGTCCGCAGCGGACAGAAGAGAAGCGGGCCCCACAAAACAGAGAGAAGGTGGCTATAAGAAGCCTGAAGAGGGTGGAGCCACAGAGGGAAAGAGGAGGAGGAGAGGAGAGGAGAAGCGGATAGCAGAGAGAAGACCGCAGCGCCTGCGCGGAAAGAGGCGGCCAAGAGACCGGAGCGGAAAGGCTCCCAGGCCGCGGATAGACGCGGGCCGGGAAGGAGTGGGCTGGGCGGTTAGACACAAAGAAACCGCAGGTGTCGGACCGGTCCCTCTGATACCATGTTGAAAAAGCTCCAACCTTGTGTATATTATTTGTGTATATAAATACAATGAGAGAATACAAATATATAGGAGAGAAAAGGAGAGAAGAAAACCTATACAAGATGTGGGACTAAAGAGAGAAAGAGGAAAATAAAACAACATGGGCTCAATGAAGGGCCCTTTACATGGGCTTTTCTAACAAAGG
Source organism: Platanthera zijinensis (assembly GCA_039513925.1). Taxonomy (NCBI): domain Eukaryota; kingdom Viridiplantae; phylum Streptophyta; class Magnoliopsida; order Asparagales; family Orchidaceae; genus Platanthera; species Platanthera zijinensis. The sequence continues at coordinate 155,019,000 of CM077096.1, forward strand.
TGTACAGTTTGGGTTTAGAGTGTAGGGGATTAAGCTTTAGAGTTTAGGAGTTTAAAGACTAGAGTTCAAGGTTAAGGATTTGAGGTGTACAGTTTGGGTTTAAAGTGCTTTAGAGTTTAGAAGTTTAAAGACTAGAGTTCAAGGTTAAGGATTTAAGGTGTACAGTTCGGGTTTAGAGTGTAGGGGCGTAAGCTTTAGAGTTTAGGAGTTTAAAGACTAGAGTTCAAGGTTAAGGATTTAAGGTGTACAGTTTGGGTTTAAAGTGCAGAGGCTTAAGCTTTAGAGTTTAGGAGTTTAAAGACTAGAGTTCAAGGTTAAGAATTTAGGGTTTAGGGTTCAAAGTAAAGGAGTTCAGGTGTAAAGTTCAAAGAGTTCAGGTGCATCACATTAAAATATAGATTGTACCAGTGGCAGGAAGAACAAAGATGAGCTTCTCTTTGAAACTTTGGCTCTTGATAACTTTGACCTGAAATAACAAAAATGAAGTGCGAGAAGGATTAATAAGGATATTGCAAATAAAGGCAGATGGGCAAAACAAGTTCTCACTTCATATTCCGCAAAGCCTCCAACGCCAAAACCCTCTTTAGATATTAAATTGACAAGTAAAAGATCTTTCATGTCCCAATATATTTCCACATCTACAAAATTACGACTAAAATCAGTATAAATTAATACCAAAATTCTTCAATATTATAACAATAGTTTCTGCAGCAGCATACCTGTATTCCCGGTAATATTTATCCTGCTCTGATTTGAACTAGGTGTCAAGTTCAGCTGCACAATACCAGTAAGTTAATGAATTAAGAGAAGGAAGCAACAATGAATTGACATGAAGATATAAAATACCTGGTCAATTCCAATAGAGAAACCCCCGATAAAAACTGCACGAGTGAAGCCCATGATATGCGGAGCTTCTTTCAATGACGCGATGATGGAAAAATGCATGAAGCCCTCGCTATAATTGATCATTTTTGACTGGAAATCCTTTGATGTGGAAAACGCTAATTTCAAGTTCTTTGGCGTGTACGGAAAAAATAGGCAACTAAAGTCGCGTGCTTGATCATCTACCCATGGCTTTGCAAACCTGAGATACATGGATTATTATAGTAACAATAGCAATTTTAAAAACAGTAAGAATTAGTAGATTTGCATTAAATAAGTGGGATCAACGCACCCAAGGATAGGAGGATCAACCCTGCACTCATAAAGAACTTCAAAATGTTCCTCGGAAAATTTGGATTTATAATCACTGATATCACTTTACATCAAATAAGAGTAGATGTGAGTAAAGGCCAACTAGCCATCCAACAAAAAATAAATAAAAAATCTGTTCGAGGATACACATTAGTTAAAAGTAACTGGTACCAAACCAGAATGTGAAGGGGAAATAGTTGGCAAAACTGCTATTTGAAAATGATATTTCATAATAAAATCTGACTGTGGTAGGAAATCCATAGATATAGGCTAGGAGGCCACACAAAAGTAATGCGCCATAACTGTGCTAGGAAGCCACACAAAAGTAATGTGCCTTAACAGAAAGAAATTGTGAAGAAAAATAGGAGGAAGCAGTCTCAGAATCCCTATCCAAAGGAAGCGTCTTCCTGCTCATGAGGTCCAATAAAAACACAATGATAATGGGGAAAGTGATACTTCACTTGAATTGTTTTGGCATACGATTTATAGATAAAAGATTAGTCGGAAATGAAAACATATATAAAACAGAATTATGTGAGATCCCTCAAGGAAGGCACATGGTCCCTTTACCAATAAAGGGTGCAGGACCATCAACAATTTTAACCTTATCTATGACATGGGACATGGAGGTTATACAACTAAACTTACTATTGGACCCAACATCCTCTGGCTCTACATGCGACGTAGGAGGGGTAAGAACACTCTGACTCTTGCTACTCAACCTGTACCATCATCCGATCCATCGTCAGGTACTGACAGAGGTAATTTTGCTTCTATCCAACATCCTCTTTCTGTTTCTCCATTGTAGGTCTACACGCAACGTAGGAGGGGTACAAATACTCTGGCTCTTGCTACTTAACCTGTGCTATCATCCGATCCATCGTCAGGTACTAATAGAGGTAATTCTGCTTCTACCCAACATCCTCTTTCTCACTTTGTGACTTATGACTCCTACATAGAGCATTTGTCACCTCCTAGTCCTCCATTTCTATTCCTCGCTCTTGGCTGGAAGCACTTGAGCACATCCAGTGGAAGGAAGCCATATTGAAGGAAATGGGAGCCCTTGAAAAGAATCATACTTGGGATCTTCTTCATCTCCCTAAGGGGAAAACGATTGATACTCAAACAACTGACATCGACTATCAAGAGACATTTGCTCCGGTTGCTAAAATGAACTCCATCAGGATTTTGCTTTAATGTACTGTGTGTAAAGGATGGAGTTTCCTTCAGTTGGATGTGAAAAACACATTTCTCCACGGTGATCTTGAGGAGGAAGTCTACATGTCCCTGCCTCTTGGTGCTCTTCAAAAAGGGTGGGCTAGAAAAGTTTGCAGGTTGAAGAAAGCTCTGTATAACTTGAAGCAGTCTCCATGTACTTGGTTCGGGAGATTTCACCGAGCTATGATTTCTTTTGGATACAAAGAGAACAATGTTGATCACACCTTGTTTGTGAAACAAATGGAGGATAAGGTGGCTGCTCTTATTGTATGTGATAACCAATGATGATACAGAAAAGGTTGAACTTTTAAAGTCTAGATTGATTAAGGAATTTAAAGTGAAGGATCTTGGACCCCTCAAGTATTTTCTTGACATCGAGGTGGCGAGATCCAAACATGAGATCTTTATATCTCAAAGGAAGTATGTTCTGGACTTACTTGAGACACCTGAAATGCTCGGGTGCAGGCCAGCATGCACCCCAATTGAGGTCAATCACAAGCTAGGAAGGGCTGGCGAAGAAGTTGTTGATGACATACCGGGTTTCAAACGACTGATGGGAAAACTTATCCATCTCTCACAGTCGTCCAGACATATCTTATGTTGTGAGGGTCCTTAGTCATTACATGCATTCACCTAAATCACATCACTTGGATGCCGCGTACAGAGTCCGGAGGTATCTCAAATTCTCTCCTGGCAAGGGAATACTGTTCTCACCCAACGAGGCATTATCATAGAAGTCAATACTGATGTAGACTGGGCGAGTTCAATTGACGACCGAAGGTCAACATTGGGGTATTACTCTCTTGTTGGAGGCAATTTGGCGACCTAGAGAAGCAAGAAACAACATGTTGTAGCCAGATCCAACACATAGACAGAGTTCTGTGCCATGATACAGGGGATATATGAAGGGTTGTGGATTCAGTCGGTCATGAAGGACCTTGGCGTGGAGTGTGATGGTCCAATCAGGATCTATTATGATAATAAAGCTGCTATCAACATTACCCACAATCCGGTTCAACATGACCGCACTAAACACGTGGAGATCGACATGCATTTCATTAAGGAAAACATAGTTAGGAGGATTGTGAGTATCCCATCTGTTCCATCAAACCAACAGCTTGCAGGTGTGCTTATCAAAGGGCTGAGTCTGAACTCGTTTGACAGAATACTGGGCAAGTTGGGCATGTCAGATATTACAAGCCCAAGTTGAGGGGAGTGTTGGAATATGTTGTGTGTGTGTGTGTGTGGGTGGGTGTGGGAGCCTCATAACAATTAATTTAAATTGTTTCTCTTTTCCTAACACTTGCCAGTTTTGTATGTTCAGAAGCGCCCAAATAAATAATCCATTGGGTATTGATTTTAAAGGAACAACAGTAGCCTGTGAAACCATACTTGACAAAGAGATAGACTCCTGTCCCCTCAAGTGCGGCTCCAAAAGAAGTTTTCTGTCAATTTATAAAACCTGTTTACGGGCATTTGGATCTGTACTTCCAAGAATAGAAATACCAAAGTAACCAGACTGCAGATTAATCACAATTCACACATATCCGTGTAGTATTTTTCATGAAGTGTTTGAGATCAAGGTGAGAATACATTTTCCCAACAATAGTCCTTCACATTTTTCTTAACCCCATGGTGAGAGCAAACAAGTTTGAATTTTTCTGAGTTAGTGAAACTTTGACACAGGCTAGCTACGCCGTATCAAGAATAAGAACACGAACAAGAACTTGCATTGTATGAGAATAAAAGATACAATTCAATCAGGAGATGAACTCCCGCCAAGCATCGGAGACTAGGTCCTCCATAGTACTCCGTTACGTGCCCTAGATTGTGATCCCGTGCAAGGAGGACGGAGAGGGAAGTCCCGGAGGAGGGAGGTGGATCCCTTCTTGTAACCCTCGAGCGCAATGGTGGAGAGGAGGACGCCGACCGGTGAGAGGCGAGGGAGGCGGCGCTGTAGCGAACAAGCGGGAGGGGCGCTGTTGCGGCGTGCGGGTCGGGATGGGGCGTCAGGTAGGGTTTATGATAGACTTAGAGAGAGAGGGAGATTGAGAGATAGAGAGAGAATTGAGTAATAATATTCAATAATAATCATGGCCCCAACCGGGCCCTAATAAGAGTCACAAATGGTTCCCAAAATGCCCCTCCTTGGGCTTAGACACGAAGGATCAAAATACGTGTAATTAAAAATAGAAACTAGATAAGAGCCTCGTGATTGCGCCACCAATATACGAAGCAGGACCACAACATCTCCACCCTCCCCGACGACAAGCTTGCCCTCAGGCTTGTTCTACGCCGGCGGAGATCACCAGATCACCCGTGTCCGTGTTAGCATCCCTCTCCGTAGAAGGGTTATCCACCTCCAGGCTCCAGCCAAAAGAGGTGCTTGCAGCGATGACCACAAAAATATGGCTCATCGCAGTTGTAACAGACGCCCTTGGAACAACAGTTGATCATCTCCTGTGTGGACAACCGAGTGACGGTGGCTGGAAGGTTGATATCACGGTCTTGAGCTAGGGGGATGGCTTTGAGTGACGACAGAAGGGGAGGGCCACGGATGGGACCCTCATTGTCTAGGGGATGGAGATGAGGGCGATCCAACATCAGACGCTTTTCGCAGATGCGAGCAAAGCTTATGGAGACCATCCGATATGTGGGGCCTGAAACTCCATGTCCATGTGGAGGCGCACATGGAGGCCTACAGTGAAGATAGGCACCTGCTTGGTAGGAAGAATCGAGGGAGTCCGAGCCAGGAGTCCTAAAACTGCTCGAAGTATTCGTCGATTGGACCGGTCTGCCAAAGAGAAATTAGGTCCCCCAAGGGATTGCTGCGGAGGGGTGGTCCGAAGCGGAGGTTGCAGCTGAATTTGAATTCCTCTCATGAGAGGAGTGGTGTTTCCCGTTGCAGTTGGGAAAATCAAAGTTGGGCTGAGACCATCAGGTGGAAAGAAGCGACATTGAGCCATTCTTCCCAAGGAGTGCGCTGATTGACGAAGAACTGCTTACAGCGAGAGAGCTAGGACAAAGGGTGTTCGTGAACGTCAAAGATTGGAAAGTTCATTCGCATATATCGTAGCACACCGTTGCCCTTGTGCCACGGGGGTACAAATTTCAGAGTAGTTGGTAGGATCGACCCATCATGGGAGGAGTCCATCGTTGGTTGAACTGGCCGGTTAGCCGTTAGGTGGGCGGTGATGGCGCTGACAAGGGCGGTATCCGCTAGGAGCTTTGCGAGGGACTCAAAAATCTGAGATAGGGTGGGTGGTTCAGACATTGCCGAAAGAGAAAACGGAGGACTGCCGACGCCAGAGGAGCTGGAGGAAGGAAAGACAGGTGGAGGTAGCAGCCCGGTTGAGGCAGCGAGCAAGGAGTCCCCGTCGATGGAGGAGCCTAGGAGTATTGGTTGCGGAGCAGTGGCGGAGAGATGCAGAAAAAGCGGAGCCGACTCGATCGGAGAAGGCGGAGCGGGCGGGCGCGAAAGGCCCGTGTTCGAGTGACTGCGGGCTCAGATCTCGTAGGTGAGGGCGTGGTGACAGAGGTAGTTGGTGCTGGATCGGCTATCCCGACGGGGGGGGGGGGGGGGGGGGGGCGTTCCCTCTAATATTAAGTTGTTACGTTCCCTAGATTGCGATCTCGTGCAAGTAGGACAGAGATGGAAGTCCCGGATGTGGGAGGCGAATCCCTTCTTCTAACCTCGAGCGCAATGGTGGAGTGGAAGAGGATGCCGAACAGTGAGAGGGGAGGGAGGCTGTGCTGTTGCGAGGAGAGGGAGGGGCGTTGTTGTGAGCGAGCAGGAGGGGAACTGTTGCAGCGTGCGGGTCAGGATGGGGCGCCGGGTAGGGTTTACGATAGACTTAGAGAGAGAGAAATAGAGAGAGAGAAATGGGTAATAATCTTCAATAATAATCTTGGCCCCATCGGGGCCCTAATAAGAGTCACAAATGGTTCACAAAATGCCCCCTCCTTGGGCTTAGACATGAAGGATCAAAATGCGCATAATTAAAAATAGAAACTTGGTAAGGGCCGCGCGATTGCGCTGACGATATATGCGACCAAAAGCGGGACCACAACATACTCCTTTCTCTGAAGGAAGCCAAAATGACTAACACTTAATAGATGAAAAGACTCCTACCCTAGGGTACTTATATAGATGGAGCGCCCACTACATGAAACAATATAAATGACACTTACATAATTAATCTGCGAATAATCCGTAACAGTCACCACGTCTCTGCTCAACAGGAGTATGCGTATCATCATACCCATCCTGAAAAGTGACCTTGCCCCAAGGTCGAGTTAGCAAGGTACCATGAACGCATCGTGGAGACTCGAGCGGCTCCCCTGGTGGGCGGTTCAGGTGAAACTTCAGGCACCACGCCGGCCTAGTTGCTGCAGATTTGTGGTAAGTCGGTTTGAAACTAGAGCAAAGCTCTCCATAGCAATGTCGGTAATGTGAAAAGATGCAAAATAAAAGGCTTTTGTAAGCATAGGCGTGGACATAATTTTCTGGGTTATTTTGGAATCAGAGGCGCTAACATAATTTCGGCCAAAAAAGGGATAACAATGGAGGGAATTGGAAAATTGACGTTAATTAAGGGGTGGGCCGCGAGCGGCTAGAAAGGAGGGGGTACATAAAACAAAAGATGAATGAGATCATCAGATTTCGCAATCAAGATCTTCCTCATGAATTAACCTGAAGGTGCGTTCTCCTCTCTAACATGGTATCAAAGCAGTAACTTCCTCGGCGCCGTCAAACTTAAGGATCGATTTGCCTATTTTTGCTGCTTTGTCGCTTCTTCGCCGCTACCTCGTTGATGCTTCATTTGTTCTTCTACTATCGATCGATTCATCGTCATCTTTGTTCGATTCGTCAACAAACTTCGATCAATTCGTCGACAATCTTCGATCGGTTCTGCCGATCGTCCTTCTGCCGTCGGTCGCAGCTTTGATCATCTTCTACATTTTGTGTGATTCTTCCAAGGCTTTGTCCATCCAGTCACCATCTTCCTGGTTTGCACCTCTCTTGGGTCTGGTGCTGCTCGGAGGTTCTCCTCTACAGCCTTCCTATCATCACCTTTGTTTTTCTCTCCTGCAATATCCCGTGTTTTTGCTGGTGTCTATTCCAAGTTTCCTATCCTCCTGCTTCTGCTCTAATGGAGGACAAATTAAAAGGTGTGAATGTCCCTGAAGGGGAAGTTGATCACTCTAAATACTATAGTGGAGTAGGTTTAAACAAGGATTTCACTCATGGTCTGACTCACATCAAACTGAATGAGAGGAACTATCTCTTATGGGCGTTAGTCTATACCGATGTTAATTGGGAGCCAACAAAGACTTGAGTTTATCAACAGATCCAAATAGGCTCCAAGCAAGATTGACCCCTAGTATGAGGAATGGGAAGGTGAGAATAACACTATGATCAATTGGCTTGTGAACTCTACAGAACCCAATATTGCAAATCAATTCCTTTTCTACCAGATTGCTTAAGAAATGTGAGAGTTAAATGAACGAAATTACTATAAAAAGGAAGTTTTGGCAAGGATCTATCAACTTCAAACTGAACATGTACATATGATGGGCATGAATGATTGAGGAATATCATAGTAAAATGACTCATAAGTGGGTATAAATTGATCAATACTCTGCTACTCAAACCATCAAAGGCTACATGACTGAACTTATGCAATGAAGGGTGTTTGAAATGCTTTCTGGTCTTCCTTCAGATCTTGAATTCCAAAGAATTCAGATATTAGGAAGAGATACCGTTCCTGATTTAGAGACCATTTCCCACTACATTCGGGGGGAGGCGAGTTGCATAAACTCTCTGCGTATTGATGTTAATGTTGGCTATATAAATCTGCTCTAGTTGTTGAACAAAAGAAGTGATGTTCTAGAAAAATAAGACAAGAAGATAAGAGTAAGATAAAGTGCCCTCACTGTGGGAAGAAAGGACATGGGAAAGATAGGTGTTGGGACTTGCATCCCAACTTGATTCCTCCAAGTTGGATTCGTGGTACTGATGGGACGTATGTGACATCCCAAACTACTATGTATAACAACTAAGCGAATACCAGTTAGCTTCTGGCGGAAAATGAAAATTTAGTTAGAGAACTAAAGGCTAGTGTCGGAAGATCTCTTACTACAGACTTGTTTGGCATAACTACTCATGTTCAAACTACCTCTCAACTATGGAGTCATCTTCTCCCTGGATCATTGACTTTAGAGCCCCCGATCATATGACAGAATCTTCTAAGGGTATTAGTTCTGTATCTCCCGCGTTTGCAATGTTATACTTGCTGATGAATATTTTGCTTCAATAACTTGTAAAGTGATTATTCAAATTTCCCCTACTATCTCTCTCAAATCTGTTGTTATTGTTCCTTCATTTCCTACAAAACTATTTTCTGTGAGCAGTTTAACCAAACAACTGAATTGAGCTATCACTTTTTTCTCTTCTCATTATGTTTTCAAGAATCTGGCGAGTGGAAAGATGATTGGTGATAGACATGAGTTAGTTGGTGTTTATGGTATGGACAATGGTCTTGTCTTTGTTGCTCAGAAATCTTCTAGTACTAGTCGTTTGATGTTATGGCACAAGATTTAGGCATGCTAGCTTGAAGACCTTGAAGTCCGTTTTAACTAGTTTTTTTGATGTTGCTAAAACTAGAATTGATTGTCAATCTTAAGAATTTGGAAAACATTGTAGAACCAAAAATGCTCCTAGTAGAAGTCAGAGTGTGAGATATTTTGATTTGATACTTTCTGATGTTTAAGCATTCACTATCTACTTTGTGAATGAGTTTCAATATTTTGTTTTCTTCATTAATGATCACTCACACTTTCCTTGGGTTTACCTGATGAGAGAAAAATGAAGTGTATGAAATATTTCAGTTATTTTATCATTATGTGCAGACTCAGTTTGATGCTAAGATTAAAATACTTAGGTGTGACAATGGAGGCGAATATATGGGTAGAGACCTTCAAATATTCTTGGGAGATCATGACATCATTTTCCAAATTTCTTGCCCAGGGGCTCCTCAACAAAATGACGTGCCAGAAAGGAAGAATCATCATATCATCAAAACTACTCATTGTTTATTACAAGAGATGCACAACCCTAATGGACTGTAGGATGAATGTGTTCTCACGTTTGTTTATTTAATTAATCATATGACATCTGATACTTTGGTGGGAAAGTATCCTCTAAAACTTATTTGTCCAAATCTTCTATTATTTAATCTTCCACCCAAGATTTTGGGATGTGTAACTTTTGTTCATATTGTGGACCACATAAAGATAAATTAGGTCATCACGCTATCAAATGATCTACGAGTCGATAAAAGAAGAAAGAACCTTCAAGTCTACAAGAGAAAACAAGTCAGGACTACAGGGCAAGAATGTCATACTCATGCTCCACCATCCACCGCCACTCTGCCAGATCCGAACACTGGGACCACTCATGGGGCCATATCTTCACTCCAAATTTATAGTGGTCCTACCAGTATTTTATTGATAAATATTTTGGGTATCACTCTATCTCTCCTCTTAAATTGATGCTCTCCAACGTCAAAATAAGTGGGAAATTGTCCCTATTCTGCATGAGTGTCATGTTGTCAGATGCAAATGGATATATATTATTAAATACCTTTAAGATGACACTCTTAATAGATAAAAACAAGACGGGTTGCTAAAAGCTTTACCAAAATTGATAGAATTGAATTCCAGGAGGCGTTTACTCCCATTGCTAAACTTAACTTTGTTAGAATTTTGCTATTTACTGTGACACACAAATCTTGGCCTCTGTATCAACTTGATATAAAAAAAGTCTCTCTACGATGAATTAAAGGAAGAAATCTACATGACTCCTCCATTGAGCATTAATGTTCTTAAAGTACAAGGGTGCGTCGCCTCAAGAAGGCCTTGTATGGTTTCAAACAACCATCCTGGGCCTAGTTTGAAAAGCTAAGTGTCAAACTGATGAGCTTAGATTTTTTCCTATTGTACTTCTGATCACTCAGTCTTCATCTACAAGGAGAAATTGACCACTATCCTTAATGTATATCTGAATGATATCATTGTTACAGGAATTGGTGATCAACACAATACTCTAGTTAAAAGGGAGTTGACCTCTGCATTTGAAATCAAAGATTTGGGTTTTCTTCGATATTTTCTTGGTATTAAGATTGCTAGATCTGCCAAAAAAATTATGATCTCTCAGTGTAAATACGTCTTCAATCTTCTCAATGACATTAGATATCTGAGAGTAAAACCTGTAGATAGTCCTGTGGATCCTAACTATGATATTCACAAGGATAATTCTCAGAATCTTGAGAAGAAGTTGAAATTTAAAAGCATTATGGGAAAATTAATTTATCCGACTATTACCAGACCCAAGATTGGGTTAGTTAGCCAATTTATGCACAACCAATTTATTTATATGTTCAAGGATCTAGAATAGAAGAGTTTTAGATTGAACAGGACAAAAACAGAGTATATAAAACTTGAATTTAGTAGTGCAAGAAGGACGGATGACTTCGTCATTTGGTTGGGTGACCAAGATATTTCTCGCAGTGATTGCTTTAAATATCTGGGCTCGATAGTTAAAAAAGATGGCGATATAGATAAAGATGTGTGATGAGTCCGATTTATATAGGGTTTTTAGGACTCATCTGGGCTTATTTTCTTGCATGTGCACTAATTTTTAAATTGGAAAAGTTATATTTTTGTTTAGATGTTCACTTCACCAAAAGTGCATTGTTTTAGCCCTTAGGTGTGCAATCGCGCATTATTTTGTTGGGGGTAAGCACATGGTGCTCCCCATGGTTCTTTTTGTTCATTTTATGCTGTGTATTGGTGCTGGGAGCTTGTGCTCCAGCTTGATTCTTGCGGTGCAGGTGGTGCGTTTTCCCCAAGGCAGGAATTCTGATTTGTGGAAAACGCACGGTCGTGCGTTTCCTTAGCGCACGGTTTCTTCGTAATCGTGCGTTTGACTTGGTCGAGTGGATCCCGCCACATTTCATCGAGATGAGTTTGAAGAGTATAAACACACGGTTTCGGCCAAACCGTGTGAGAAGAAAACACACGGTTTTCTTGTACCTTTCGTTTTGGCACCATTCTGTGGTTAATCGTGCGATTTGTTCACGCACGGGCGGCAGCGCCCGTGCGCGAGTAAAACGCACGGTTCCACTGTTTTCTCCTGCATTCCTGCGCTCTGTGTTTACCCGTGCGATTTCCTTCACGCACGGGCGGAAGAGCCCGTGCGCGAGTAAAACGCACGGGTCAACGCATCTTCATCCGCAAGCTTGGCCTGAAAGTTAATAACGCACGGTTAACGCACGGTTGTGCGCCAAACCGTGCGTGACTAATTTTCTGACCTGCTTCTATTTAAGCGCAAATTTGCTTCCATTTGGGGATCCAGCACATTTCCTCCGCCATTTTCGTCTCCGACGAAGGGTTCCACCATTTTCTATCATCTTCCACTGTAGAGAGGTGCTCCGGGCAAGCTTTCACCGCCAAATCCAAGCCGGAGCTTCTTCTCGGCCTCCTCCTTCATCCTTGAGCTTCAAGAAGAGTTTTGACCTAGCTTTCTCCATCAAGCTAAGAGAAGTTTGTGCCATCCTCCACCGGCTCGTGACACGAAGAAGACGGGTCCATTGGGAGTGAGTGACAACCTCCTCTACCCCGGACGCAGTTGAGGACCGAGCTAGAGCGCAGATTGACAACCCGACGAATCCTACCGTGAATCCCCAGCAAGACTTCGGATCCGGTCGATTTCGCACACTTTTCTTCTCTTGTTGTTGATAGTATAGTTGATCTCTTGTATTTGATGAAGTTGTACTTATTTTGATAAACATATGTATACAATCATGTCTATGTGATTTCATATTTATGTTATTTGCTTGAGGTGCGCCTTTATTTTCCATCCTCCACCACATCTGATTGTGCCGTTCTAGCAATTGCTAGAAGCGTGCGTAGCGAAGAGGTGCTTTCGACCCTCATTCCGCAAGCCTACTCGTCCATCCACCCAGCGATTCGGTGCATAGCGGCCTGACTAGTCTTCCATCCCGCCCGACGAAGCATTGCATAGCGGCATTGCATAGGAATAGTTGTTAGTATTTTATTTTCTTCATTCACAACAATCAAAACCCCCTTCGTTAGCTCCGACTAAGGACTTCAATCTCAAGTCCTCCTCGAAATTAACTCCACCTTACTGCGTTCCTCGAAGAGATCGATACTTGGGGAAATTCGCCCATTTTATATTACTTGTGCGACTGGTACACTTGCCATTCCAACGCATAAATTTTTGGCGCCGTTGCGGGGAACACAGTCGTGAGAGTTTTTGGAGAGGGAGATAGTAGATCGAAGCCCTTTTCAATTTATACATTTCATGATTCTTTTTTGCTTTAGTTGTTGGAATTTTTATTTTATTTTGCTTATTTCTTTTTGTCTTTTCTGATTTTTGGCTTAGATAACAGATCCGTGCTATTTTATTATAGCTGTGTAACACTTTTGGGTAATTATTTTATTTGCGATGTATTAAGTAGCCGAGTACAATCTACTTGAAGCTTTGCGCCGATGCATCAATGCCATGGCTGATATGAATGTCGAGCAGTGTATTCGATGTTTGCTGTGTCAAGGTGTAGGCCACATGGTGAAGGACTGCCCTCGTTTGTGCGAGCCTTCTCCCTCTGAGGGCGTGTGCGCAACAACCTCCCGTTCGCGGAAGGCTGTTATAGACAGGCCTACCAGGGTTTTGCCTGGCCCATACAATGACATCGCTCATCTTGCTCGTTCTTTACCTGTTGAGATTACCGAAGAATCTCTCGCTGCATACAGATCCTTCATGGGTCCCTCGGTCCCTTTTTACGAGCTTCCCTTGAGTGATGATGATCAATCTTGTGGTAGCCAGCAAAAAGAGGATCAGGAATCCATGGGCGCTCCTGTATGGGACGCAAAGATTATTCCTGTCGACTGGGTGGTGTCAGGGATGATTTTGCGATGGGGCCTGCTCATTCAGTGGTTGATTTTGAGAGCAGTTTGCCCCTCCGCAATTTTTGCCTGATGGTGCTACGCCATTTTTGTGTGAGTCGGCTGATGATGCCGTATTCGTGGATGATTCAGTGCCTGAGGATGCGCCGATGTGGGATGAGGAATATCCCCTTTCTGATGCGTAGGTCTGTGCCTCTTTATTGGACGAGGCCGTTCCCCTTACCACCACGGACCTCGAGTTCTCGGATTCCCCACGATACGAATCCTATGACACCGACGATGATCTTTGCTTGGATCTCGCTGAGAGTGATACCGGGATCACTCTCCCATTTTCTGATTATTTTAGTTCTTCTCTTTTATTACTTGATCCCCCTTCTCTATCTGAGCTTGTGCAGGTTGAGTCTCCACGGGTACGTTGGGATGATGATGAGCCTGGTGCCCATGCCGTTGTCGTCGCTTCCTACAAACCAATGGTTCACGGCGCCTTGCCAGATAAGGATCTCTTTTGCGATAAGACGAGCGAGGACCAGCGCTCCTCCTCCTCTTATTTCCTATTTCCTCTACCTGTGATAAGCATGTATTATTATGTAGGTAGAGGGGTAACTGTTTTATCGCCGTATCGGTACCCGCTACCGAAACGGATAATGGAACAGTTACCTGTGCACTTTTCTTTTCATAGACCCATTAGCTAGAAATGTATAGAATTTAATAAGTCGTGCTGGGAGGACAATAACCCCAGTAGTTATCTTACATTTTCTGTAATTTTATTTTCATGGCTATTTAGTTTTAGTATTTTTTTGTAGTTTGTATATTTTTTTCTTTTGTTTTTGCGGAGCTCACCCTACAGGTATTCTTGACAACTTCGTATTGACGGGGTTGTGATTCTTAGTATGGCGGGTCTGCTCCAGGTTTTTCAAGCGTCTTCTGGTATGCTCACTGGCTGAGCATTGGGTAACCTCTTCCCTTGTCTTTATCTGATTTACATTTCTATATCATATGTTGTGTAGTTTAGTTTAAGTCTGGGGGAGAGCCATTATTAGTTACCTTTTGCACGCGCACATTTCATGTGCATACTAGAAGTTTTTATATTTTTATTTTGATTAGTTCATTGCATCGCACACCACTGCACCCACATGAGCACGTGCTTAGCTGTTAGCGTGCCGCGAGTTAAACTCATTTCTTTTGTATGATTTGAGAAAATTAGTGTGTTGCATAGGATTGTGAGACGGAGTAAAATGTTGACTCCTGTAGTGCTCCTAGTCGAGTGCTCTCGTCTTGTGTAGAAATTCGAGTAGATTTAATTTTTCTGTATGCTTATAGTTTTATATTTTTCTATTTGCATAAATACTTTTTATTCTACTCAAAAATTGGTGAATCCAGTGTGAATCAAACGGTAGTGTAGGAATGTGTGTAGCCATCACTAGACTCGTTTTGCTCGAGTCGGGAGGAAGGATCATCTTTTTCGGTGGCTAAGAACTTGCCCCAAGCTACTCTCGAAGCATTGGTGCATGGTTAGTCAAGCGTGAGTGTGATGTAGGCCATCATTTTGGCCCGGTTGAGCTTTGTACCGTTCCTAAAGTCTTATCATCGCTAAGCCCCGTTGTGCCTACCCCTTCTTTTGATTCAGCTCCACCATTATTTCACCAAAGCCTCATAGCCAATCCTAGTCGCACACCCAAGTCGAGCTTTAGTGTTTTACATTTGCATTTTGGGATGTGATGTGGTGATATTCATTGTGAATAGGTGGATGTGCTCCTACATTTTTATTGTTGAAATTGAGGAAATAAAAAAAAGATTTAAAAAATATATATATAAAAAAATGAATTGTAAAAAGAAAAAGTGAAGAAAAAGTATGATTGAAATCCTATTGGAGATGTGGTTATATTTGGAGTAGGCGGCGCACACACCCATATCTTAAAAGTTAAGTCTTTGGGTGTGGTGTACCCGCATGTATTTTGGATTAGCGGTTGGATTTCTTTTTATACTAGCTCATTTGGGTTAGGTGCGTAGCTTTCTGTTTATCTTTGTTTATCTCACCGTAACCCAAGCCCCATGATTATCCTAAAGTCCTACGGATTCACGCTTGAGTCCAACTAGTGCCGTGGAGAGAGTGTGAACGGGCAAGCGTATGGTCCCCGACATTGGTAGATTCCTTGGAGGTGATCCTGAGCCTCGGTCTTTGGCAAAGCTCACCTTAGTGGCCTGCTTACTTTCTTCTTACGCGTGACCAGAAGATTCACCGTGATTCCTTTTGAGTAGTAATAAAATTTTGATACGCAGTGTGAAAAGTATAAACTATATTGTATACTTAGAAATTTTCTCTATTATATTTTTACGCGTACGAGCACGTGACTTCGCATGGTACTCCGTATTGCAATTTCTATGTTAGCTAAATCATTTTCCCAATCTGCATAGATTTTGTTTGCTTGGGACACGCAAACAGGTAAGTTTGAGGGTGTGATGAGTCCGATTTATATAGGGTTTTCAGGACTCATCTAGACTTATTTTCTTGCATGTGCACTACTTTTTCAATTGGAAAACTTATATTTTTGTTTAGATCTTCACTTCACCAAAAGTTCATTGTTTTAGCCCTTGGGTGTGCAATCGCGCATTCTTTTGTTGGGGGTAAGCACATGGTGCTCCCCATGGTTCTTTTTGTTCATTTTATGCTGTGTATTGGTGTTGGGAGCTTGTGCTCTAGCTTGATTCTTGCCGTGGAGGTGGTGCGTTTTCCCCAAGGCAGGAATTCTGATTTGTGGAAAACGCACGGTCGTGCGTTTCCTTAGCGCACGGTTTCTTCGTAATCGTGCGTTTGACTTGGTCGAGTGGATCCCGCCACATTTCGTCAAGATGAGCTCGAAGAGTATAAACGTACGGTTAACGCACGGTTTCGGCCAAACCGTGCGAGAAGAAAACGCACAGTTTTCCTGTACCTTTCGTTTTGGAACCATTTTGTGGTTAATCGTGCAATTTGTTCACGCAAGGGCGGCAACGCCCGTGTGCGCGAGTAAAACGCACGGTTCCACTGTTTCTCCTGTATTCTGCGCTCTGTGTTTACCCGTGCGATTTCCTTCACGCACGGGCGGAAGCGCCCGTGCGCGAGTAAAACGCACGGGTCAACACATCTTCATCCGCAAGCTTGGCCTGAAAGTTAATAACGCACGGTTAACGCACGGTCGAGCGCCAAACCATGCGTGACAATTTTTTGACCTGCCTCTATTTAAGCGCAGATTTTCTTCCATTTGGGGATCCAGCACATTTCCTCCGCCATTTTCATCTTCGACGAAGGGTTCCGCCGTTTTCTATCATCTTCCACCGTAGGGAGGTGCTCCGGACAAGCTTTCACCGCCAAATCCAAGCCGGAGCTTCCTCTCGGCCTCCTCCTTCATCCTTGAGCTTCAAGAAGAGTTTTGACCTAGCTTTCTCCATCAAGCTAGGAGAAGTTTGTGCCATCCTCCACCGGCTCGTGACACGAAGAAGACGGGTCCATTGAGAGTGAGTGACAACCTCCTCTACTCCGGACGCAGTTGAGGACCGAGCTAGGACGCAGATTGACAACCCGACGAATACTACCGTGAATTCTCATCAAGACTTCAGATCCGGTCGATTTCACACACTTTTCTTCTCTTGTTGTTGATAGTATAGTTGATCTCTTGTATTTGATGAAGTTGTACTTATTTTGATAAACATATGTATACAATCATGTCTATGTGATTTCATATTTATGTTATTTGCTTGAGGTGCGCCTTTATTTTCCATCCTCCACCACATCCGATTGTGCCGTTCTAGTAATTGCAATAAGTGTGCGTAGCGAAGAGGTGCTTTCGACCCTCATTCCGCAAGCCTACTCGTCCATCCGCCCAACGATTCGGTGCATAGCGGCCCGACTAGTCTTCCATCCCGCCTGGCGAAGTATTCCATAGCGGCATTGCATAGGAGTAGTTATTAGTATTTTATTTTCTTCATTCGGAACAATCAAACCGCCTTCGTTAGCTCCGACCTAAAGACTTCAATCTCAAGTCCTCCTCGAAATTAACTCCACCTTACTGTGTTGCTCGAAGAGATCGATACTTGGGGAAATTCGTCCATTTAATATTACTTGTGCGACGGTACACTTGTCGTTCAAATGCATCAATGTGATGTATAGAATCCAAGCAAGTTGGTTGAAGTGGAGAGACACGTCTAGGATCTTATGTGATCATAAAGTACCATTAAAACTTAAAGACAAGTTTTACCGTACTACAATAAGATCAATGATGCTCTATGTTATTGAGTGTTGGGCAGTGAATTATGTGCATGAGAAAAAATGAGAGTTGCGGAGATGAGAGTGCTTAGGTGGATGTGTAGACACACAAGACTGGATAAAATTAGGAATGAATGTAAAAAAATAAGGCATAAGTGACACCAATTGTAGAGAATATGCGAGAAGCTCGATTAAGATTGTTTAGACACTTACAAAAAAGACCATTTGAGGCACCTGTTAGGCGTTGTAAGAGTTTAGGCATTAGGCATGTAAAATGACGGCGAGGTATGACTAAAGATAGTGCGCAATAGCAACAAATGATCCATATAGCCAACCTCACTAGGGTGGGATAAAGGCTCGAGTATTGTTGTTGTTGTATTTATTTGTTCTAAGATCTAATGCTGTGACAGGATGTTATTGCGAAGAATTTTTTTTCCCTATTCACCACCTGAATAAGGAAATATTCAGTTCTCTTTCCGTACATTCAAATGTGGTCTAACTTACCAAACATGAAATATGTAGGGGTCCAAACGATGGTGCTCCACTAGTCATAGCTCCAATCCCATTTGTGGAAGGCAAAGATTCGTACTTTCGATCCATAGAAGTCTCAGTGGCCTCCGATAACTCCTTAATCTGAACCAACCAATCTTCATCTTCCGCCATCGTACAAATACCCTTGAACGAAGCTCAAAAAAATATGTAATCCAGCAGTCCTTATGGCCAACTAGTTACTCTACGACCGGCTCCACCGCCACATCACATTGACCAATAACGACACTAAGAGAATGGGGCGCCATTCAACTATAACCCTAATAGCTGCGACGCCCGAGCCACCGCCACAACTTCAACTACCATTTTACAAAAATTCACGGGGGAAACGTTCATTCATAAAGCTAGAAATAATATTGTTACCATCCATATAATCCCGCTGAGCACGCAAAGTCCCTGTGTCACCTCTGGAAAGATAGAACATAGAGCGTCTCGACGTCAATATACTTTCATCAAACAGTCATCCATCAAAGGAACACTCACGGTTCTGAGCAAACAAGTTCTATATGGAAAACTCTATCCTAGCCATTTATAACGCCTAAACGATATCAAATTGTAATACTCAACCTGTAATTGCAGTATAATATAGGTCTGGCCATGCCCCCATAACATACAACTCTCACAAATAAGATATTGTAAAATGGTACGAAAACAGTCTCGACACCAAACATTAGCTTAGGGTAAGAAGCAACTGAAACTATTAACTGAATATAAAGAGTGACCACAACTAACAAGATCCCAATGCCAAACTGCCTTATGGCCTATACAAAACAAATAAAAAATAGCAATAAAGGTTCAAACAAAGGCTCACATGCCAGAACTCATAAACTGAAATAAGGATAAGATAACATAAAAACACTTCAAGAAATTTTCATTCTTTAAGCAGCCAAGGTTTGCTTTGCGCAATATGTCCTGCAACAAATATCAAATAAGTGGGAAATGTGGGTCAATTGCAAGTAGACCTATAACGATATAGCGATTTCTCACTCTTCTCTGTTGTCCTAGCAGACTCCGAGAAACTACATCACCTAGCAAGTCAACACTTCGTGTAACAAATAAAGAATCACAACCACTTTATACAATATGCATTGAGTAGAGTGCAACAAGCACGGTACACATTTATAATGTGATAAACATGCAAATAAAGGCCTATTATACAAATGTATGGAAGCTGAGAGATCACTACAGAAATACCACAACTCCTATTTATTCGTGTATGATCCTAACATGCCATTATATCAAACATATAGGCACCCAAAATGTTCACAAACACAAACTATAGATTAGTCAGTTATACCCTCACAATAGACCCTTGCTACTAAAATCTCTTTGGAGGTTAGCCAAGTTATACCCTTTCATTGGGCCCTTCACTTACATCTCTAATCCATGGGTGAAGTCGCTAAAACCCTTCTCGCGGCCTTTCCACAAACACCCTAACCCTTTTTCTACATTTATCTCAATCATAACAAAATACAAAAATAACATGGGGTTTCAAGTTGTTAGAAGACATAAGGATAAATGATGAAAGGCCCATTTATAGGCCCCTTTCTTCCTTCTCCTTTAATCCCATCTATTGTATATGATTCTTCCTTCCTCTCTTCTCCTATATATTTGTATTCTCTCTTGTATTTGATATATGAAAGGAGTATATACAAGGTTCGCCCATTGTTTTGTACATGGTATCAGAGGGAACCGGTCCGGCCTGTTTTCTAACCGCTCGGTTTCTCTTCTTGACCGGGCGGCTTGGTCTTTCTCCTGACTCTCTTTTTTTAACCAGGCGGTTTGTTCTTGCAGCCTTTCCTGCTTCTAACTGCGGCTTCCCGCGCGGTCTATTGTTTTCTGACCGCTCCTCTTCCTCTCTCTCGTGGCCTCCTCCTCGTCTTACCCCTCCCCTTTATAAACCTCTCAATCTGGGGGTCCTTCCCCCAAACCGACTGGTTTCCTCTTTCTTCTATCCCGGCTTCTCGCCATCTCGCTTCGGTTTCTTCCTTTACCCACAATCTCTTCTTCTCTGATCTTATCGCACGACTTCGTTCTTGTCGCTGCGACTTCTTTTCTCGCTATGGGTTCTTTCGAACCGCTGCGAGCACCGCGTCTGGTCGCGACACCTTTCTGTGCCGCTGGTGTTATCATCGAGACCGCACGGGTTTTCCTTACCGATAGTGCTCTCCTACCCGCTGCGGTCTCCCTTCTTCAATCTCTGCGGGCGTCCCGCTTGGCGCTCTCTTAGCCGCTGCGACAACTCTCCCGATGCGAGCTCCGCTCTTGGTCGCGGCATCTTTCCTTGCCGCTGGTGTGCTCACCGTGACCGTGCGGATGTCTCGCGCGGCTTCTTCTTGCTTAATCGCTGTGACTTGTCCTGTCGCTAGCGGCCTCTCCTCTTTTGCTGCGGGCTCCACATATTGGTCGCGACATCCTCTTGCCGCTGGTGTGTTGACATCGGGATCGTGCGGCTTCTCTTGCTCTCTAGTCTTGGGGGCTTCTCTTCTCTTACCGCTCCGGATCTTGGTGTCTGTCTGTCTCCCCGCTCGGTCTTGTGCCTGTTCGCTGGCCTCTGTTCTTTCTACCCGCTGCCACTCATGGTTCTACCCGCCGCGGCCTGTTTCTTTCGCTACGGGCTCCCTTCTACTTGCTACCACTCACGCGATCTCCTCTAGTCGCGTGCGACCTCGTCTTGCTGCTAGTGCCTGCGCAACTTCGTTCCTCGTGCCCTCATCGTTCTTCCGTAGTAGCCGCTGGTTCTATCCAGCAAGCCGCCTGCCTCCTTTGCCGCTCGGCTTCTGTGCCTATTCACAACTCAGGATTATGGCATCTGGTTCCACCACTACTGATGATATTACCGCGTTGCGTACTCAACTCCATCAGCTTCAAGAGGTGGTTAGTTACTCCTCTCTCCTATCCTCGGTTCTTCATGTTCCGGGCTCTCCTTTTAATCTCCTTCTGTTAGCCGTCTTACGCAAGACCTTGATTGTTGTGTTACTTTCTCAGCTCTTCCTTTG